>CM038214.1:176918396-177042866 GCA_021442155.1 Cymbidium sinense | reverse complement strand
TAAAAGATCAAATAAATCTGAAGTAAAAACATGGAAATAAAATTAAAATCTTAGCATTAAAATAAAAAATAATAAAACCTAAAGATATAATAAGATAAAAGCTAAATAAAACTTAAACCTAAAGAGATAAACCTAAAATAAAACACAAAAAAAATAAAAAATAAAACCAAAACCATTAACTTAAAAAAAACCTACACCTAAAATAAATAAACTAAAATAAACTAAATTTAAAAAATAAAACTTGAACATAAACCTAAAATAAACTAAACCAAAACTCTAAACTAAATAAAATAAAATAAACTAAAAATAAACCTTAACCTAAGTTAAAAAATAAAACCCAAAAATAAACCAAAAATAAAAACCAAAAACCAAAACCTAAAAAAAAAAACCTAAACCTAAGAATAAAAAATAAAATTTAAACCTAAAAAATAAAATAAAAAAATAAACCAAACTAAAAAATAAGCATAAACCTAAAATAAACAAACTAAACTAAATAAAATGAAAAAAATAAAATAAACTAAAATAAATAATAACCTAAATAAACCTAAACCTACTAGTTTTCTTAACTTTAAAAATAAAACTCTAAGCCTTAAACCCTAAACCTAACCTAATGTAACTAAATAAATTAAAAAATAATCACCATTAAACCTAAACCTAAACCTAAACCCTAAGAATAGGTAGAACCTTAATGGCCGAAACATCACCGTTAACTAGGATCCGGTGGTGGGCGAAGGTGGGCGGGCGCTTGATGGTGTTGGGGATCTGAGGTCGGTGGATATGGAGGTGGTGGTCAGGGTAGTGGTGGTCACGGAGGTAGGAGGAATGATGGAGGTTACAGCCTTGGTGGTGGCTGAGGGGAGAGATCGAGGATATGATGGTGGATCCCACTACTCGAGATGTCAGGGAGGTTGTGATGGGAATTGGAGAAATTGATGAACGGTCGATCCGATCTGTTCCATACTTTATTGTGTCTTTACAGTAGAGACAGTTCAACTTATCTATGGTTTTTGATTTACTCTATGCATGCTCATTTTTTATCTATGTCATATCTTCAAAAAATTGTGTTACTTGGTTGATAAAATCAAAAAGAAGAAATGTTGAATCTAAATTTGTTCTCTATTAAAAAAAAACCAAAACCCTAAACCCTAAACCTAAAACCTAAATCCTAAACCCTAAACCCTAAACCATAAAAACCTTAAACCCTAAACCCTAAACCTTAAAACCTAAAACCCTAAACCCTAAACCATAAAAACTAAACCGTAAACCCTAATCCTGCAACCCTAAACCCTAAACCTTAAACCAAAAACCCTAAATCATAAACCCTAAACACTAAACCTAAAACACTAAACCCTAAAACCCAAAATCCAAAACCCTAAACTAACCCTAAACCCTAAACCCTAAACCCTAAAAACCCTAAACCCTAAAGCATAAACCCTAAACTTTGAATCTAAACCAAACTTAAACTAAAACCCTAAAACTTAAAAAACCCTAAAAAAGCCTAAAAAACCATAATTCCTAAACACTACTCTAAACATTAAACCCTAAACCCTAAACCCTAAAACCCTTAAACACTAAACCCTAAACCCTAAACCCTAAACCCGAAAAACCTAAAAACCTAAATCTAAACTAAATAAAACCAAAAATTAAAATAAATTAAAAAACTTAAACCTAAACCTAAAAATAAAATAGATTAAACTTTAAAAAGTATATTAAATTAAAATAAATAAAAGCTTAAACTAAATTTAAAAATAAAATAAACCTAAGAATAAAAAACCTAAATAAAATAAAATTAAACTTAAAATAAAAATAAAATAAACCTAAATTAAAATAAAATAAAAACTAAATAAAAACCTAAACCATGAAAATAAACCTAAAAATAAATCCTAAAAATACAGAAAAATTAAAATCTAAACCCTAAACTAAGAAAAACCTGGACCTAAAAAAAATAAACAAAATAAATAAACTTAAACATAAACAAAATTAAACTAAACTAAAATAAATAAAACCTAAACCTAAACCTAAAATAAACTAAACCTAAACCCTAAACTAAATAACATAAAATAAATTAAAAATAAACATAAAGTAAAAAAATAAAATCTAAAAATAAACCTAAAACCTAAACTAAATGAAACCTGAAAATAAAATAAATAAAAAAACTTAAACCTAAATAAAAAATATAAATTAAAATAAAAACATGAACTACAACCTAAACTAAAACCTAAACCCAAAAAGAAAATAAAAAAAAATAAAAACTAAACTAAAATAAAATAACTAAAAACATAAACTAATCTAAAAAATAAAAAACCTAAATAAAATTAAAACAAATCCTAATATTAAAATGAAATAAAGCTAAAAAATTAAAATAAAAACTAAATAAAAACCTAAACCTAAAAAATAAAACCTAAACCCTAAACTAAAAAAATAAACTGAAAATAAAATAATAAGAAAACATAGCTAAACCTAAACTAAAATGAACTAAACTAAAATAAATAAAACCTAAACCTAAACCTAAAATAAATTAAACCTAAACATAAACCTAAACTATATAAAATAAAATAAATTAAAAATAACTTAAACCTAACTAAAAAATTAAACCTAAAATTAAACATAAACCTTAAAAAAAACCTATACCTAAACCTAAAAATAAAAATAAAATCCAAACCTAAAAAATAAAGTAAAAATAAAACTAAAGTAAAAAAATAAACATAAACCTAAACCTAAACCTAAAAATAAACTAAAATAAAAAAATAAGCTAAAATAAATAAACCAAAATTAATTAAACAAAACTAAATAAAAATAAAAATAAGCCAAATTCAAAAGAAACAATAAAATAAACTAAAATAAATAAAAGATAAACTAGATAAACCTGAACCTATATGTTTATTTAATTAAAAAAAAAACCCTAACCCTAAACCCTAAAACTAACCCTGAACTTGAAACCAAAAACCCTAAGCTCTAAATCCTAAACTTACAACCCTAAACCTACAACAATAAACCCTATACCCTAAACCCTAAACACTTAACTAACCCTAAACCCAAAATAAAATAAATAAATAAAAAATAAAAAAACCCTAACCCTTAACCCTAAACCCTTAAGCTTCAACCCTAAAATCGTAAACCCTACCCACCCTAAACCCTCCCAAATCCTCCTAAACCTCCCTATAAAACCATACCCTCTAAACCCTAAAACTTAAAATTTAAAACTAAAACTAAATAACATAAATATAATAAATAAAACTTAAACCTAAATAAATAAAATAAAATAAAACTAAACTAAACTAAACTGTCTAAAACCTAAACTGGTCACCTCCTGACCTTCCCTAAATCATAAACTCTAAACCTAAATAAACTAAACCCTAATAACTAAACCCTAAACCATAAATAAAAAAATAAACAAAATAAAAAAATCTTCCCTAATCCTAAACCCTAAAAAAACCTAATCCTAATCCTAAACCCTAAAACTTACAACCCTAAACCCTAAGAAGCTTAAAACCTAAACCTAAATTAAATAAAACAAAAAACTAAAATAAATAATAAAACCTAAACCAAAACAAAATCAAAATAAAATAAAATAAAAACATAAACAAAAACCTAAACATAAACCTAAACCTGAAAAGAAAATAAAATAAAACAAACTAAACTAAAATAAAATAAATAAAAACCTAAACTAAACTAAAAAATAAAAAACTTAAATAAAATAAAAACTAAAACTAAAATAAACCTAAAATAAAATAATATAAAAACTAAATAAAAACCTAAAAATAAATAAAAATTAAAACCTAAACCCTAAACCAAAAAAATACCTTAACCTAAAATAAAAACAAAATAAACCTAAACTAAAATAAATATAACATAAACCTAACCTAAAAAATAAAACCTAAAATAAAACCTAAAACCTAAACCTAGAGAAATAAAATAAAAACCAAAACCTAAACCTAAAAATAATAAAATAAAACTTAAACCTAAAAACAAAATAAAATAAAACTAAATTAAAAAAATAAACCAGAAAAAAAATAAAATAAAACATATACTAAAATAAATAA
This sequence comes from Cymbidium sinense, assembly GCA_021442155.1. Classification (NCBI taxonomy): domain Eukaryota; kingdom Viridiplantae; phylum Streptophyta; class Magnoliopsida; order Asparagales; family Orchidaceae; genus Cymbidium; species Cymbidium sinense. The sequence goes on along the minus strand of CM038214.1, from coordinate 177,038,823 downwards.
ACCTAAAATAAATAAACTAGACTAAATAAAATAAAAATAAACCTAAATAAAAATCAAAGAAAAATAAACTAAAATAAATAAATAATAAACTAATTAAACTTAATAAACCTAGACCTAGTAGTTTACTTAATTTAAAAAAAAACCATAAACCCTAAATCCTAAACCCTAAAACCCAAAACCCAAAACCCTATACCCTAAACACTAAACCTACAACCCTAAACCCTAAGTCCTAACCCTAAACCCTAAACCCTAAAAGCGTAAACCCTAAGACCCAAAACCATAAACCCTAAACCCTAACCCTAAACCCTAAACCCTAAACCCTAACTATAAACCCTAAACCCTAAACCTCAAACCCTAAACCTATACCTAAAGTAAAAAAGTAAACCAAAACCATAAAACCTAATAAACTTATACCTAAACCTAAACCCTAAGAATGGGCAGAACCTTAACGGTAGGAATATCACCATCAACTAGGCTCAATTTAGATCTATAGGTGGAGGTGAAGGAAGATGATACAGCGATTATCACAGTGGTGGTGGGGGATCTAGAGGTTCTGGTGGATATGGAGGTGGTGGTCAGAGCAATGGTGGTTATGGAAGCGAGAGGAATGATGAAGGTTATAGTCGTGGTGGTGGCGGAGGGAGAGATTAGGGATATGATGGTGGATTCTTCTACTCGAGAGGTCGGGGTTGTTCTGATGGGAACTGGAGAAACTGAAGAACGGTCAATTTGATCTGCTTCTTATGGAACTATGCCTTTACATTACATACGATTCTAGTTATCTAGGGTTTTTTATTTTCGATGTCAGTGCTGCTTTTTTATCTATGTCATCCCTTGTGTCTTAGAAAACTTGGTGTGTTACTTGGTTGATCAAATCGAAAAGAAGAAATGTCAAATCTAAATTTATTCTTTATTAAAAAAACTAAAAACATAAAACCCTGAACTAAAATCTGAACCCTAAACCTAAAATGAAAATGCCAAACCCTAAAACCCCTAAACCCAAACCCTAAATCGTAAACCTTAAAACCCTAAACCCTAAACCTTAAACCATAAATCTTAAACCTTAAACCGTAAACCCAAAAAAAAAATTAAAAAAGAAAACCCCTAAACCCTAAACCCTAAACCTTAAACCTTGCACTAATCTTAAACCCTAAACCCTAAACCTTAAACCCCAAACCTTAAAACCTATACTAATCTTAGACCCTAAACCCTATACCATAAACTATAAAAAGCTAAAAACTTGAACCTAACTAAATAAAATCTAAAAATAAAATAAATAAAAAAACCAAAACCAAAATAAAATAAAAAATATAATAAAATAAAAATATAAACTAAACCTAAACCTAAACCTAAAAATAAATAATAAATAAAAACTAAATTAAGTTAAAATAAATAAAACCTAAACTAAACTAAAGAATCAAAAACTCAAATAAAATAGAAACTAAACCTAAAATAAAATTAAAATAAACCTAAATTAAAATAAAATAAAAACTAAACAAAAACCTAAACCTAAAAAATAAACTTAAAAATAAAACCTAAAATAAATAAAAAAATAAATCCTAAACCCTAAACTAAAAAAAACTAAACCTAAAATAAAAATAAAATAAACCTAAACCTAACCTAAAAAAGTTAAACCTAAAATAAAACCTAAAATGTAAACCTAAAAAGATAAAATAAAAACCTAAACTTAAACCTAAGAATAAAAAATAAAACGTAACCCTAAAAAAAAAAACTAAACTAAAAAATAAAATTATACTTAAAAAATAAACTAAAATAAAAACCCTAAAATAAAATAAGTATATCTAAATAAATAAACTAAAGTAAAAAAAAATGAAAATAAACCAAAATAAATATAAAAATAAAATAAACTAAAATAAATCAATAAAATAAATTAAATAAATATAAACCTACTAGTTTACATAGTTTAAAAAAAAAACCCCAAACCCCAAACCCTAAAACTATCCCTAAACCCTAAACCATAAACCCTAAACCTACAACCCTAAACCATAAACCCTAAACCCTAAAACATGCCCACAAACCCTAAACCCTAAACCTTAAACCCCAAAACCTAATCCAAACCCAAAACCCAACCTAAACCCAAACCCCAACCTAACTAAATCTAAAACCTAATCCTAAACATAAAATCACATACTTAAAACCTAAACCTAAACTAAATAAAAATAAAAATAAAATAAATAAAAGAAAAAATAATATAAAATAAATAAAATAAAATAAAAAACTAAACCTAAACCTAATTTAAACTTAAACCAAGAAAATATAATAAAATAAAAACTAAATTAAAATAAAATAAATAAAAACCTAAACTAAACAAAAAAATAAAATAAACTTATAAATAAGAAACCTAAATAAAATAAAACCTAAACGTAAAATAAAAATAAAATAAATTAAAAAAACTAAATAAAAACCTAAACCTAAAAAATAAAACTAAAAATAAAATCTAAAATAAATAAAAATTAAAACCTAATCCCTAAACTAAAACAAAAAACATGCACCTAAAATAAATAAAATAAAATAAACCTAAACCTAAACTAAAATAAATGAAACTAAATAAATAAAGCCTAAAATAAACCTAAAAATATAAAACCTAAATAAAATAATAACTATACAAAAAATCAAAATAAAATAAACCTAAAATAAAATAAAATAAAAACTAAATAAAATCCTAAACCTAAAAAATAAAACTTAAAACTAAATAAAAAATAAAACATAAACCATAAACTAAAAAAACCCTAATCCTAAAATAAATTGAAATAAACAAAATAAAATAAACCTAAACTAAAATAAACTAAAAATAAATCTAAACCGAAACTAAATAAAATAAAATATAATAAAAATAAACCTAAGTCTAAATAAAAAAATAAAAGCTAAAAATAAACCTAAAATAAAAACCTAAAACCTAAACCTAAACATAGAAATAAAAAGTAAAAAATAAAACCTAAACAAAGAAAAGAAATAAAAATAAAACCAACTAAAAAATAAACTTAAACCTACACATGAACCTAAAAAATAAACTAAAATAAAAAACCTAAACTAAAATAAATAAATGAAATTAAATAAAATTAAAACAAAAAATAAAATAAATAAAATAAATAAAAAAATATTCTAAATAAACCTAAATCTACATGTTTACTTAATTTAAAAAAAAAACCTTAAACCTAAACCCTACCCTAAACCCTAAACTAAACCCTAGAGCCTAAACACTAAACCCTAAACCCTAAACCCCAAACTATCCCTAACCCTAAACCCTAAACCCTTAACCTAAAAATAAAATATTTAAAAACTTAAACCTAAATAAAATAAAAAATAAAATAAAATAAAACTTAAACTAAAACATAAACCTAAACCTAGAAATAAAAAAAATAAACTAATAAAAAAATAAACTAAAAAATATAAACAAAAAACCTACTTAAACCTTAAAATAAACTAAAAAAAATCTAAACTAAAGATAAAATAAATAAACTAAATAAATAAAATAAAAAATAATCCTAAATATAAATAACACAAAAAATAAACAAAATATAATAAATAAACCTAAACCAACCAATTTACTTAATTTTAAAAAGACCTTAAACCATAAATCCTAAATCCTAAACCTTAAACCCTAAACACTAAACCCTAAACCTACAACCCTAAACATACAACCCTAAACTAAACCCTAAACCCTAAAACCAAACCCTAAGCCCTCAACCCTAAAACCTTAAATCCTAAACACTAAAATAAACCTAAACCTGAAAACCTAATAAACCTAAACTTAAACTAAACCCCAGAATGGAACCTGAGGAACATCATCAACCAAGCTCGAGATTTGGCAGTGGAGGCAAAGGCGAAGGTGGCGGTTATCGTAGTGGTGGTGGTAGATCTAGAGGAGCTAGTGGATGTGGAGGTGGTGGTTGGGGTAGTGGTGGTCATGGAGGGGGGGAGTTCTACCATGGTGGTGGCGAGAGGAGAGGTCGAGGATATGATGGTGGATCCCACTACTGAGATGCCGGGGTGGTTCGATGGGGCTGAAACAAGAATGACTCGATCCTGCTTATGGAACTGTCTTTCAGTAGATAATTCTAGTTATCTAGGGTTTTGATCTTTATGTATGCTCATTTTTGTTATGTCATCTTGTCTTAAAAAATTGGTGTGTTACTTGGTTGATTGAATCAAAAGAAGAAATGTTGAATATTAATTTCTTAATAAAAAAAAAAACCCTAAACAAAACCAAACCTAAACCCTAAAACCTAAAATCTAAAAACCCTAAACCCAAAACCCTAAACCGTAAACCATAAAGCCCTAAACCCTAAACCCTAAACCCTAAAACCTAAACCCTAAACCCTAAACACTAAACTCTAAACTTTAAACCCTAAGAATAAAAAACCTAGATAAAATAAAAACTAATTGTAAAATAAAAATTAAGAAAATGTAAAATAAACCTAAAATAAAATAAAATAAAAATTAAATAAAAACATAAACCTAAAAAATAAACCTAAAAATAAACCCAAAAAAATAAATAAAAAATAAAACTTAAATCCTAGACTAAAAAAAACCCTAAACATAAAATAGATATAAAATAAGCAAAAAAAAAAAACTTAAACCTAAACTAAAATAAACTACACTAAAATAAATTAAGCCAAAACAAAAACCTAAAATAAACTAAACCTAAAAAGATAAAATAAAAAAAATAAAATAAACCTAGCGTAAACTAAATAAAATTAAAACTAAAATAAAAAAAAACCTAAACCTAAATAAAATAAAATAAAAGTAAAATAAAACATAAACTACAACCTAAACCTAAACCTAAACCCAAAAATAAAAAATAAAATAAAATAATAAAAAATAAAATAAATAAACCTAAATTAAAATAAAAAAAATAAAAACCTAAATAATAAAACTAAACCTAAAAAATAAAATAAAACCCAAAATAAACTAAAATAAAATTAAATAAAACATAAAATGAAAAATAAAACCTAAAATAAATAAAAATAAAACTAAACCCTAAACTAAAGAAAAAGCTAAACCTAAACTAGAAATAAAATAAGCTGAACCTAAACCTGGACTAAAATAAACTAAACTAAAATAAATAAAACCTAAATCTAAACTAAACTAATCCTAAACCTAAACCTATATTAAATAAAATAAATAAACCTAAAATAAACCTAAACGTAAACAAAAAAAATAAAACCTAAAAATAAACCTAAAATAAAACCTAAAACCAAATCTAATATAATAAAATAAAACCTAAACCTAAACATAAAATAAAAATAAAACCTAAACCTAAAAAATAAAAAATAAAACTAAAGTAAAAATAAATAAACCTAAAAAAAATAAACTAAAATGAAAACCTAAAATAAAAAAAATAAACTTAAATTAAATAAACTAAACTAATTATAAATAAAAATTAACTGAAATAAATAAAAAATAAACTAAATAAACCTAAACCTACGAGTTTCCTTAATTTTAAAAAATAAGAAAATTAAAATAATAAAAAAAAACCATACCTCTAAACCCAAACCTAAACTAACCCTAAACCTATAACCTAAACTTAAATAAACTATAAAACTAACGAATATAAGCCCTAATCCTATAACCCTAAACCTACAACAAAAACCCTAAACCCTAAAGTGTAAACTAATCGTAAATCTTAAATCTTAAACCCGAAACCCTAAACAAAATAAATAAATAAATAGAAAAACCCTTACCTTAAACTCTAAACCCTAAATTCTTAACTTATAACCCTAGACCCTAAAATTCTAAACCCTAATCCCTAAACCCTAAACCCTAAAACCAACAACCCTAAACTCGAAACCCTAAACCTTGCCCACCACAAAACCCTAAACCAAACCCCCCAACTTAAGCCTATTTTAATACTTAAAAAATAAAATAAAATAAAAAAACTAAACCTAAATAAAATATAAAAATTATATTAAATAAAACCTAAACTAAAACCTAAACCTGTCAATCTAAAAAACCTAAACCTAAAATAAAATAAAATAAAAAAAATAAAACTAAATTAAAATACCTCAATAAAATCTTAACTAAACTAAAAAATAAAATAAACCTAATAAAAAAACCTAAATATAATAAAATTAAATGAAGATAAAATAAAATAAATAAAATAAAACTAAATAAAAAACCTAAACTAAAATAAATTGAAAATAAAACCAAAAATAATAAAAAAATAAAATCTAAACCATAATAAAATAAAAAATATAAATATATAATAATAAAATAAATAAACCTAAACTAAAATAAATAAACTAAAATAAATAAAACATAAACCTAAACTTAAGATAAACTAAACCTAAAACTAAATAAAATAAAATAAACTAAAATAAACCTAAATAAACCAAAAATAAAACCTAAAAAACCTAAAATAAAATCTAAAACCTAAACCTAAAAAAAAAAAAAACCTAAACCTAAACCAAAATAAAAATAAAACCTGAAAAAAACTAAACTATAAAATAAACATAAACTTAAACCTAAACCTAAAATAAAATAAAAAAAAATGTAAACTAAAATAAATAAACCTAAAATGAATAAACTAAACTAAATAAAATAAAAATTCTAAATATAATAAAATATAATAAATGAAAATAAAAAATAAAGCTAAATAAACTAAACCTATCTGTTTTCTTAATTTAAAAAAACCCTAAACCTAAACCCTACCCTAAACCTAAAACCCTAACCTAAAATAACCACTAAACCCCTAAAAATAAATAAATAAAAAAATAAAAAAACCCTAACCCTAACCACTAAACCCTCAACCCTATACCTTAAAACCTGAAACCCTAAACCCTAAAATTGATAATCTTGAACCCCAAACCCTAAACCCTAAACCCTCAACTAACCCTAAACCCTAAAACCTAAATAACTAAAAGCTAAACCCTAAACTAAATAAAACTTAAAAATAAAATAAATAAAAGAACCTAAACCAAAGTAAAATAGAAAAAATAAAATAAAACTAAAACTAAAACAAACTAAACTAAACTTAAACCTAAAAATGAAAAAAAAAATAAATAAAATAAATAAACCTAAACTAAAATTAAAACCTAAATAAAATAAAACCAAATTTAAAATAAAAATAAAATAAAGCAAATAAAATAAATTAAAAATTAAATAAAAATAAACCTAAAAAAAACCTAAAAAATAAAACCTAAAATAAATAAAAAATGAACCTAAACCTTGTAATAAAAAAACCTAAACAGATAAGAATAGAATATAAAACCTAAACTAAAATAAATAAAACCTAAACCCAAACCTAAAACAAACTAAACCTATACCTAAAGCTAATCTAAATAAAATAAAATAAACAAAAAATAATCCTAAACCTAAACTAAAAAATAAAACATAAAAAAACCTAATGTAAAAACCTAAAACCTAAACCTAAGCAAATAAAATAAAAACTTAAACCTAAATGTAAAAATTAAAAATAAAACTAAAATAAAATAAAATAAAATAAAATAAACTAAAAGAATAAACTAAATAAAAACCTAAACTAAAATAAATAAATAAATAAACTAAATTAAACAAAATTAACCTAAATAAAAATAAATGATAAAAGAAACTAAAATAAATAAAAAAAAAATAAACTATAACCTAAATAAACTAAACCTACCGGGTTTCTTAATTTAAAAAAAAAACCCTAAACCTTATTCCTAAACCCTAAACCCTAAACCCTAAAAATCCTAAATCATAACCTAAACCCTAAACCCTAACACCTAAACCCTAAACCCTAAACCCTAAACCTTACAAACCACACTAAACCCTAAACCATCTAAACCCTAAACCCTAAACCTAAACCCAAATAAAAAACCTAACTAAAATACCTAAATAAATAAATAAACCTAAAACCAGACAAAAATAAAAATAAAATAAAGATAAACATAACTAAAACTTAAACCTAAACCTAAACATAAACAAAACTAAACTAAAATTAAATAAATGAAACCTAAACTAAACTAAAAAATAAAATACCTAAATAAAATAAAAAAAAAACCTAAAATAAAATAAAATAAATAAAATAAAATAAATTAAAACCAAAATAAAAAACTAAATAAAAATAAAATTAAAAATACACAAAAAAAATAAAAATAAAATAAACAAAAATAAATAAAATAAACTAAATAATCCTAAACCTACAAGTTTACATAATTTAAAAAAAAAACCTTAAACCTAAACCCTAAACCCTAAACCCCAAATCCTAAACCTACAACTAAAATCCTAAAACCCTAAACCCTACACCCTAAACCCTAAAACCTAAACCCTAAAAACCTAAAAACCTAAACCTAAACTAAATAAAACATTAAAAATAAATAAAATAATAAACTGAAACCTAAATAAAATAAAAGAATAAAAGCAAATTAAAACCTAATCCTAAACTAAACTAAATTTAAGCCTAAAAAATAAAATAATTTTAAAAATTGAAATTAAACTAAAATAATATAAATAAAAATCTAAACTAAACTAATAAAATAAAATAAACCAAAAAATAAAAAATCTAAAAAAATAAAAACTAAACATAAAATAAAAATAAAATAAACATAAAATAAAATAAAATAAAAACCTAAACCGAAAGATAAACCTAAAAATATAACCTAAAAATAAATAAAAAAACACAAACTAGAAAATAAAAACTTAAACCTAAAATAAACAAAATAAAATAAACCAAACCTAAACTAAAATAAACTAAAATAAATAAATAAAACCTAAACTTAAATGCCAAACTAAATAAAATAAAATAAACTAAAAATAAAACTCAACTTAAACTAAAAAATAAAACCTAAAACTAAACCTAAAATAAAAATCTAAAACCTAAACCTAAAAAATAAAATAAAACCTAAACCAAAACCTAAAAATTAAAAATAAACCTTAAACTAAAAATAAAATAAAAATAAACTAATAAAAATAAACATAAACCAAAATATATAAACAAAATAAAAAATAAAATAAATGAACTAAACTAAATAAAAAAATAAACATAAATAAAAATTAAAAATTAAATGAACTAAAATAAATAAAAAATAAACTAAATAAACCTAAACCTACCAGTTTTTTTAATTTAAAAAAAACCCCTAAACCCTATGCCCTCAATCAAAAACCCTAAACCCTAAACCTAACTTAAAGTAATTAAATAAATTAAAAAAAATCCTAAACCCTAAAACCTAATAAACCTAAACCTAAACCTAAACCCTAAGAATGGGCATAACCTTGATGGCAAGAACATCTCTGTCAACTAGGCTCTGTCCAGATCTAGTGGAGGTGATAGTTATCCTTATCTTGGTGGGCGATCTGGAGGTGTTGGTGGATATGGAGGTGGTGGTTATGGAGGCATGGATGTGGAGGTTACTCAGGTGGTGGTGGCGGAGGGAGATTGGGGATAAGATGGTCGATCCTCTACTCGAGAGGTGGGGTGGTTTTTGAACTGACAAAGCAAGAACATTGATCTACTTATGGAACTTTGTCTTTATAATAGATAAATCTAGTTATCTAGGGTTTTGATTTGCTATCATGCTCATTTTTTATCTTTGTCATCACATGTGTCTTAAAAAATTTTGTGTGTTGGTTGGTGAAATCAAAAAGAAGAAATGTTGAATTTATATTTATTTTTATTAAAAAATAAAACCCTAAACCTAAATGTAAAACTTAAACCCCAAACCTAAACCCTAACCTAAATCCCTAAACCCTAAACCCAAACCTAAACCCAAACCCCAAAAGCCCTAAACCTAAACCTAAAACTAAACCCCAAACCTTACTAAACCAAATCATAACTAAACACTAAAAACCCTAAACCTGAGCCAAACCCTAAACTTAAAACACTAAACCCCAAACACTAAACTGACCCTAAACTTACCCAAAACCCTAAACCCTAAACAAAACTAAAACAAGCTCAAACCTAAAACCCTAAACCACAAACCCTAAACCTATAAACCAAAACCCAACCATAAATCATAAACCTAATAACCTAAAACCTAAACTAAATAAAAAAATAAAATAAAAAAAAAAAACTAAACCTAAATAAATAAAATAAACTAATAAAATAAATTAAATGAAATAAATAAAACCTAAACTACTACAAAATAAAATAAACTTAAGAATAAAACTAAATGTAAAATAAGATAAAATAAACCATAAACCTAGAAGAAACTAAAATAAAATAAAAAAACATAAAACCTAAAAAATAAACTACAATAAAACCTAAAAATAAATAAATAATTAAATCTAAACCCTAATAAAAATAAACCTAAAAATAAAATAAATAATATAAAATAAACCTAAACCTAAACTAAAACAAACTAAACTAAAATAAATAAAACCTAAACTTAAACCTAAAATAAACTAAACCAAAACCCTAAAACAAAAAATAAACCTAAACCTAAATTAAAAAAATAAAACCTAAAAATAAACATAAAATAAAAACCTAAATTTTAAAATAAATAAAACCAAAAATAAAAAAATAAAAAAACTAAACTTAAATATAATAAAAATTAAAATAAAATAAAATATAAAACTAGAACCTAAACCTAAACTAAACCCAAAATAAAATAAAATAAAATAAAAAAATAAAATAAAATAAATAAAACCTATAAAAAAAAAAAAAAACTAAATAAAATAGAAACTAAAGCTAAAATAAAAATGAAATAACCTTAAAATAAAATAAAATAAAAACTAAATAAAAACCTAAACCTAAAAAATAAAACCTAAAATAAATAAAAAAAAACCTAAACCCTAAAAAAAACCTAAACTTAAAATAGGAATAAAATAAACCAAAACCTAAACTAAAATAAACTAAACAAAAATAAATAAAACCTAAACCTAAACCTAAAATAAACTAAACCTAAACTAAACTAAATAAAATATAATAAACCAAAAATAAACCTAAACCTAAACTAAAAATAGAACCTAAAATAAGCCTAAAATGAAAACCTACAAGATAAAAAAAAATAAAATAAAATCCTAAACCTAAACATAAAATAAAAAATAAAACCTAAAAAAACAAAATAAAAATAAAACTAAAGAAAAAATATAAACCTAAACCTAAACCTAGAAAATAAACTAAAATAAAATATAAATAAATAAACCATAATTAAATAAACTAAACTAAATAAAATAAAACTAAACCAAAATCAAAATAAAAAATAAAATAAAACTAAACCAAAATCAAATAAATAAATAAAACAAATAAATAAATAATTAAAGTTAAATTCCTTAATTTTTTTTTAAAAAAACCTACCCTAAACCCTAAACCCTAACTAACCTAAGTAAACCCACAAACCCTAAACTAAACACTAAATCAAAACCATAAATTAAAAAAATTTTAAAATAAAAAAAACCCTAACCCTAAACCCTTAACCCACCCTAAAGCCTAAACCTAAATCCTCCTAAACCCTAAAACCCTAAACCCTAAACCCTAAACCTACTCCAAACTACATGAAAAATAAAACCCTAAGCCTAAAACTAAACCTGACCCTAAACCCTAATAAAAACCTAAAAACCTAAACTATAATTAAAACCTAAAATAAAATAAATAAATAAACCTAAACTAAATAAAATAAAATAAAATAAAATAAAAAAAAACTAAAACCTAAACATAAACCTAAAAATGAAATATAATAAAAAATAAAAACTAAATTAATATAAAAACCTAAATTAAACTACAAAATAAAATAGACCAAAAATAAAAAACCTAAATAAAATAAAAAATAAACATAAGATATAATTAAAATAAACCAAAAATAAAATAAAATAAAAATTAAGTAAACACATAAACCTAAAAAAGAAACCTAAAAATAAAATGAAATAAAACTAAAAATAAAATAAATAAAAAACCTAAACTTAAATATAATAAAAAATAAAATAACATAAAAACATAAACTACAACCTAAACCTGAACGTAAAGCCAAAAAGAAAAATAACAAAAAAAATAAAAACTAAACTAAAATAAAATAAATAAAAACCTAAACTAGACAAAAAAAACCTAAATAAAATAAAAATTAAACTAAAATAAAAATAAAATTAACCTAAAATAACATAAAATAAAACTAAATAAAAACATAAACTTAGTAAATAAACCTAAAAGTAAAACCTAAAAATAAATAAAAATAAAACCTAAATAAACTAAAAAAAAAAAACTAAACCAAAAAAATTAAATAAACAAATAAAATAAACCAAAACCTAAAATAAACTAAACTAAACCTAAACTAATCTAAATAAAATAAAATAAACTAAAAATAAACCTAAACCTAAACTAAAAATAAAACTAAAAAATAAACCTAAAATAAATACTAAAACCTAAACCTAAAAAAATAAAATCCTAAACTAAACCTAAAATAAAATATAACCTAAACCTAAAGAAATAAAAAATAAACTCACTAAAATGTGAACCTAAACCTAAACCTAAAAATAAACTAAAGTAAAAACTTAAACTAAATAAAAATAAAAAAATTAAATAAATAAATAATAAATAAATATAAAATAAACTAAACCACGGGTTTACTTAATTAAAAAACCTTAAACCTAAAACCTAAACCCTAAACCAAGAACCCTAACCCTAAAAAAAAACCTAAAACCCTAAACCCTAATCACTAAACTAAACTCTAAACCCTAAAAACTCAAAACCCTAAAATGAAACCCTAAGCTAAACCCTAAACCCTAAAAAATAAAACCCTAAAACCCTAAACCCAACCCTAAACCTAAACCCTAAAAACCTAAACCAAACCCAAAACCTTAAACCTAAACCTAAAGTAACTAAATAAATTAAAAAATAAAACTAAACCCTAAAGCTAATAAATAAACCTAAACCTAAACCTTAAGAATGGGGAACCTTGACAGAACATCAGATCAAGGGCTCTAGATTTGGTGGTGGAGGTGAAGCAGAGGTAGCAATTATTGCTGGTTGTGGGGATCTGGAGGTGCTAGTGGATATGGAGGTGGTGGTGGGCGGTGGTGGTTATGGGAGGAGGAGTGATGGAGGTTATAGTCATGGTGTGGTGGCAGAGGGAGATCAGTTATGATGGTGGATCCCTACTTGAGAGCCCAGTTGTTTTGATTGGGCGGAGAAATAAGAATGGGTCGATCCGATCTACTAGTTATGGAACTATAGCTTTATAGTAAAGATAATTCTAGTTATTTAGGGTTTTTGATTTACTCTATGTATGCTCATTTTTTATTTATGTTGCCACTTGTGCCTTAGAAAACTTGTTGTGTTACTTGGTTGATGAAATAAAAAAAAAAAATGTTGAATGAATTATTCTCTCTTAAAGAAAACTAAAAAACCCTAAACTAAAAAGCTTGAACCTTAAACCTAAAACCTAAACCGACAATTTACAGAGCCTTTTGTTATGTTGGATGAACCTTTGTTGATCATTTTGAATGGGACTTTTTGGTTTTTATTGGTTGGTAATTGCCTTTGGCCCCCTTTTGTGTGGTTGTTTTATCTTCTGGTGATTTGCATTGGTTGTAGCTTATGTTTCCTTCAATTGATGGTTTCATTTCTGAGCAATTTAGTCATTTGTGGTTGCTCACCCTAGTTTGGCTTGGTGAATGCTTATTATTGGGACTTTAGCTTGAGGGCTCCTATCTTGGTTTTGTTGGCTATTTCTCAATTAATTGGCATTGGTCTGGTGCTTTCTGATGGTTGGTTTTAGTTTTTAGTTTAAAGCTTGGATGGGTATTTGGTTAATGGCTATTGTTGGTGTTCTGACTTTGTTCTAGCCTTTCTCATGGTTATTGTGATTAGTCCATTGTGGTTTTGTTTTTTGGTTTTAGTCTTGGTTCTTTGGTCGGTTGCTTTTGTTTAATGATGATGGATCTAGAACTCTATGGACTGCTTGGTTTGGATGTTTACTTGTATCAGGTATGCAGGCTATGATGGCTTTAATGTTACTCACATCTTCTCCTTGGTTGGTAGCATTACATATGATTGTAACCCTTCTTTATGAAGTTTGGATGCTCATATGTATTGTTGCCTCTTAAGATGATCCTAACTGAGCTTGAGCCTTTTTTTCTAAGCTTTCTCCTTTTCCTCTTTTTATCTTTATCATTTCTAGCTATGACTTTTTCCTTTGTAGTGTTTTACAAATTTTTTTTTGCAAGTTGGAACTTTATAGAGGGAATGGTCATTGCTAAGTCAACCCAAGTGATGTTGTGGATATTGCTTATCCGCTTTTCAAATGAATCATGAACTAGACTCATCCTTTTACTATTTTAGGATTTGTTTATCTTACTCTATGTATTATTCTCTTATGCCTTTTAGGCATTGTATTTGCTCAATTATTTTCTTTTCTTTTCTAATGTACTTAGATGGGGTTTATCTCTAGATTTCTTGTAGCTCTTTAATAAATTTTAGAGCTTTAACCCTTTTAAGGACATTGTATCTTTTCCTTTATGGTAATAAAATTCTAACTTTCCCAAAAAATACACTAAACCCTAAACCCTAAACCTTAAACAACCTAAACCCTAAAACCATAAACCCTAAACCCTAAACCAAACCCAAACCATAAACACTAAACCCTAAACACAAAACCCAAAAAACTAAACTCTAAACCTAAACCTTAAACTAACCAAAATCAAAAACTAAACATTAAACCCTAAATGCTAAACCATAAACCTTAACCCTAAACCGAACCCTAAAAGCATAAAACCAAAATCCTAAACCCTAAACCCTAAACCCTAAACCTTAAACTAAACCTAAAGTAACTAAATGAATTAAAAATAAACTTAAATATTAAAACCTAATAAACCTAAACCAAAACCTAAACCTTAAGAATGGACAAAACCTTAACGGTAGGAACATCACCATCAACCAGGCTCAGTCTAGATCTGGCGATGGAGGCGAAGGTGGAGGCTGCGATTATTACAGTGGTGGTGGGGGATTTGGAGGTGTCGGATTATGGAGGCGGGAGGTGGCGAAGGTTACAATCATGGGGTGGTGGAGAGATCAGGGATATGATGGTGGCTCCGCTACTCAAGAGGTCGGCGTGGTTCTGATGGGAACTAGAGAGAAGAATAGCGATCTACTATATGGAACGTGTTTTAGTAGAGATGGTTCTAGTTATCTAGGGCTTTTGATTTGCTCAATGCATGCTCATTTTTTATCTATGTCAGTGTCTTAGAAAACTTGGTGTGTTACTTGGTTGATGAAATTGAAAAGAAGAAATGTTGAATCAAAATTTGTTCTTTATTAAAAAACCAAAAAAAACTAAACTAAACATAAACCTTAAAAACTAAACCCTAAACCTATAAACCCTAAACCCTAAACCCTTAAACCATAAACCCTAATCCCTAAAATGCTAAACCCTTAATCCAAATGTAAACAACCTAAACCCTAAACCTACAACCCCACAAACTCTAAACCCTAACCAAAACCTAAAACCCAAACTAAACCCTAAACCTAAACCCTCTTAAAACCTAAAAAACTAAACCTAAACTAAATAAAACCTAATAATAAAATAAATAAATAAAAACCTAAATCTAAATAAAATAAAAACCTAAACTAAAACCTAAACATAAACCTAAACTAAAATGAAATAAAATAAAATGAAAACTAAATTAAAATAAAATTAATAAAAACCTAAATTAAAAAAATAAAATAAAAGAATAAAAAAACTAAATAAAATAAAATAAAATATGCTTAAAATAAAATAAAATAAAACCTAAACCTAAGAAATAAACCTTAAAATAAAATGACCCTAAACTAAAAAATACAAAACCAAAATAAAATGAAATAAACTTAAAATTTAAACTAAAATACACTAAACTAAATAAATAAACTTAAACCTAAACTTAAACTAAATAAAAAATAAATAAACTAAAATAAATCTAAACCTAAAAAATAAAACCTAAGAATAAACCTAAAATAAAACCATAAACTTAAGCCTATAATAAAAAAATAAAAACCTAAACCTAAACCTAAAATAAAAAATAAAACCTAAACTTAATAATAAAATAAAAATAAAACTCAACTAAAAATAAACCTAAAGCTAAACCTAAACTTAAAAATAAATAAATAAAAAAAAACATAAACTAAAATAAAGAAACTAAACTAAATAAAATATAAAATAAACCTAAATAAAAATAAAATAAAAGAAACTAAAATAAATAAAATATAAACTAAATAAACCTAAACTACTGGTTTACTTAATTAAAAACCATAAACCCTAAATCCTAAACCCTAAACCCTAAACCCTAAACCTCCATAACTCCTAAACCCTAAACCCTAAACCCTAAAAGCATAAACCTAAAACCCTAAACCTTAAACCCTAAACACTAAACCTTAACCCTAAATCCCAAACCTTAAACCCAAACCCTAAACCCTAAAGCTTAAATAATAAACCCTAAATCTAAACCTAAAGTAACTAAATAAATTAAAAATTAAACCCAAACCCTAAAACCTAATTAACCTAAACTTAAACCTAAAACCCTAAGAATGATATATCCTTTTGATGGAGGTCAAGATTATTTCTTGTTGGTACTATTGAGATTTAGTTGCCCTCTAATTTTGGTGGCTCTCTCCTCTTGTTAGTCTCCTATTGTGGTTATTTTAGGATGGCTGGAGATTGTGCTCAGCTTGCTTGTTTGCCTTTTCCCCCTATTTTTGTGAGGGTTTATTTGTTGGTGGTTGTTTGATGGCTAGGATTTTTTTTAGCCTTTGGTTTTGGTTTTGTATCGGCATCATGATTGTTGGTTGGCGTGGGCTTTTCCTTCTTGGGTTGAGTTTACACTCTCTGGGCTGTTACACCATCTAGTTTTGTTCCCTTTTTGGTGGTTTTTTTGAAGTTTTTTGTGGTGTTTGCTTATTGGTTGGATGGCCCATTGGCTTGTCATTTCTTTCTATTGTGGGATGAACCTGTATGTGGCTTTGGCTATTCGTAGCTCTATTTCTATTTCTGCTGATTCCTACCAATATGGTTGGTTGGGTGGACTTGATGGCTGGTTGCAGCTGTTCTATTTGTTGGTGGATCTATTGAATTTTTGGTTCTTTACCTTTGGTATTTATTTCTTTTAGGTGGCTTTGATGGTGGATATTTCTTGGCTATTGTCATGTTTGGTTGGTTTCTTTGCTCTAGTTTGGCTGGATGTTTTGTTGGTTAGTTGCATATTTAATATAGATGATAAATACGGGAACTTGGTGAGCTTTTGGCAATTGGCTATTTGGTTTAATTGAGGTAAGTTGGTTATGATGGTTTGGGATGTTTCCCCTATTATCCTTTTGGCTGGTAGCACCATATGTGATTTTAACCCTTCTTATGAAGTTTGGATGCTCACATATCTTGTTTCCCCTTGAGAAGAATGTGACTGAGCCTGAGCCTTATCTAAGATTTTTATCATTTATTCCTTTTGTGTACTTAGCTTGTCCTTATTTCTAGATGTTTATCCCTATCTTAAGTTCTTTGCAGGTTTGGGGCAAGTTTTAGGCATGTAGGTGGTTTGTGCATCTCTTAGAAGATTTTGGGATATAGATGGTTTTGGCTGCCCTTCTTGGAATTTGGTGTTGTTTCCTTCTTCATTTTTATCTTCTCATTATTTTGCTTTGGTTTTCTTGTAATAGTTAAGAAATTTATTTCCTTAGGCTAATTGTAGCTCTTTGAGTAGTAGTTTAGAGATTTTTCCACTTTAAGGACCTTGTATCCCTTTCTTTTTGGCAATAAAATTCTCCCACTTTTGATTTAATAAAAAACCCTAAGAATGGGCAGAACCTTGATGGCAAGAACATCACCATTAATCTAGATCTAGCGGTGGAGGCGAAGCGAGGTGGCGCTTATGATAGTGGTGGTGGGGGATCTGGAGGTGCTGGTGGATATGGTGGTGGTGGCCGGAGCAGTGGTGGTTATGGAGGTGGGAGGAGCAGTGGAGGTTATAGTCATGGTGGTGGCGGAGGGAGACATTGGGGATATGATGGTGGATCCTGCACTTTGAGAGGTGAGGTGGTTTTGATGGAACTAGAGAAACTAAGAATATCGATCTCTGCTTATGGGTATCTTTACAACAGAGAGGGTTCTAGTTATCTAGAGTTTTTGATCTACTCTACCTTTGCTCATTTTTTATCTATGTCATCACTTGTGTCTTAGAAAACATGGTGTGTTACTTGGTTGATGAATTCAAAAAGAAGAAATGTTGAATCTAATTTTGTTCTCTATTAAAAAAATAACCAAAACCTAAACCCTAAATTAAAACATGAACCCTAAAGCTAAAACCTAAACTCTAAACACTAAACCTTAAATCTTAAAAACCTTAAACAGTAAACCCTAAACCCTAAAACCCTAAACCCTAAAGCATAAACCCTAAAACCTAAACCCTAAACCCTAAACCCAAAAAATAAAAAATAAAAAATAAAAACCCTAAACCCTAAACCCAAAACACTAAACTAACCCTAAACCCTAAACCCTAAAAAGCTAAAAACCTAAACCTAAACTAAATAAAACCTAAAAATAAAATAAATAAAAAAACTAAATAAAAATAGATATAAAATAAAATAAAATAAAATAAAAATATAAACTAAAACCTAAACTTAAACCTAAAAAGAAAATAAAAAATAGAAACTAAACTAAAATAAAATCAATAAAATTCTAAACTAAACTAAAAATAAAAAAAAATAAAATAAAAACTAAACCTAAAAGAAATAAAATAAACCTAAATATAATAAAATAAAACTAAATAAAACCTAGACCTAAAATAAACTTAAAATAAATAAACATAAACCTAAATCCTAAACTAAAATAAAAAACAAAATAAAATAAAATAAACCTAAACCTAAACTAAAATTAACTAAACAAAAATATATAAAACCTAAACCTAAACCTAAAATAAACTAAAACCTACACCTAAACTAAAATAAAATAAAATAAACTAAAAATAAATTTAACTAAACTAAAAATAAAACTTAAAAAATAAACCTAAAATAAAATCTAAAAACTTAAACTAAAAAAACTAAAATAAAATTGAAACCTAAACCTAAAATAAATAATAAATCTAAAAAAAAAAAATAAAATAAAATAAAACTAAACTAAAAAAATAAACCATACCTAAATGTAACAGAAAATCACTTAATTTAAAAAAAATAAAAATAAAATAAAAGAATAAACCCTAACCTAAACCCCAAACCATAAATGCTAAAACCTAAACCTAAAACCTAAACCACAAACCCTACCCTAAACTCCAAAACCTAAACTGATAAAAAAACTTAAACCCTAAACCTAAACCCTAAACTAAACTCCAAACCTAAACTACCCTAAACCCTAAACCTTAAACATAAACCCTACTAAACCCAACCAAACCTAAAACCTAAACCCTAAAATAAACCCCATGCCTAAACCCTAAAACCTAAACCTAATATAAAATAAAATAAAATAAAATAAAACTAAACTAAAACCTAAACCTAAACTAAACCTAAAATTAAAATAAAAGAAAATAAAAAATAAACTAAAATAAAATGAATAAAATCTAAACTAAATAAAAAATAAAATAAACCTAAAATAAAATAAAATAAACCTAAGAAAAAAATAAAATAAATAAATAAAGCTAAACCTAAAAATAAACCTAAAATAAAACCTAAAATAAATAAAATAACACCTAAACCCCAAACTAAAAAAAACCTAAATAAAATAAAAATAAAATATATTAAAACCTAAAATAAACTAAAATAAACAAAAATAAATAAAACCTAAACTAAACCTAAAATAAACTAAACTAAACCTAAACTAAATAAAATAAAATAAACTAAAAACAAACCAAAGCCTAAACTAAAATTAAAACCTAGAAAAGCTAAAATAACAACCTAAAACCTAAACCTAAAAAAAAAAATAAAACCTAAACCTAAACCAAAACCTAAAAATTAAAATAAAAATAAAACTAAACTAAAAAAATAAACCTAAACATAAACTTAAACCTAAAAAATAAACTAAATTAAAAAAACTTAAACTAAAATAAATAAACTAAACTAAATAAAAAAATAAAATAATCTAAATAAATTAAAAATAAAATAAACTAAAATAAATATATAAAATCAAATAAAGTAAATAAACCTAAACTTGGTTTTAATTTTTTTTAATTAAAAACCCTAAACCATAAACTAAAAAATTAAAACCCAAAATAAACTAAGAATAAAGAACCTAAATAAAATAAAACTAAACACATAAAAATAAAATAAACCAAATTAAAATAAAATAAAACTAAATAAAAATCCTAAGCTTAAAAAATAAAACCTAAAAAAAATAATAAATAAAAACCTAAACCTATAAAAAAAACTAAACTAAAATAAAAATGAAATAAATAAATTAAAATAAACATAAACCTAAACTAAAATAAAATAAACCAAAATAAATAAAACCTAAACCTCAACTTAAACTTAAACTAAATAAAATAAAATAAACTAAAAATAATCCCAAAATCTATACTAAAAAATAAAGACTAAAATAAACCTAAAAGAAAAACCTAAAACATAAACCTAAAAAAATAAAATAAAAACCTAAACTTAAATATAAACCTAAAAATAAAAAATAAAACCTAAATCTAAAAAATAAAATAATAAAGAAAACTCAACTAAAAAATAAACCTAAGCCTAGACCAAAACTTACAAAAATAAACTAAAATAAAAAACCTAAACTAAAATAAATAAACTAAACTAAATAAAAAAATAAAATAAACATAAATAAAAAAATAAAATAAACTAAAATAAATAAAAATAAACTAGGTAAACTAAATAAACCTAAACTGTCGGTTACTTAATTTAAAAAAACTAAACAAAAGCTCACCCTAAACCACAAAGCCTGAAGCCTAAACCCAAACCCACAAAACACTAAATCTAAAATAAACACTAAACCCTAAACTCTAATCCCAACAATAAACCCAAATCCTAAAACCCTAAAACCAAACTAAACCTAAACCCTAAAAACTAAAACCTAAATTAAATAAAACCAAAATAAAATATAAAAAAACCTAAACTGAATAAAAAAATAAAATAAAATATAAACTTAAACCAAAACCTAAACCTAAACCTAAAATAAAAAAAAATAAATTAATAAAATTAGACTAAAATAAAATAAATAAAAACCTAAACTAAACTTAAAAATAAAATAAACCTAAGAATAAAAAACCTAAATAAAATATAAACCAAATAAACTAAAAATAAAATAAAATAAAAAACTAAATAAAACCTAAAAATAAACCTAAAAAAATAAAATAAAATAAATAAAAAATAAAACCTAAACCCTAAAAAAAAAACCTAAACCTAAAATAAAATGAAATAAATATAAAATAAACCTAAACCTAAACTAAAATAAATATAAAATAAACTTAAAATAAACTAAACCTAAAATATAAACTAAATAAAAATAAACTAAAATAAAGATAAACCTAAACTAAAAATAAAACCTAAAATAAACCTAAAATAAAAAAACCTAAACCTAAAAAAAATAAAATAAAAGCTAAACCAAAACCTAAAATAAAATATGCTAAACCTAGATAAACTAAAATGAAAAAAAACTAAAATAAATAAATAAACTAAATAAAATAAAAATTAAACTAAATAAAAATATAAAATAAACTAAATAAATCTAAACCTACGAGTTTACTTAATTTAAAAGAAAATCCTAAATGCTAAACCCTAAACCCTAAACACTAAATCCTAAACCACAAACCCCAAAACTAACCCTAAACCCTAAACCCTAAAAAATCCTAAACCCTAAATCTTAAACCATAAACCTACTAACCACAAACCCTAAGCCCCAAACCCTAAACCCTAACCTAACTCAAAACCACTAAAAACCAAACCCCAACCCTGACCTAATCTAACTAAACCCTAAAACTAAACTGACTAAACCCAAAATCCAAACCACAAAACCCAACTAAACCTAAAACCTAACTCACTAAAAAATAAACCTAAAACTAAAAACTTAAACTTAAAACCACAACTAAACTCTAAACTAAACCTAAACTAAACTCACAAACTAACCTAAAAGACCTCCCTAAAACCTAAACCTAAACCTAAACCTAAACCAAACTAAACCTAAACTCCCTAAACCAAAACTAAACTAAAACCTAAACTTAAACCACTGGACTAAAAACCTAAACCTGGTAACCCTAGTTCTCTCCTGTGCTATGTCAATTTCATTTTCCCCTTCGTCAGTGCATCCCCATCTTATGTTTTTTGTGGATCCTTCATCATTCTCGACCATTTTTTAGAGTCTTTTGAATCTCGCACTCACGGATGTGTCTCTTCGAATATGGTTACTGAAATCAACCCATGGATTACATCTTCCAATTGATGATCCGGCTAGGCATCCAATTTTTTAGATTCTCCCAATGCCATTTCTCTATTTAAATCCTTTAAGGATGCACTTTAGTAAAAGTTCTACCTCTTCTAACTCGATGAATCGATTTTGACTTCTTTTTGAGATATGCTTTGTGATCATGTATTGAATCATGATGTCAAAAGCTTACAAAACCTTTCAAATTTACTTTGGTTGAAAATTTGTGTTGCACCATAAATTTGGAAATGATCGATCCTTTTTTCATAACTTTAAACTTTTAGGTGCTTTCTTTATTGGCTTGATCGATCTAAGACATATTTTGATTCAACTTATGAATGATTTGGATTATTCAAGGGTTTTCTCGTGTCGATCTTATTTTCTTTTTAAATGTCAAATGAATTTATTGAAGTGGTCTCCCCTTTTTTCTATAAAGGATGAATCATCTATTATTCCTGTGTTGTTAGCTATTCTAAATATGAGAATCTACACAAGTTTTATTTCTCAGGGCTCTTTTTGGTCACTCCAAATTGATCGGTGATCTTGTGAGATCTGTCCCTCTATTCCTCATATATTCGCTGAACTTGACATATCTAAAAAAATCCTAGGGAGGTCTAGATTGGATTTAAAAAGTTTGGTTATTTATAAAAGGTCAAATTTGAAATTTTTTTAGTTTTATGTTCCCATTGCAACATACATGGTCATGATAATTCAGAGTGTTTTGTTCTTTAGCCGCATCTTTAAAATAAAATTTTGAATGATCACAACTCAAAATTAGCTTCTGGTAAAGTTAATAAAACTATTTTGTGCCTAAAAATAACTTAAATGTTGATATTAGGTCAGATTTTTTGGAATCTTCTGATCTTCCTAAAATTGTTGATTCTACTTCTCATTTCGACCATGACAAAGGTACTAATAATGTTGAAAATAATGGTTTGCCTAATAACCTTTCTATACATGAGAATATGCCTATTATGGCTAATTCCAAATTTAAAGAGGCTAAAAAAATGATGATTCATTCTCTAATGAGTCTATTCGCTTCTTTCTCGCATTAATTGATGAGAATGAGAATTTAAATGATAACTTGAATGTAGATAAAATTCTTGAGAAAAACATTGATTTTGACATTGGTAATTATGCTTTAAATGATATAATTTCTTCTCCTTCCCCTAATTCCAAGATTGATCTTCATTCTAATCCCACTTTTCAACAAAATGCTAATTTGGAAGAGGAGGAAGTTGTGATTAGAGATGTTCTTACTGATCCTTATCCTATCAATAATATTTCTAATCAATCTCTATCTGATGGTGACACTTTGGATAAAAATAGAAAATTCCAAACTATCCTTAAAAAGAATACTAAAAGCTCCAAGATTGAACCTCCTACTCTTTCCAGATCTACTAGATTTGGATCCTCTTCACATAAATAATGTGTTGTTTCAATTTTTTACTTAGAAGAGATTTGTTATTCTTTCTCTCTCTCTTTATTATTATCCTTTAATTTCCTTTTACAATTTTATTTATGTTTAATTCTTTTATTTGAAATGTTAGATTGGTACCTCATTCATGTCATTATTAGAAATCTCAAAATTAACAATATCTATTTACTTATTATTATTGAACCTCTTATACATCTGATAAAATCAATCATGTTGCTAGAATGCTTGGCTTTAGTAATTTTCTCTAACATCAATAATAAAATTTGGTACTTTTAGAATAGCTTCTTAAATGTTTTAATTTTAGATGATCTACAACAAGTTATCAATGCTCAAATTTCTTTTGGTAACTCTTGTGTCTTTGGGTTCTTTTGTTTATGCTTCTTGCAATAGAGCTGGTCAAAATGTTCTTTGGGAGAATTTGAGAAGTTTTTCTTTTTCTGTTAACAAACCATGGTTGGTTGGGGGTGATTTCAACACTATTCTATATTCTTCAGAAAGAAGGAGTGGTTGCTCTCCTAATATTCATTATATGGAAGAATTTTCTAATAAGATTCTTGATTGTAATCTTTTTACATAGGTTTTAAAGGCTCTAATTATACTTGGCAAAACTCTAAGCTCGGAAACATTTAGAAAGAATTCTTTTCAACTCTTATTAATCAATGGCCTCTTACCTCTGTTGACCATTTTAGTAGAACTTTATCTGATCATGCCACACTTTTAGTTTATGTTAAAGAAGACTCTGAAATATTAAACATCTCTCCCTTTTTTAGATTTCAAAATATGTATATTCAGCATTTAAATTTTCTTAAAGTAATGGCCATTAATTGGATTGCCCCTTCACACTCTGATAATTTAAATAGGGGTATGAATCGATTATGGTTTAAGTTTAAAAGGCTCAAATAAAGTCTAGTTTGGTGGAACAAACATTATTTTAAAATCTTTTGCTAATATAAAAACATGGAACTTTTGGTTTGTGATCTTGAAAATGATGTTTTCACTCACTCTTCTAAGCTTAAGGATTTGAATGAAGCTAAAGATAAACTTGTTAATTATCAGAATATGGAAGAGACCTATTGGAAAAAAAAGCTAGTAAACATATTGCTGATGGGGACAAGAATACCATGTATTTTCATGCTTTATTTAATAAAAAGAGAGCTTTAAATTATATCCAAAAAATGAAAAATGATATTGGAGATTGGATCAATGATATTAATGTTATTAAAGATTATGTTATTAACCACTTTAGAAATATGCTTAATAAAGCCACTCTTATGAAGCTTTTTCTAATTCACATTTAATCCCTCTATTATTACCAATGATGATAATCATTGGCTTACTAGGTTACTACTAAAGATGAGATTGGTAAAATTCTCAATAGCATGAACTTTGATTTCGTTCTTGTCGGAGGGTTATCTGACTCAATTTTTCAAAATTGGTTGGTCTATTATTAAGCATGACTTAATCGATGCTATTGATTTTTTTTGGTAATCCTCTCATTAAATATTTTATCAAGCACTTCCATTATTCTCATACCTGAAAAAGATAATCCAAATTCTTGGAGTGATTTCAGACCTATTAGTCTTTGCACTTTCTTTAAAAAATTGATTTCTAAAATTCTTACTAATAGACTTAGTCCTTTACTTCAAAAAATTTTCTCTCTCAACCAAACTAGCTTTGTTAGAGGGAGATCTATATCTGATAACATTACTTGCTCAATATCTTATTCATGATTTGGATGTTCCAACTAGGTGGTAACATCCTTTTAAATTAGATATTTCTAAAGCCTTTGATAATATCTATTAGGATTACCATTTAAATATCTTGCATTTATTTGGTTTTTTTGATAATTTCATTAACCTTATTAAAATTGTATTAATAATGCCTAGTTTTCTATTCTTCGTAATGGTGAAGCTTTAGGCTTCTTCCCTTTTTTTTCATGGATTGAGACAAGGAGGTCCTTTGTCCCCTTCTTTATTATTAGTGGAATACCTTTCTAGGAGTTTAAATGATTTATTCAATAACAACCCTAGCATGTACTTTAGAACTCTTGGTATCCTGTTTCTCATCTTAGCTTTACTAATGATTTCATTATCTTTTGTAATGCTTCTTTTCATCATATCAAAAGACTTAAGAAATTTTTAAATAATTTTGGTAGAGAAAGTGGTCTTTCTATTAATGAAAGCAAGAGCTACTTTATTAGCTCCTCTAAAATGTAAAATAATAAAATCAATCATATCTTCACTAACTTTAAACACCAACAACTCCCTATTAAATATTTGGGTGCTCCTCTTTTCAAAGGTAAAAAAAGATCCCATATTTTTTGATGAGCTTATCCAAAAAATTTCTAATAAAATTTTGGTGTGGGAACTTCACTTACTTTCATTTGGTGGTAGGCTTACTTTGTTTAGGAGTACTCTTAATTTGATGCCTTTATATCTTATTCAAACCATTATCCCTACTAATTCTATCTTAAATAGAATTAATCATCTCCTTAATAAATTTTTCTAGGGCTCAAATAATTTAGTTAAAAGGATGCATTGGACTTCTTGGCATAAATGTTGTGGTCCTCTGGGTGAAGGTGGACTTGGTCGCAAACCTATTGAAGCTATTCGCCTTCTCCCATAAACTCACAGTGGAATTTTATGATAGCCAAATACTATGAGGGTAAGCACCCTCTAATCACTACTTATAAATTTGGTGACTCCCGGTTTGGAAAAGGCTTTGCTCCATTAAATGAGAGGTTGAATCTTTGATATCTTGGGGTATAAATATAGGATCTTCTTTCTTTTGGCAAGACAACTGGATTGGTGGTGGTTCTATTGATTCTTTTTATCTACCCATTCTACTACTGCTACTAAAGTTAACTCCTTTTGGCTTAATAACAAGTAGAATGATAATAAACTTAGCGAATTTATTCCTATCTCTCTATTTGATAAATTTAGTGATATTCCTATCTTTTCCAACAAGCTTGATCAAATTCTTTTTAAGCTATACTATAATGGTGATTTTATTCTTAAAGAGGCTTGGAATTATATTAGAGATGCTCATATTTCTAATGTATTTATTAAACTTTGGAATGATATCATCCCTTTCTCTTATTCTGTCCTTGCTTGGAAAATTCTGAAAAACTTCATTCTCGTTGATTCCTTGCTATGGGATAAAGGATTTCATTTGCCTTCCAAATGTTATTGTTGTTTTCATTTCAAAAATGTTAATCATTTTTTTCAATGGTGCTATTGGCTCCAAATTATGGGTTTGGTATGATTTTTTTAATACTAACCATTTCCATGGATTTCTTTCTTTATATCAACTTCTTGAAGCTTGTTTCCTCAAAACTTTGAAGGGTCATATCAAAGTTTTAATTGCCATTACCTTTATTTGGTTCAAATGGATGGATAGAAATGATGTTAAATATTATGGTATTCCTATGAATCATAAAGGATTATTGCTAGAACCAAAAAAAAATTCATGCTTTATTTAATGCTAATTTAATTAGTAACACACATTTTAGAGGTTGCCAATTTGTGGCCAAACAATTGGCTCTTTACCTGCATGAGATCACCTTCTGTAAAGAAGATAGGATTATATATTGGATAAAACCTCATAATAATATTATTAAAATTAATATTGTGCTCTCTTAGAAAACATTTGGTTGTGGTGGTATTTTTTAGGGATTTTGAAGGTAATGTCATTTGTGCTTTTGCTTATCCTTTTAAAGCTTGTTCATCTATGCTAAATTAATGGTTGTAAACAAAGCTATTGACATTTGTTTGCAAAAGGTTTCTTCAATATTTGGATTGAAGTTGATGCTCTTTACTCATTAACATGCGACTTCCACTAAGATGGGGAATGCGATTTATTCTATCTTCTTAATCATACTAGAACACTGCTCTCTCAAGTATGCTTTAAAATTTCTCACATTTGGCATGAAGGAAATGTCTTTGTATATTTTTGGCTAATCTAGGTGCTAAATTAAATGATCTCACTCTTTTAAAGCTTGTTCATCTTAATTTACCTAAACAATTATGAGGCTTGGTTAATCTGGATAATACCGGATTACCTTATCTCAGAAATTAATTTTACTTTGTGTTTTTTTTGGTTTCTATGTTTTTATTTGTGTACATTTTCATTTTGTTGCATTCATCTGGCTGGTTTGCTCTCTTGTCTGGTTTGTGCTATAATATTTGGGAGATCACTTTAAGGTTGTGGCTGGCTGATCAACCTCTGTTGTTGGAGAGGTGTTCTCATTGGCTGACTATTTTATTTAGGGATCTGAATGTCAATAGTTTCTTCAAGTGCTTCCTTGAACTTGTGGTGGCCTCCTTTTAGGCTATGCCTTTACCTAGTTTGGCTTTTCCCTTCTTATTGGTACTAATTTTGCCTCTAGTTTTTTGCTAGTTGTTTCCTTACTTAGGAAGGTTTTTCTACTACTATTTTTGGGCCTGGTGGGTGCTGTTGTTTGCTACTACCCTCTACCTAGTTGGCTTGGGTGGCTATTATTTGATGGCTACTCTTGATCTTTTCACTCTTGAGTTTGTGCTAGGCCTTTTGGTGGTTTTTGTCTCTTCATCCTTTTTAGGCTTGGTGGCTTTTGTTTGTTGGTTTCTCCCTTTACCTTGTGGTTGAAAGGGTGCTAATTGGTGGTTGCTAGTAACCATTTTCTCTTTGGTACTAGTTTTTTTTATCCCTGGAGTCTAGAAGGGGCCTTGGTCTATTTTCCTTACCACTCTAGTTAGTTATTGTGGTTGGTTGGTCCTCCCAGGCTATAAATCTTTGTCTGGTGGGGTGATTACCTTTTGTTTCTTTGTTGTTTTTGGTGGCTTCCTATTGTTTATCATTATGCCTATCTTTCTTTGTGTTGGGATTGCCTCCCCTTTTTGGTGCTTTTCGAGTTGGCTCATCTGCTACTTTGTTAATTAGCTGGGTGGCTTTGTGGCTGGCTGGTTTGGTTGGTTTTTATTTTGAACTATTATTAGCTAGTAAGGTTTCCTTTTTGGTGATTTTTCTTTATTTTAGTTTTGGCCTTATGGTGGTTGTTTGTTGGTTGCTGATTTTGGTTGTTTGCTCACTTGGGTTGCTACTATTTTTTCCTTGAGTGCTGTTGGCTTGGTCTATTATTTTGGCTAAGGATTTGGATTGCTTTTGGTTTCTTTGGCTCCCTTTGTTTCTTGTGTCTTGCCTCTTGGTTTGTAGGGTGGGCTTGGTAGTTTTCCCTGCTGCTCTTGGTGGTGATTTTTTGGTGTTTTTTGGATGCCCTTTGGTCTCCTCATGGGTTCTTTTTCCTCTCTTTGGTGCTGCTATTTTCTTGTGGCTATCTTTCTATCTCACGGAAGGAGGTATTTGCCTTTTTTATTTCTTGCCTCTAATGGGTTGGGTGGTGGTTCTTTGTTAGTGTTGGCCTTGTTCTCTAATCTGGTTTGGAATTGCTAGTTTCTTTGTGCTAGTTGTAGGTTGATGTTTTGGTTTTGGGATATTGCTTGAGCTTGTCTGGTGACACTAGTGGGTTTGGTTTCAATCTGGTGGCTTTTACTTTCTAGGTGAAATCTTGGCATTTGCTCTTTCATTTCTATTGTGGTTTTCTTGATGCTACTTCCTTTAGCTTGGTGACCTTTAGTCAATGGGTGATTGTGGGCATTTGCTTTTGCTTGGGTAGTCTAGAAATTGTTGACTTTCACTCTTTGGTTGATTGCCTTCGTTGAGGTAAGTGGGCGATGATGGTTGGGATGATTTCCCTATTATCTTTTTTGGTGGTAGCGACATATGTATTTATAAACCCTTCTTTTGAAGTGGATGCTCACATTTGTGGTTGCCCCTTAAGATGAAGGTGGTGACTCTTATTTGAAATTTTCTCTTATATTGCTCTTTATTATGTGCTTAAGCTTGATTTTCTATAGCTAATTACATCTTCTATTTGCTTGCAAGATTCTTTTGGTTCTTTGCGTTTAAGATCTAGATGTGGATTATGCAACTCTCAAAAGACTTGATTCTAGTAGTGGGCTTTGGTGATCCTCTATTTCTTATGTTGTTGCTTAATTATTTTTGGGTCTTTTATTTCTATTGCTTAGGTTTTTATTTCCTTGCTTTTATGTATTAGATAGGACTTTTCTCTCTCTTGGTGAATGTAGCACTTTGAGAGGTAATTAATTTTCCCTCTTAAGGAACTTGTACTCCTTTATTTGTGGCAATAAAATTCTCCCCTCATGGGTTTTCTTAAAAAAAAAACCCTAAACCCTAAACCCTAAACCTAAAAACAACCTAAACCTAAACTAAATAAAACCTAAAATCAAATAAATAAAACCAAAACTTAAATAAAATAAAAAATAAAATAAAATAAAAAATCTAAACTAAAACCTAAACCTTAAAATAAAATTAAAAAACAAAATAAAAAAAAAAAAATAAATAAAATCCTAAACTAAACTAAAAATAAAATAAACCTAAGAATAAAAAACCTAAATAAAATAAAACTAAACCTAAAACATAAATAAAATAAACTTAAAAAATAAATAAAATAAAACTAAATAAAACCTAAACCTAAAACCTAAAATAAATAAAAAAATAAAATAAACCAAACTAAACAAAACTAAACCTAAAATAAAAAGTAAAATAAAATAAAATAAAATAAACCTAAACCTAAACTAAAATAAATAAAACCTAAACCTAAATCTAAATAAAATAAAATAAAATAAACCTAAACCTAAACTAAAAATAAAACCAAAAATAAACCTAAAATAAAATCTAAAACCTAAACCTAAAAATAAAATAAAATCCTAAACCTAAACCTAAAAAATAAAATAAAATAGAACTCAACTAAAAAATAAATCTAAACCTAAACAAAAATAAAATAAAACTAAATTAAAATAAAATTAAACTAAATAAAATAAAATAAAACTAAATAAAATAAAAATAAAATAAACTAAATTAAATAATTAATAAACTAAATATACTAAGTAAACCTAAACCTAGTTTGCTTAATTTAAAAAATCTTAAACCCTAAATCCTAAAACCTAAACCCTAAACCTAAACCCTAAACCTACAACACTAAACCCAAACCCTATAAAACCTAAGCCCTAAACCCTAAACCCTAAAAGCATAAACCACAACATAACCTTAAACCCTAAACCTAAACCCTACCTTAACCCTAAACCCTAAACCCTAAACCCCAAAGCCTAAACCTAAAGTAACTAAATAAATTAAAAATAAACCTAAAACCTAAAACCTAATAAACCTAAACTAAACCTAAACCTAAGAATGGGTAAAACCTTGATGACAGAACATCACCGTGCCAGCTCGATCCCAAATTTGGCGGTGGAGGCGGAAATTATCTCGGTGGTGGTGGGGATCTGGGTGTTGTGGATATTGAGGTGGTGGTGAGCAGTGGTGGTTATGGGCGAGCGGGCATAGAGGTTGGGTGGTGGTGGGGGAGAGATCGGGATATGATGGTGGATCTCTACACGAGAGGCAGGTGGTTCGATGGGAACCAGAAACAAGAACATCGATCCAATCTACTATTATGAAACTGTCTTTCTAGTAGAGACGGTTCTAGTTATCTGGGGTTTTTGATTTGATCTATGTGTGCTCATTTTTTATCTATGTGCTACTTGTGTCTTAGAAAACTTAGTTTGTTACTTGGTTGATATAATTGAAAAGATGAAATGTTGAATCAATTTGTTCTCTATTAAAGAAAATAGATACCAAAACCTAAACCTTAAACTAAAACTTGAACCCTAAAACTAAAACCTAAACCCAACAATTTGCTAGAGCCTTTTGTTGTGTTGGTTGAACCTTTGTTGATCCTTTTGGATTGGACTTTTTGGTTTCTGGTGGTTGGTGGCTGCCTTTGGCCCCCTTTTGTGTGGTTATTTTGTCTTCTGGTGATTTGCATTGGCTACAGCTTATTTTTTCTTTTATTTTTTCTTCAATTGATGGTTTCATTTCTGAGCTATTTAGACATTTGTGGTTGCTTACCCTGGTTTGGCTTGGTGACTACTTATTGTTGGGACTTTGGATTGAGGGCTCCTATCATGGTTTTGTTGGTTGTTTCTCTATTAATTAGCATTGGTCTGGTGCTTGCTGATTGCTGGTTCTGGTTTTCCCTAGTTTAGAGCTTGGATGGGTATTTGGTTAATGGTTGTTGTTTGTGTTCTGACTTTGTTCTAGCCTCTCTCTAGGTTATTGTGATTAGTTTATTGTGGTTTTTGTTTGGTGGTTTGGCTACTAGCTGGTTTCTGCTCATTTGCTTTTTGTTTAATGGTGCTAGATCTAGAACTTTATTGACTGTTGGCCTTAGATGTTTGCTTGTATCAGGTATGCTGGCTATGATGGCTTTGATGTTACTCACCTCTTCTCTCTAGTTAGTAGCATTACATATGATTGTAACACTTCTTTATGAAGTTTGGATGCTCATATTTATTGTTCCCCCTTGAGATGATCCTAACTGAGCTTGAGCCTTCTCTTTCTAAGCTCTCTCCTTTTCCTCTCTTTATCCTTATCTTTTTAGCTATGACTTTTGCCTTTGTAGTGTTTTGCAGATTTCTTTTACAGGTTAGAACTTTACAGAGGGAATGGTCATTGCTCAGTCAACCCAAGTGATGTTGTTGTGGATCTTGCTTATCTAGCTTTCTCAAAGGAATCATGAACTACTATTTCATCCTTTACTATTTTCGATTTGTTTTAGTCTTACTCTTTGTATTTTTCTCATATGCATTTTGGGCATTGTATTTGCTACTTTATCCTTATCTTTTTCTAATGTACTTAGAAGGGGGTTTAGCTCATTAGGTTTCTTATAGCTATGAGAACAATAGAATTTTAGAGCTTTACCCCTTTTAAGGATATTGTATCTATTCCTTTTATGGTAATAAAATTCCAACTTTCCCCAAAATAAAAACCCTAAACCCTAAACCCTAAACAACCTAAACTAAACCCTAAACCCTAAACCCAAACCCTAACTAAAACAACCTAAACCCTAAACCCTAAACCCTAAACTCTAAAACCCTAAACCTAAACCCAAACCCTAAAACTAAAGAGACCCTAAACCCTAAGCCCTAAACCCTAAGCCCCAACCTAAAATCTAAACCCTAAAAGCATAAAACCTAAAATTCTAAACCCCTAAACCCTAACCCTAAACCCCAAACCTTAAACTAAACTTAAAGTAACTAAATAAATTAAAAAATAAACCTAAACCTAAACCTAAACCTTTAGAATGTGCATTACCTTGATGGTAGGAACATCACCGTTAACCAGGCTCAGTCTAGATCTGGTGGTGGAGGCGAAGGCGGAGGCAGCGGTTATCACAGTGGTAGTGGGGGATCTGGAGGTGCTAGTGGATATGGAGGTGGTGATTGGAGTAGTGGTGGTTATGGAGGCGGAAGGAGCGAAAGATGTTACAACCGTGGTGGTGGTGGAGGGAGAGATCGAGGATGTGATGGTCCATCACACTACTCGAGAGGATGACATGGTTCTGATGGGAACTAGAGAAATTGAAGAAAGGCCGATCCGATCTGCTGCTTATGAACTGAGTTTTAAAGTAGGGACAATTCTAGTTATCTAGTGTATTTGATTTACTCTATGCGTGCTCTTTTTTATCTATGTCATCACTTGTGTCTTAGAAAACTTGGTGTGTTACTTGGTTGATGAAATCGAAAAGAAGAAATATTGAATCTAAATTTGTTCTCTATTAAAAATAAACCAAAAACCCTAAACCCTAAACTAAAACTTGAACTAAACCCTAAACCCTAAACCTACATCCTAAACCTAAACCCCTAAACCTAACCCAAAACCCTAAACCTAAACTTTAAAAACCCACAAACCAAACCCTAAACCTAACCCCTAAACCTAAAACCCCTGAACTAAATAAACCCCAATCCCAAAACCTAAACCCAAATAAATAAAATAAAAACCTAAACTAAAACCTAAACCTAAAATAAAATAAAAATAAAATAAAAACTAAAATAAAATAAATAAATAAAACTTGAACTAAAGTAAATAAAATAAAATAAACCTATGAATAAACAACCTAAATAAAATTAAAACTAAATGTAAAATAAAAATAAAATAAACATAAAATAAAATAAAATAAAAACCTAAACCTAAAAAAATGAACCTTAAAATAAAACCTAAACCCTAAATTAAAATAAAAAACCTAAACCAAAAATAAAAATAAAATAAAGAAAATAAAATAAACCTAAACCTAAACTATAATAAACTAAACTAAAATAAATAAAACCTAAACTAAATAAAATAAAATAAACTAAAAATAAACCTAAACAAAAGCTAAAAAATAAAACCTAAAAATAAACCTATTAAAAATCTAAAACTTAAACCTAAAAAAAAAATTAAAAACCTAAACCTAAACCTTGAAAAAAAAAACCCTAAACCTAAACTTAAACTTAAAAAATAAACTAATAAAAAACATAAACTAAAATAAATAAACTAAACTAAATAAAAAAATAAACCTAAATAAAAATAAAAATTAAATAAACTAAAATAAATAAATAAAAAACTAAATAACCTAAACCTAGTTTGTAATTTAAAAAAAAACCCATAAACCCTAAATCCTAAACCCTACTAAACTCCTAAACCCTAAACCTAAACCCTAACCCCAAAAAAACCTAAACCCTAAACCTAAACCTTAAAATTATAAACCCTAAAACCCTAAACAATAAACCAGTATAAACCCTAAAACCCTAAACACAAACCTTAAACCCCTAAACCCTAAACCCTAAACCCTAAACTCCAAACCCTAAACCTAAACCTAAAGTAACTAAATAAATTAAAAATAAAATTAAACCCTAAAACCTAATAAACCTAAACCTAAACTTAAACCCTAACAATGGTATCTCCTTCTGATGGAGGTCAAAATTATTTCTAGTTGGTACTGCTGAGCTTTGGTTGCCCTCTAGTTTTGGTGGCTCTCTCATCTTGTTGATCTCTTGTTGTGTTGGTTTTACGATGGCCTAGTGATTAGCAAGCTTCGGAGCTTGCTTGTTTGCCTTGTTTCGTAGCATCTTTTTTTTCTGGTGAGGGTTTATTGGGTGGTTGCTTGATGGCTATGGTTTTTTAGCCTTTTCTTTTGGTTTTGGCTATATGGCATCGTGATTATTGGTTGAGCGGCCATGGGCTTTGTTCCTTCTAGGTGAGTTACTCTCTCTCTGGATTACACCATCTAGTTTTGTTCCCCTTTTTTGGTGATTTCTTGATGTTTTTTTTGTGGTGTTTTCCTGTTGGCTGGATGGCCTAATGGCTTGTCATTTCTTTCTATTGTGGGATGAACCTGTATGTGGCTTTGGTAGTTCTTGGCTCTGTTTGGTATTTCTACTAATTCTTGCTACTATGGTTGGCTGGGTGTCCTTGATGGCTGGCTGTAGTTGCGATGTTGGTTGGTGGTTCTACGGAATTTTTGGTTCTTTACCATTTGTCTTTATTAGTTATGTGTGGCATTATGGTGGTTGTTTCATGGCTGATGTCTTGTTTGGTTGGTTGCTTTGCTCTGGTTTGGTTGGATGTTTTGCTGGTTAGTTACATATTTAATCCTGATGATAGATACTGGAACTTGGCTAGCTCTTGGTTGTTGGCTATTATGGCTGGGATGTTTCCCCTATTATCCTTTTGCTAGTAGCACCATATGTGATTATAACCCTTCTTCTTAAGTTTGGATGCTCACATATCCTGTTGCCTCTTGAGATGAATGTGACTGGGCCTGAGCCTTATCTAAGATTTTATCATTTTGTTTCTTTTGTACTTGGCCCTTATTTCTAGATGCTTTTCTCTATCTTAAGTTCTTTGGAGGTTTGTGGAAGGTTTGGGTGTATGTGGTTTCTGCATCTCTTAGAAGATTTTGGGATATAGATGGCTTTGGCTACCCTTCTTGGAATTTTGTGCTATTTCTTTCTTAGTTTTTGTCTTTTCTTTCTTTGGCTTTGGTTTTCTTGTAATAGGTAGATTTATCTCTTTAGGCTAATTGTAGCTCTTTGTAGTTTAGATTTATCTCCTTTAAGGACCTTGTATCCCTTTCTTTTTGGCAATAAAATTCTCCCACTTTTCAATTAAAAAAACCTAAGAATTGGCAGAAGCTTGACGACAGGAACATCACCGTTAACCAGGCTCGGTCTAGATCTTGTAGTGAAGGCAAAGGTGAAGGCGGCGATTATCGCAGTGGTGGTGGGGGATCTGGAGGTGCTGGTGGATATGGAGGTGGTGGTCGGAGCAGTGGTTGTTATGGAGGCGGGAGAAGCGACGAAGGTTACAACAGTGGTGGTGGAGGGAGATATCGGGGATATGATGGTGGACCTCGCTACTCGAGAGACCGAGGTGGTTTTGACGGGAACTGGAAAGCGAAAAATGCCGATCCGATCTGCTTATGGAACTGTCTTTATAGAGGCTCTAGTTATCTAAGATTTTTGATTTGCTCTATGCATGCTATTTTTTATCAATGTCATGGCTTGTGTCTTAGATAACTTGGTGTGTTACTTGGTTGATGAATTGGAAAAGAAGAAATGTTGAATCAATTTGTTCACTATTAAAAAAAAAATAAAAAAACCCAAACTAAACTAAAATGTGAACCTACCTAAACCTACCTAAACCTAAACACTAAACCACAAACCCTAAACCCTAAAACCTAAATCTAAAAACCCTAAACCCCAAAACCCTAAATCCTAAACCCTAAACACTAAACTAAACTTTAAGCTAAAACTAAAAAAACCTAAACCTAAACTAAATAAAACCTAAAAATAATATAAAAATAACTAAACCAAAATAAAAAATAAAAGATAAAATAAAACAAAAACTAAAACCTAAACCTAAACCTAAAGAAAATAAAATAAAAATAAAACTAAATTAAAATAGAA
Source organism: Cymbidium sinense (assembly GCA_021442155.1). Classification (NCBI taxonomy): domain Eukaryota; kingdom Viridiplantae; phylum Streptophyta; class Magnoliopsida; order Asparagales; family Orchidaceae; genus Cymbidium; species Cymbidium sinense. Next base: position 177,002,296 of record CM038214.1, on the reverse strand, counting down.
ATAAAACCTAAACTAAACTAAAATAAAACCTAAATAAAATAAAACTAAACTTAAAATAGAAATAAAATGAACCTAAAATAAAATAAAATTAAAATTAAATAAAACCTAAACCTAAAATAAACCTATAAAACCTAAAATAAATAAAAGTAAAACCTAAATCCTAAAACAAAAAAAACTTAAATAAAATAAAATAAACTAAACTAAAATAAACTAAACTAAAATAAATAAAACCTAAACCTAAACCTAAAATAAACTAAACCTACACTTTAACCTAAATTAAATAAAATAAAATACTAAAATAAACTAAACCTAAACTAAAAATAACACCTAAAATAAACTTAAAATAAAACCTAAAACTAAACCTAAAAGATAAAAAACCCAAACCTAAACCTAAAATAAAAAAATAAAACCTAAACCTAAAATAAATAAAATAAACTAAAATAAACTTAAACTTAAATCTAAACCTAAAAGTAAAAGTAAAATAAAACCTAAACTAAAATAAATAAAGTAAACTAAATAAAATAAAATAAAGTAATTAAAAAAATAAAAAAATAAAAAACTAAAATAAATATAAAATAAACTAAATAATCCTAAACACCATTTTACTTAATTAAAAAACCATAACCCTAAAGCCTGAGCCACTAAAACAAACCCTGAACTGAGCCCTGACCACAAACCCTAAAACAAACCCAACCTTAACCCTAAACCAAAACTAAAACCATGACCCTTAACTAAACTAAATCCTAAACAGACTTTGGTTAAGAAGATAAAACCAAACCCTAAACTAAAACCTAGGCCCCAAACATAAAACCTAAACCTGGCAGACTAAACCCAAAATAAAACCCTGAACCCACTAAACCATGATCTCTAAACTCTAAACCCCAAAACCTAAACCTAAATAAGAAATAATAAAATAAAATAAAATAAACTAAACCTAAACTAAACCTAAACCTAAACCAAAAATAAAATAAAATAATAATAAAACTAAACAAAAAATAAAATAAAAAACTAAACTAAACAAAAAATAAATAAAACTAAAATAAAAAAAATAAAACTAAACCTAAAATAAAATAAAATAAACTTGGATCAAATAAAATAAAACTAAATAAAACCTAAACCTAAAAATAAACCTAAAATAAATAAATAATAACACCTAAACTAAAAAAAAAAACACAAAATAAAAAATAATATTCAAAATAAATAAACTAAACGTAAACTAAAATAAACTAAACTAAAATAAATAAAATCTAAACCTAAACATAAAATAAACTAAACCTAAACCTAAATAAACTAAATAAAATAAAATAAACTAAAAATAAACCTTAGCTAAACTAAAAATTAAAAATAAAACCTAAACTAAACCTAAAAATAAAATAAAAATAAAACTAAACTAAAATAAACCTAAACTTAAACTTAAACTTAAATAATAAACTAAACTAAAGAACTTAAACTTAAATAAACAAACCTAATATAAATAAACTAAATTAAATAAAATAAAATAATCTAAATAAAAATAAAAAAAAAATAAAAAAACTAAAATAAATATAAAATAAACTAAATAAACCTAAACCTACCATTTACTTAATTTTTAAATAAAAAAAATCCTAAACCATAAATTAAAAAATAAAACCAAAAAATAAACCTAAAATAAAAATCTAACCTAAACCTAAAAAAATAAAATAAAAACCTAAACCTAAAAAAAATAAAAATAAAGCCTAAACCTAAAAAGTAAAATAAAAATAAAACTAAACTAAAAAATAAACCTAAACCTAAACCTAAAAAATAAACTAAAATAAAAAACCTAAACTAAAATAAATAAACTAAACTAAATAAAAATAAAATAAATCTAAATCAAAATAAAAAAATAAAATAAACTAAAATAAAATAAATAAACTCAATAAACTAAACTACAAGTTTACTTAATTTAAAAAAATAAAAAAAATTAAAAAAATTAAAAAAAATTAAAAAAAACCTAATACTAAACCTTAAAGTAAAGCTAACCCTAAATCCTAAACTCTAAAGCTAAGCTCTAAAACTAAACACTAAACCTTAATCCCTAATCCCTCAACTCTGTTAAAAAAATACCTTAAAACCCTAGGCCTTAAACATAAACCTTAAACCATAAACTAAAACCAAAAAAACCTAAACCTAAACCCTAAACCTAGACACTAAACCATAAACCTTAAACCCTAAAACCCTAAACCCTAAAACTAAACCATAAACCTTAAAACTGACCTTAAAAAACTAAATTAAAATAAAATAAAACTCAAAATCTAAAAACTTAAATGTAAACTAAACTAAAAGATAAAATAAATAAAATAAACTAAAACAAAAATAAAATAAACCTAAAATAAAATAAAATAAAACCTAAAAATATAAAATAACATAAACTTAAGATAAAATAAAACACTAAATAAAACCTAAAAAAAATAAACCTAATTTATAAAAAAATAAAAATCTAAACTAAAAAAAACCTAAACCTAATAAATAATAAAATAAAATAAACTAAAATAAACCTAAACCTAAACTAAAATGTAAAATTAAAATAATTAAAACTTAAACCTAAAATAAACTAAACTAAACCTAAACCCAGAAATAAAATTAAATATAAAATAAACTAAGCCTAAACTAAAAATAAATTCTAAAATAAACCTAAAATAACAACCTAAACCTAAACCTAAAAAAAATAAAACCTAAACCAAAACCTAATAATAAAAATAAACCTAAACCTAAAAAAAATAATAAAAAAATAAAACTCAACTAAAATAAACTTAAACCTAAAAAATAAAAAAACCTAAACTAAAATAAATAAACTTAATATAAATAATATCCTAAATAAAATAAAATAAACCTAAATAAAATAAAAATAATATAAACTAAAATAAATAAAAAATAAACTAAATAAACTAAATAAACCTGAACCAATTGGTTTACTTAAATTTTTTTTTAAAAAAACCCTAAATGCTAAACTTTAAACCCTAAACCCTAAACTAAACTGCTAAACTTTAAACCCTAAACCCTAAACCACCCTAAACCCTAAACCATAAATCCCAAACCTAAACTTTAAACCCTAAATATTAAACCCTAAACCTAAAACTAAACCTTAAAAGCATAAATCTAAACCTAAACCCTAAACCCAACTAAACCCTAAACCCTAAACCCCAAACCTAAACCTAAAAAATTAAATAAATTAATAAAGAAACCTAAACCCTATAATCAAATCCAAACCTAAACCTAAACTTAAACCCAAGAATGGGCATAACTTTGATAGTAGGAACATCACCATCAACCCGCTCGGTAGATCTAGTGAAGGTGAAGGCATGGCGATTATCTCGTGGTGGTGGTGGGTGATCTAGAGGTGCTGGTGGATATGGAGGTGGTGGTCAGACTAGTGGTGGTTATTGAGGCAGGAGGAGCGACGGAGGTTACAACCGTGGTGGTGGCGGAGGGATACATCAGAGATATGATGGTGGATCCCGCTACTCGAGAGGTTGGGGTGGTTCTTATGGGAACTAGAGAAATTGAAGAACGACCGATCCGATCGCTCCCTAACGAACTATGTCCTTACAGTAGAGATGGTTCTAGTTATCTAGGGTTTTTGATTTACTCTTTCCATGCTCATTTTATATTTATGTTGTCGCTTAGAAAACTTGGTGTGTTACTTGGTTGATGAAATCAAAAAGAAGAAATGTTGAAAATTAATTTATTCTCTTTTAAAAAAAAGTAAAATCAAATTAAAAAACAAAAAACCCTTAACCCTAAACAAAAAGCTAAACCTTAAACCTAAACCTAAACCCTAAACCCTAAACCCTAAAATTGTAAACCCTAAACCCTCCCTAAACCCTAAAAAAAGCTAAAAACCTAAACATAAACTAAATAAAACCTAAAATAAAATTAATAAATAAACCAAAAAAAATAAAATAAAAAATAAAAGAAAATAAAACCTAAACTAAAACTAAGCCTAAACCTAAAAACAATATAAAATAAAATTTAAAAACAAAACTAAAATAAAATAAATAAAAACCTAAACTAAACTAAAAAGAAAAAAACCTAAATAAAATAAAATACTATACCTAAAATAAAAATAAAATAAACCTAAAATAAAATAAAATAAAAAATAGAAACCCAACAAAGAAACCTAAAAATTAATAAAATGTAAAACCTAAACCCTAAATAATAAAAAACATAAACCTAAAATAAAAAATAAAATAAACCTAAACCTAAACTAAAATAAATTAAACTAAAATAAATAAACAAAACTAAAATAAATAAACCTAAACCTAAACCTAAACTAAATAAAATAAAATAAACTAAAAATAAACCAAAATCTTAATTAAAAAATAAAACCTAAAAATAAACAAAAAATAAAAACCTAAAAAGAAAAAATAAAACTTAAACCTAAAAACTACAATAAAAATAAAACTAAACTAAAAAATAAAACTAAACCTAAACTTAGAAAATAAACTAAATAAAAAACCTAAACTAGAGCAAATAAACCTAAAATAAATAAAATAAACTAAATAAAAATAAAATTGAACCTAAATTAAAATAAAAAATAAAATAAACTAAAATAAATAAATAAACTAAGACAATTTATTTAATTTAAATAAATAAATTAGAAAAACCTAAACCTAAACAGAAATCCTAAACCCTAATAAACCTACAAAACCAGAGAAACCTAAACCTAAACCTAAACCCAAACCCTAAACCCTAAACCCACAAACCACAAAACCACAACCACCCCAAACTAAACTAGCCCCAGCTAAACCTAAAGCTAGCCCTAAACCTTAAAAACCTAAACACTAAAATCTAAACCTAAACCCTACTCCCTAATCCATAAACCCAAACCCAAACCTAAACCTAAAAATAAACCAATAACACAACCTTAATCCTTGAACCCTAAACCTAAACCACTAAACCCTAAACCCAAACTAAAGAAACTAAATAAATAAAAAATGAACATAAACCCTAAAACCTAATAAACCAAAACCAAAACCTAAACCCAAACCCTAATATTGGCAGAACCTTGACAGGAACATCGACGTCAACTTGGCTCATTAGATCTCGTTAGGAAAGGTGGGCAGGTTATCCTTATGGTGGTGGGGATTGAGTCTTGATGGATATGGAGGTGGTGGCCAGAGCCGTGGTGGTTATGGAGGCAGGAGGAGCGATGAAGGTTACAACCATGGTGGTCACGGAGACATAGATTGGGGATATGATGGCAGATCCTGCTGCTCGAGAGGTGGTGGTGGTTATGATAGGAACTGCAAAAATTGAAGAATGCCCAATCCAATCTACTACTTATGGAACAGTGTATTTACAGTAGAGACTGTTCTAGTTATCTAGGGTTTTGATTTATGCGTGATCATTTTTTATCTATGAAATCGAAAAGAAGAAATGTTGAATATGAATTTATTCTCTAAAAAAAAAACCCTAAACTAAACCCCAAACTTAAACCTAAACTAAACCCCAAACCCTAAACCATAAACCTAAACCTAAACCTTAAAACCAAACCTTAAACCCTAAACCCTAAACCCTAAAACCCTAAACCATAAACCCAAACCCTAAAATGCTAAACCACAAAACCTAAAACTGTCTACAAACCCCAGGCCCTGAACAAAACCCTAAACCCTAAAACCCTAACTCTAAATTCTAAACCCTGGGCCTTAAACCTAAATTTTAAACTATAAACCCTAAAGGCCCTAAACCCTGACCCCACACCACCATGGGCTCTGGGCCTACCATGAGCACTAAACTAAACTTGCTTAGGCTGAGCTAAGCCCTGGGCTGAGCTGAGCTGGGCTGGGCCTGATCTGGGCCCCCCAGGCCCTGGGCTGGGCCCTGGGCCCTGGGCCCTTCTCCTAATCTAACTGGGACCCTGGGCTGATCACTGACTGGGCTAAATACTGATCAGACTGGGCTGGGCCCCTAAATTTAAACTGAGGCACTGAATCTGACTGGGCCAGGCCCAGGCCTTATATGGGCCCTGGGCACTCTAAACTGGGCTAACTGAGTATGAGGCTGGCTGAGCAGGCCTGAGCAGTCATGATCCCACTGACACTGGGCTGAGCCCTATCCTGACTGCCATGACTGGGCCCTAAACTGCACTTACCAAAAAGGCCCTAGGCCTGAGCTGAGCCTAGGCTAAACCCTGGGCCCTGGGCTGGGCCCTGGGCCCTGAGCCCAGGCTGGGCTAAACAGGCTGAGACTGGGCAACTGAGTACCCCTGGGAAGTATGGGCCACAACTGTGCTGGGCCCTGGGCCCTTAGAGGCCTGGGCCTAAAACCTGGGCCCTGGGCCTGAGGCTGAGGATGTGCCCTGAGCCCTTAACTGAGCCCTGACTAACCCTGACCACAAATACCTGGGCCCTCTGACACTAATACTGGGCCCTGGGCCCTGGGCCCTGATCCCTGTCCAGGGCTTATGACCTCCCTGCAGGACCCTGGGCCTTACCCTGGGCCACACCTACCCACCTGGGCCACAAAATGCCAGATAACCCTAAACCTGGGCTAATAGACCTAAACCTGAGATAATAGATAAAATAAATATAAGACCTGCCTAAATGTATAAATGATAATAAAATAAACTAAACCTAGGCTAAAATAAAATAGATAAAACTAGACTAAAATAAAATAAATAAACCTAAACTAAATTTTAAAATAAACCTAGACTAACAAATAAAAGCTAAACCTAAAATAAACATTAATTAAACCTAAAATATAATAAAATAAACTAAAACTAAGCCTAAAATATAAACCACACTAAAAAAACTAAACCAAAATAAAATAAAATACAAAATAAAATAAGCAAAACTAAAATAAACTAAACTAAAATAAATAAAACCTAAACCGACCTAAAAGAAACAAACCTAAACCTAAACCTAAAATAAAATGTAAAATAAACTAAACCTAAACTAAAAAAAATCCTAAAATAAACCTAAAACCTAAAACCTAAACAAAAAAAATAAAATAAAACCTAATCCTAAACCTAAAAATAAAAAATAAAACCTAAACCTACAAAAGTAAACTAAAATAAACTAAACTAAAAACCTAAACCATAAAAATAAACTAAAACAAAACTACACTAAAATAAATAAACTTAAAATAAATAAAACTAAAAAATGAACCTAAATCAAAAAATAAACTAAAATAAATAAAACTAAATATACCAAAACCTTTACTTAATTTTAAAAAAATTAAAAAATAAATAATCTAAACCCTAAACCCTAACCCTAAACCATAAAACCTTAAACCTAAACCTAAACTCCTAAACCCTAAACTTAAACAACCCTAAACCATACTAAACCCTAAACCCAAACCCTAAACCCTAAACCTAAATCCTAAACTAAACACTATACCCTAAATCTAAAACCCTAGCTCTAAAACTAAAATTATACCTTAAACCTAACCACACCCAGAAGTGCTTGGTGGATATGATGGTGGATATGGAGGTGGTGGTTATGGAGGCAAGATCTAGAGGTGGAGGATCTGGAGGTGCTAATGGATCTGGAGGTGCTAGTGGATATGGAGATGGTGGTTATGGAGGTGAAAGGAGTGATAGAGGTTACAACCGTGGTGGTGGTAGAGGGATAGATTAGAGATATGATGGAGGATCCCGCTACTCATGAGGCAAGGGTGGTCTGATGGGAATTGGAGCGAAGAGCATCGATCCGATCTGGCTTATGGCGGGTCTTTATAGTAGAGATGATTCTAATTATCTAGGGTATTTGATATACTCTATGAGTGCTCATTTTTTATGTATGTCATAGCTTGTATCTTAGAAAACTTGGTCTACTACTTGGCCAGTGAAATCAAAAAGAAGAAATATTGAATCTAAATTTCTTCTCTATTAAAAAAAAAACCTTAAACTTTGAACCCTAAAATCTAAACAAAAACCTAAACCCTAAACCTTAAACCCTAAAAACTCTAAAACCCTAACCCTAAACCCTAAACCTTAAACCATAAACTCTAAACCCTAAATCCTAAACCCTAAACTAACCTAAACCCTAAAATAAAGCCTAAACTAGCCTAAATCTAAACCAACCAAATCCTAAACCCTAAACTAACCTAAACCCTAAATCCTAAACCCTAAACCTTAAAATAAAACCAAAACATAAAATAAACATAAAAAACCTAAAATAAAATAAAATAGAAAATAGATAAAAAACTAAACTAAAATAATAAATCTAAAAATAAAACCTAAAAATAAATAAAAAATAAAACCTAAACCAAAAATAAATAAAATAAAATAAACCTAAACCTGGCTAAAATAAACTAAACTAAAATAAAGAAAACCTAAACCTAGATAAACTAAAGCTAAACCCTAAAATAAAATAAAATAAACTAAATAAACCTAAAATAAAACAAAATAAACATAAAAATAAACCTAAAATAAAACCTAAAACTTGAACAAAAAATAAAATAAAACCTAAAATAAAAATAAAACATAAACCTAAAATAAAATTAAAAAAAACTAAGCTAAAAATAAGCATAAACCTACACATAATCCAAAATAAATTAAAATAAAAGCTAAACTAAAATAAATAAACTTAAACCTAAATAAAATAAAATTAAAACCTAAGTAAAATAATAATATATATAAATGAAACTAGATAAAATAAATTAAATAAACCTAGGCTCTTTGGGTTTGATTTGTTTTTTAAAACTCTAAACCATAAACCCAACCCTAAACTCTAAATCCTAAATCCTTGTCCTAAAACTAACCAAAACCATTTCCCACTGAGCCCTACATCCCAGGCCCTAAACCCTAAACTAAACTTTAAACCCTAGCCCTGGGCTTTAAACTGACCACAAACCCTAAACCAAAAATCCTGGGCTAAAAATCTCTAAACCCTAAACTAAACAGGCCAAGGCTGACTGACCTAAACCCTCTAAACCCATCATGGGCCAGCCCAGGCCACAACCACTGGGCCAGCCAGGCCAAAAAGTTGATCACCCAGGCCTAAACACTAAACCACTGACAAAACCCTACCACTGAGGCCCTCATCTTGACCCTATAAACTAATCACTGGGTTAACTAAACCATGGGCTACCCTACCACACCTAAAATATAAACCTAAATATAATAATAAAATAAAATAAAATAAAACTTAAACTAAACATTAAACCTAAACCTAATAATAAAATAAAATAAAAGTAAAATAAAGTAAAATATAATAAATAAAATCTTAAACTAAACTAAAAATAAAATAAACCTAAGAATAAAAAAATATAAATAAAATTAATAATAAATGTAAAATAAAAAAAATAAACCTTAAATAAATTATAATAAAAACCTAAACCTAAAAAATAAATAAAAAATAAAACCTAAACCTAAAATAAACATAAAATAAATAAAATAAAATAAATAAACCTAAACCTGAACTAAAATAAACTAAACTAAAATAAATAAAACTTAAACCTAAACTTAAAATAAACTTATCCTAAACCTAAACTTAGACTAAATAAAACAAAAATAAACTTAAAATAAACCTAAACCTAAACTAAAAAATAAAGACTAAAAATAAACATAAAATAAAATAAAAACCTCAACCTAAAAATAAGAAATAAAACTAAACCTAAAAAATAAAAATAAAACTCAACTAAAAATAAACTTAAACCTAAACATAAACCTAAGAAATAAACTAAAATAAAAAAACCTAAACTCAAATAATTAAACCTAAAATAAATAAACAAAAATAAATAAAATAAAATAAAACCTAAATATAACAAGAAAATAAAGTAAAATAAAATAATTAAAAAAAATAAACTTAATATGCTACATAAACTACCTATTGAATTTTTTTTTAAAATAAAACCAATCTTAAATCCTAATCCTAAACCCTAGGCCTAAACCACAACTCCAAAAACGCACAAAGCTAAACCCTAACCCTAAATGTTAAACCCTAAAACATAAAGACTCTTTAAACCCTAAACTCTACCTTAAACAAACCCTAAACCATAACCCTTAATTCTAAACCCTAAACCCTAAACTGAGTAACTAAATAAATTATAAATAAACCTAAACCCTAGGCCTAAATCCACAAACCCTAAAACTTAAATCCTAAAATAAACCCTAAACCTAGGCCCTAAATCCCAAACCCTAAACCCCAAACAAACCCTAAACCATAAACTAAATATACCATGAGCCAAACCCTACCCAAAATACAAAGACTAAAGGTATAAATATAAACTAAAAAAGAAAATAAAAAAAACTAAACTTAAATAAAATAAAAAATACAATAAGATAAAACATAAATTAAAATCTAAACCTAAACCTAAACCTAAGCCTAAACTTAAATATAAAATAAAATAAAAAATAAAAATAAAAATTAAATAAATAAAGACAAACATAAAAATAAAATAAACTTAAATAAATTAAAAAACTAAAAATAAAACAAATATATAATAAACTAAATATAAAATAAAATAAAACTAAATAAAACCTAAACCTAAAAATAAACATAAAAATAAAACCTAAAAAAAATGTAAACCCAAAACTAAAAAAAACCTAAACCTCAAATAAATAAAATAAAATAAACCTAAACCTAAACTAAAATAAATAAAACCTAAACCTAATCCTAAAATCAACTAAACCTATACCCTAAAATAAATCAAATAAAATAAACTAAAAATAAACCTAAACCTAAACTAAAAATAAAACCCAAAAACAAACCTAGAATAAAGACATAAAACCCAATTTAAACCTAAAATAAAATAAAACCTAAACTAAAATAAAATAATAAAACTAAACTAAAAATAAACATAATCCAAACCTAAATCTAAAACTAAAATATAAAACCTAAACTAAAATAAATCTTCAAAAATAAACTAAATAAAAATAAAAATAAGCATAAATAGATAAACTAGATAAACCTACCTGTTGGTTTGCTTAATTTTTTTTAAAACTCCAAACCCTAAAGCCTCTAACTAAATCTGACTCCCCACCACACTACTACCCACCTACCAACCTAAAGCCCTAAACTAAAACCAGGCTCCCTGAGCCCAGGCTGATCCCAAACCTAGGCCACCAGGCCACTGACTTGAAACCATAAACCCTGGGCCCTAAATCCTAAATCTTGACCCTAAACCCTAAAGCTTACCCAATCACAGATCTAAACCAAACCCTAAACCCCAACCATAACCCTAAACCTAAGATCAAAACCTAAACCTAAACTAAATCAAATAAATAAGAATGCCTAAACCTAAATAAAAATTTAAAATAAAATAAAAACATATAATAAAACCTAAACCTTAACCTAAACCTAAAAATAAAAATAAAAATAAACTAAAATAAGATAAATAAAAACATAAATTAAACTAAAAAATAAAATAAACCCAAGAATTATAAAATCTAAATAAAATAAAAATAAAATAAACTTATAATAAGATAAAATAAAACTAAATAAAACCTAAACCTAAAAATAAACCTAAAAATAAATAAAAATAAAACCTAAAGCCTAAACTAAAAAAATAAATCTAAAATAAAATAATATAAATAAAATAAAATAAACCTAAAATAAACTTAAATAAATAACAACTAAACCTAAACTTAAGATAAATTAAACCTAAAATAAACTAAACTAAAATTAAACTAAACCTAAAACCAAAAAATAAAATAAAACTTTAACCTAAACCTAAACCTACAAATTAAAATAAAACATAAAAATATGAATAAAATAAAATAAAACTCAACTAAAGTAAACCTAAACCTAATAAAAAAATAAACTTAAAAAAACCTAAAATAAAACCAAAACCTAATCTAAAATAAATAAAAACCTAAAATAAAATATAAAACCTAAACCTGGGAAAAAAAACTCATAAACTTAAACATAAACCTAAACTTAAAAATAAACTAAAATAAAGAAACCTAAAATAAATAAACTAAATTTAAAATAAAAAATAAACATAAATAAAAAATAAAAATAAAATAAACTATAAACCTAAACTACTGGTTTCTTTAAAAAACTACAACAAGTAATCCTACCCTAAAATAAACTACCTCCCTACCACTCTAACCCAAAAACTACTAATCCTAAACTTTATGCTGACCCTAAACCACACTAATCCTAAACCCAAGCATAAACTTTAAAAAACCCTAAAAATCCTAACCTTAAACCCTAAACTCTAAACCCCCAAAACCTAAACCTAAACCTAAAGTAACTAAATAAATTAAAAAATAAACCTAAACCATAAAACCTAATATAGTTTTACCTAAACTTACACCCTAATAATGGGCAGAACCTTCATGGAAGTAACATCACCATCAACCAGGCTCAGTTTAGATCTAGCAATGGAGGAGAAGCAGAGGCAGCGATTATCGGAGTGGTGGTGGGGGATCTGGAGGTGCTGGTGGATATGGACGTGGTGGTTGGAGTAGTGGTGGTTATGGAGGCAAGAGGAGGGATGGAGGTTACATTCACGGTGGTGGTGGAGCGAGAGATCGGGGATGTGATGGTGGATCCTGCTACTCGAGAGGCTGGGGTGGTTCTGATGGGAACTAGAGAAATTGAAGAACTGTCGATCCGATCTGCTGCTTACGAAACTGTGTCTTTATAGTAAAGACGGTTCTAATTTTTTAGGGTTTTTGATTTGCTCTATGTGTGCTCATTTTATATCTATAACATCGCTGGTGTCTTAGAGAACTTGGTGTGTTATTTGGCTGATGAAATAAAAAGAAGAAATTTTGAATGTGGATATGTTCTCTATTAAAAAAAACCAAAAACCCTAAACCCTAAACTAAAACCTGAACCGTAATCGTAAAACTTAAACCCTAAACACTAATATATATATATATATATATATATATATATATATATATATATATATATATATATATATATATATATATATATATATATATATATGCTTTAGTTTATTATTTATTTTTTTTATTATTAGGTTATTAGTTTTAGTTTATTATTTATTAGTTCTAGTTTTAGTTAGTATAGTTTCATGTTTTATTAGTTTATTTTTAGGGTTTACGATTTAGGGTTTAGGGTTTGGAGTTTATGGTTTGAGGGTTTAGGGTTTAGGGTTTAAGGTTTAGGATTGTAGGTTTAGGAGTTAAGGTTAGTTTTAGGGATTAGCATTTAGGTTTATGGTTTTATTTTATTATTATTATATATATATATATAATAATAATAATAATAATAATAATAAAATAAAACCATAAACCTAAATGCTAAACCCAAAAACTTAACCCATAAACCACATCCCTAAACCCTAAACCCTAAACCCTAAAACCCTAAACTCCAAACCCTAAATCCTAAATCATAAACCCTAAAAAGAAACTAATAAAACACGAAACTATACTAACTAAAACTAGAACTAATAAATAATAAACAAAAACTAATAAACTAATAGTAAACAAAAAATAAATAATAAACTAAAATAAAAACTAGTAAAACTAACTAAACTAAACTAACTAAATAATAACTAAAAACTAATAAATTAATAATTACAAAATTTAACTAAACTAATAAACAAACTGATAATTAAATTAAACATAAATAAAAGAACCCCACTAATAAACTAACTAAAAATAAACTAAACTAATAAAACTAATAAAAACTAAACTAAACCTAAACTAATAACTTAAAAAAAACTAATAAACAAACTAAAATAAATCATAGTAAATAACTAACTAATAATAATAACTAACTAATAAACCTAAACCCTAAACATAACTAACCTAATAAATAACTTTAAATTAAACCTAAAAAAAAAATAAAACCTAAATAAAGCTAAAACAAAACCTATTACATAAACTTAAAACCTAAATATAAAATAAACAAAATAAAATAAACCTAAACCTAAACTAAAATAAACTAAACTAAAAATAATAAAACCCAAAATAGACCTAAATTAAGCCTAAGAATAATAAACATAAATAAAATAAAAACTAAACAAAAAATAAAAATAAAATAAACCTAAAGTAAACATTAAATAAAATAAAATAAAAACTTAAACCTAAAAAAAACCTAAAAATAAATAAAAAATGAATCCTAAACCCTGAACTAAAAAAAAAATCTAAACCTAAAATCAGTAGGTTTAGGTTTATTTAGTTTATTTTTTTATTTATTTTAGTTTATTTTATTTTTTTATTTTTATTTAGGTGTATTTGTTTTATTTATTTTAGTTTATTTATTTTAGGTTCATTTATTTTAGTATAGGTTTTCTTATTTTAGTTTCTTATTTAGATTTAGGTTTATGTTTATGTTTATTTTTTAGTTTAGTTTTAGTTTTATTTATTTTTTAGGTTTAGGTTTTACTTTTTTATTTTTGGATTAAGTTTAGGTTTAAGTTTTATTTAAGTTTTGGGTTTATTTTAGGTTTATTTTTTTAATATAGGTTTAGGTTTACCTTTAGTATATTTTATTTGATTTAGTTTATGGTTTAGGTTTAGATTATTTTAGGTTTAGGTTTTATTTATTTAAGTTTAGTTTTTTTATTATAGGTTTAGAATTTTTTTTTTTTAGGTTTAGGTTTTTTTTTTTAAATTTTAGGGTTTAGGTTCTATTTTTATATATTTTGGGTTTTATTTTATTGTTTAGGGTTTTGGGTTAGGGTTTGGGGTTTAGGGTTTAGGGTTATCTTAGGGTTTAGGGTTATTTAGATTAAGTAAATCGATAGGTTTAGGTTTATCTAATTTATTTATTATTTATTTTAGTTTATTTTATTTTAATTTTTTAATTTTATATTATATTTTCATTTAGTTTAGTTTATTTATTTTAGGTTTATTTATTAGTTTAGTTTTTTTTTAGAATTAGGTTTGAGTTTATTTTTAGTTGAGTTTATTTTATTTTATTTTTTAGGTTAAGGTTTTATTTTTTTATTTTAGGGTTAGGTTTAAGTTTTCATTTTATTTTTTGAGGTTTTATTTTAAGTATTTTTTTGGTTAGTTTTTTGGGGTTTACTTTTTTAGTTTATTTTGAGGTTTATTTTTAGTTTATTTTATATTATTTAGTTTAGGTTTAGGTTTAGGTTTATGTTTAGGTTTTATTTATTTTACTTTTGTTTATTTTATTTTATTTTTAGTTTATTTTAATTTATTTTATTTTTTATTTTAGGTTTAGTTTTTTTAATTTAGGTTTTATTTTATTTAATTTTTAGGTTCAATTTTTAGGTTTATTATTAGGTTTAGGTTTTATTTAGTCTTTATTTTATTTTATTTATGATTTATTTTATTTTTACTTTACATTTAGTTTTTAATTTATATATGTTTTTATTCTTAGGTTTATTTTATTTTATTTAGTTTATTTTAACTTATTATTTATTTTCTTTTAGTTTATTTTATTTTATTTTTAGGTTTAGGTTTAGGTTTTAGTTTAGATTTTTACTTTATTATTTTATTTTATTTTGGTTTAGGTTGTTTTATTTATTTTATTTTTAGGTTTATTTAGTTTAGGTTTAGGTTTTTTAGAGTTTAGGGTTTAGGGTTTATTTAGGGTTTAGGGTATGGTTTAGTTCATTTAGGGTTTAGGCTTTAGTTTAGGGTTACTATGGTTTAGGGTTTAAGGTTTTTTAGGTTTAGGGATTTTTAAACTTTAGGTTTTTAGTTAAGTTTAGGGTTTAATAATTTAGGCTTAAGTTTAGGTTTTAGGGTTTCTATTTGGTTCTGATTTATTAGGGTTAGGGTTAGTTTAGGTTAAATTTAGGGTAGTTAGGGTTTTAGGATTTAGGGTTTTAAACTTTAGAGTTTTGGGTTTAGGGTTTTAGGGTTTAGGTTTAGGTTTAGTTATTTTAGGATTTAGTTTAGATATAGGTTTAAGTTTTAGGATTTAGGTTAGGTTTTTTATTTTAAGTTTAGTTTTATTTATAGTTTAGTTTCAAGGGTTTAGGGTTTTAGGTTGGTTTAGTTTTAAGTTTAGGTTTAGTTTAGTTAGTTTAGGTTTAGGTTAGTTTATTTATTTTGGTTTAGGTAATTTTTAGGTTTATTCTTTAGGTTTAGGGTTTATTTTAGGGTTAGTTGGGGTTAGAATTTTAGGGTTTAGGGTTTAGGGTTTAGGGTTAGTTTAGGGTTTAAGGTTTACGTTTATGTTTATGTTTTTATTTTTATTTTAGTTTAATTTTATTTTATTTTTTAAGTTTAGGTTTTATTTTTTTTTTTTGGGTTTAGGTTTAGTTTTTTTATTTTTTAGGTTTAGGTTTTAGGTTTCTTTTTAGGTTTTATTTTTTAATTTAGGTTCAGGTCTATTTTTAGTTTAACTTATTTTATTTAGTTTAGGGTTTTTTGGTTTTTTATTTTAATTTAATTTATTTTAGTTTTGGTTTAGGTTTAATTTATTTTAGGTTTATGTTTTTTTTTTTTAGTTTTGGTTATTGGTTTTAATTTTTATTTATATTTTTGTTTTATTATTGAGATTATTTTTTTAGGTTTGGATTTTTATTTAGTTTTTATTTATTTTATTTTCATATTATGTTAAGTTTTAATTTTATTTAGGTTTTTAATTTTTAGGTTTATTTTATTTTTTAGTTTAGTTTAGGTCTTTATTTATTTTTTGTTCATTTTTATTTATTTTATTTTATTTTTACTTTTAGGTATAGGTTCAATTTAAGTTTAGGTTTTCATTTTTTTTATTTTTTATTTAGGTTTTTTATTCCTAGGTTTATTTTATTTTTTAGTTTAGTTTGGATTTTTATTTATTTTATTTTATTTTATTTTATTTTTAGGTTTAAGTTTAGGTTTAGGTTTTAGATTTAGTTTTATTTTATTTTAAATTTTTTATTTTATTTAGGTTTAGATTTTTTTTACTTTATTTTTAGGTTTAACTTAGTAAGTTTAAGTTTTTAGGTTTTTAGGGTTTAAAATTTAAGGTTTTAGGTTTTATTATTTTAAGGTTTAGGGTTAGGGTTATAGTTTAGTTTAGGGGAGTTTAGCTTAGGTTTAGGTTAGGTTATTTAGGGTTTAGGGTTTATATAGGATTTAGGTTTTTTTAGGGTTTAGGGTTTGAGGTTTAAGTTAGTTTAGTGTTTTGGGTTTAGGAGTGTTTGGGTTTAGGGTTTAGACTTAATGTTAGGGTTAAGGTTTAGGGTTTAGGGTTTAGGGTTTAGGCTTAGTTTAGGGTTTTAGTTTTAGTGTTTAGGCTTTAGGTTTTAGGGTTTAGTTTAGTTTAGGATTAAGGTTTAGGGTATAGGGTTTACAGTTTATGTTTTTTTTTTAAATTAGATAAATTGGTAAGTTTAAGTTTATTTAGTTTATTTTTTATTTATTGTAGTCAATTTTATTTTTTATTTTTATTTAGGTTTATTTTTTATTTCTATTTAGTTTAGTTTATTTATTTTAGGATTATTTATTTTAATTTAGGATTTTTTTTTAATTTATTTTTTTAGGTTTAGGTTTTATTTTATTTTTTGGTTTAGGTTTAGGTTTTCATTTTATTTTTTTAGGTTTAGCTTTTAGGTTTTTATTTTTGGTTTATTTTTAAGCTTAGGTTTAGGTTAATTTTTATTTTATTTTATTTTATTTAGTTTAGGGTTTAGGTTTAGATTTAAGTATTATTTATTTTGTTTAGTTTAGGTTTATGTTTATGTTTATTTTGTTTAGTTTAGGTATAAGGTTTTTTTCTCAACTTAGGGTTTAGGGTTTGTTTAGGGTTTTTGGTTTAGACTTTAGGGTTTAGGGTTTAGGGTTTAGGGCTTAATGTTTAGGGTTTATTTAGGGTTTAGGGTTTAGGTTTTAGGGTTTTTAGGGTTTTTAGGGTTTACGATTGAGGGTTTAGGATTTAGGATTTAGGTTTTAGGTTTAAGGTTCAGGTTTTAGTTTAGGTTTTAGGGTTTTTGGTTTTTTTTTAACCGAGAACAAATTCAGTTTGAACATTTCTTATTTTTGATTTCATCAACAAGTAACACACCAATTTTTCTAACACACAAGCGATGAGATAGATAGAAAATGAGCACTCATAGAGCAAATCAAAAACCCTAGATAACTAGAACCGTCTCTACCATAGAGACACATTTCCATAGCGTAGATCGATTGGTTCTTGGTTCTCAGTTCCCATCAAAACCACCCCGGCCTCTCGAGTAGCAGGATCCACCATCATATCCCCGATCTCTCTGTCAGCCATCACAATGGCTGTAACCTTTGTCGCACCTCCCACCTCCATAACCACCACTACTGCGACCACCACCCCCATATCCACTAGCACCTCCAGATCCCCCACCACCACTATGATAATCGCCACCTTTGCCTTCACCTCCACCGCCATATCTAGGCTGACCTGGTTGATGGTGATGTTCCTATAGTTAAGGTTCTGCCCATTCTTAGGGTTTAGGTTTAGATTTAAGTTTATTAGGTTTATTTTTTAATTTATTTAGTTACTTTAGGTATAGGTTTAGGTTTGGGGTTTGGGGTTTAGTTTAGGGTTTTGGGGTTTAGGGTTTAGGGTTTTAGTTTTTTGGTTTATGCTTTTAGGGTGTAAGATTTAGGGTTAGAGGTTTAGGGTTTAGGGTTGATTTAGTTTGTAGGTTTAGGGTTTAGGGTTTTCGATTTAGGGTTTATGATTTTTTTTTAAAATTAAGTAAACCAGTAAGTTTATGTTTACTTTATTTATTTAGTTTATTTTATTTATTTATTTATTTTTAGTTTTATTTTTTATTTTTATTTTCTTTAGATTATTTATATTAGGTTTATTTATTTTCGTTTAGGTTTTTTATTTTAGTTTAATTTTTAGGTTTAGGTTTAATTTTTTTTTTAGGATAAGATTTTAGGATTTCATTTTAGATTTTTTTTGGGTTTTCTTTTTAGTTTATTTTATTTTATTTTGTTTAGGATTAGGTTTAGTTTATTTTAGTTTATTTTAGTTTAGATTTAGGTTTATTTTATTTTTATTTTAAGTTTAGGTTTTAGTTTAGTGTTTTTTTTTATTTTATTTTTTAGGTTTTAATTTAGTTTTATTTTATTTTATTTATTTTATATTTAGTTTTTTTATTTAGGTTTTATATTTTTAGATTTATTTATATTTTTTGGTTTAGTTTAGGTTTAATTTTAATTTAGTTTATATTTTATTTTATTTTCTTTTTTAGCTTTTGGTTTAGGTTTTTTATTTATTTTTATTTTGGTTTATGTTTTCTTATTTATTTTATTTTTATGTTTATTTTTTGCTTAAGTTTGGGTTTTAGCTTTTATGGGATTAGCTTTAGCGTTTAGGGTTTATGGTTTAGGATTTTAGGGTTTAGGGTTTTAGGGTTTGGGGTTTAGGGTTTAGGTTTTAGGGATTAGGGTTTAGGGTTTAGGGTTTTAGGGTTTCAGGTTTAGGGTTTAGGGTTTAGGGTTTTTAGGGTTTAGGGCTTAGGATTTAGGGTTTATGTTTTATGTTTAGGGTTAGTTTTAGTTTAGGGTTAGGGTTTAGGGTTCTTTTTTTTAAAGAACAAATTGATTGAACATTTCTTCTTTTTTGATTTCATCAACAAGTAACACCAAGTTTTTAAGGCACAAGTATAAATAAAAAAGGCACACATAGACCAAATCAAAACCCTAGCTAACTAAAATCATCTCTTGTAAAGACACAATTTCATAAGCAATAGGTGGATCGTTTCTTTAGCTTCTCATCCCATCAGAACCACCACCTAGTAGCAGATCCATCATATCCAAATCTCCCTGCCATCACCAAGGCTATAGCTATTCTCTGCCTTTAACCACCACTTTGACCACTATCTCCATATCCGCCAACACTAGATATCACCATTGCCTCCAAAGCCTTCATAGATCTAGAGTTGTGGTGATGTTCTAGGTTCTACCCATTCTTAGGTTTAGGTTTGGTTTAGGTTCATTAGGTTTATATTTTAAGTTATTTAGTTACTTTAGGATTAGGGTTTAGGGTTTAGGGTTAGGGTTTATTTTAAGGTTTAGGGTTTAGGGTTTTAGGGGTTTAGGATTTAGGGTTTATGGTTTTTTAAATTAAGTACGGTATGTTTAGGATTATTTAGTTTATTTAATTTATTTTTTATTTATTTTAGTTTATTTTGTTTTAATTTTATTTTTAGTTAATTTTATTTTCATTGATTTAGTTTATTTATTTTAGTTTAGGTTTTATTTTAGTTAGTTTTTAGGTTTAGGTTTATGCATAGGTTTAATTTTTGTTAGTTTTATTTTTATTTTATTTTTTAGGTTTAGGTTTTATTTTTTTTGATTTTAGGTTTAGGTTTAATTTTTTTATTTATTTTTTGTTTGAGTTTTAGATTTTTATTTTAGGTTTGTTTTTAGGTTTTATTTTTTAATATTTTATTTTATTTAGTTGAGGTTTAAGTTTAGGTTTAGGTTTAGGTTTTATTTGTTTTAGTTTAGTTTATTTTAGTTTAGGTTTAGGTTTATTTTATTTTGTTTATTTTATTTTTATTTTAGGTTTGAGTTTATTATAGTTTATGGTTTTGTTTTTATTTTTTGTTTATTTTTAGGTTTATTTTTTAGAGTTTGGTTTTTATTTAGTTTTTATTTATTTTTTATTTAGGTTTATTTTATTTTTCTTTTACATCTAGTTTTTATTTTATTTAGGTTTTTTATTCTTAGGTTTATTTTATTTTTTTAGTTTAGTTTGGGTTTTTATTTATTTTATTTTATTTTATTTTTAGGTTTAGTTTAGTTTTATTTTATTTTAATTTTATTTTATTTAGGTTTAGGTTTTAGTTTAATTTAGTAGGTTTTGGTTTTAGGTTTTAGGTTTAGGTTTAGGGTTTTAGGGTTTAGGGTTTAGGGTTTAGGGTTTAGGCTATAGGGTTTAGGTTTTTTAGCATTTAGGGTTTAGGGTTAGTTTAGGGTTTAAAGTTAGTTTAGGGTTTAGGGTTTAGGGTTTTAGGGTTTAGGGTTTAGGGTTTAAGGTTTAGTTAGGGAGTTTAGGTTTAGGGTTTAGGGTTTTAGTTTAGTTAGTTTAGAGTTTTAGTGTTTAGGGTTTAGGGTTTAGTTTAGGTTTAGGGTTTAGGGTTTAGGGTTTAGGGTTTAGGTTTTAGCTTAGTGATTAGAATTTAGTTTAGTATATTAGGTTTATTTTTTAAAAAAATTAGATAAACTTTTTAAGTTTATTTAGTTTATTTTTCATTTATTGTAGTCCATTTTAATTTTATTTTTATTTCGACTTAATTTTTATTTCTATTTAGTTTAGTTTATTTATTTTAGGATAATTTTTTTTTTAATTTAGGATTTTTATTTTAGTTTATTTTTTAGGTTTAGGTTTTATTTTTTATTTTTTTTTTGGTTTAGGTTTAGGTTTTCATTTTATTTTTTTAGGTTTAGCTTTTAGGTTTTTATTTTTGGTTTATTTTTAAGTTTAGGTTTAGGTTTTTTTAGTTTATTTTATTTTATTTAATTTAGGGTTTAGGTTTAGATTTAGGTATTATTTATTTAGTTTAGTTTAGGTTTATGTTTATTTTATTTTGTTTATTTTAGGTATAGTTTTTTTTTTAAACTTAGGATTTAGGGTTAGTTTAGGTTTATGGTTTTTTACTTTAGGGTTTAGTGTTTAGGTTTAGCATTAGTTTAGGGTATAGGGTTTAAGCTTTTAGGGTTTAGGGTTTAGGGTTTATGGTTTAGGGTTTGGGTTAGGATTTAAGAATTAGAGTTTAGGGTTTAGATTTTTGGGATTTTAGGATTTAATTTTTAGGTTTAGGGATCCGATTTTAGTTTAGGATTTAGGGTTTTTGGTTTTTTTAACAGAGAACAAATTCAGTTTCAACATTTCTTATTTTTGATTTCAACAACAAGTAACACACCAATTTTTCTAAGTCACAAGCGATGACATAGATAGAAAATGAGCACGCAAAGAGTAAATCAAAAATCCTAAATAAATAGAACTATTTTTTAGACACAATTCCATGAGCGATGATTAGTTCTTGGTTTCTAGTTCCCATAAGTTTAGGATCGTATTGTATCCCGTCTCTCTACCATCACAGGTTATAACCTCTTCCTCGCCTCCATAACCACCACTAGACCATTATCAAGTTAGATCCCCATTTATGTTAGTCACCTCCACCTTGCCTCCTTTGCCATATTGACAGTTGAGTGATGTCCCTATCATCAGGTTATTCTTAGGGTTTAGGTTTAGATTTAGGTTATTAGATTTTAGGGTTTTGGTTTATTTTTAAATTTATTTAGTTACTTTAGGATAGGTTTATGGTTTGGGGTTTAGGGTTAGAGTTTTTGGTTTATGCCTTTGGGGTTTAAGGTTTAGGGTTAGAAGTTTAGGGATTAATGTTGTATGTTTAGGGTTTAGGGTTTATGGTTTTAAAGTTAAGTAAACCATAAGTTTATTTTATTTAGTTTATTTAGTGCATTTTTTATTTATTTTATTTATTTTATTTATTTTATTTATTTATTTTTTTTAGGTTTATTTTTATTTTCTTTCTTTTTTGTAGGTTTATTTTTTATTTTTCTTTTCTTCAGATAATTTATTTTATGTTTGTTTATTTTAGTTTAGGTTTTTATTTTAGTTTATTTTTTAGGTTTAGGTTTAAGTTTTTATTTTATTTTATTTCTTAGGTTAAGTTTTAGGTTTTCCTTTTAGATTTTTTTTAGGATTTATTTTATTTTATTTGTAATTTATTTTATTTTATTTTATTTAGGTTTAGGTTTAGGTTTTATTTATTTTAGTTTAGTTTATTTTAGTTTATGTTTAGGTTTATTTTATTTTTATTTTATGTTTAGGTTTTTTTTAATTTAGTGTTTAGGTTTTATTTTTTATTTATTTTTAGGTTTTTATTTAGTTTTTATTTTATTTTTATTTTATATTTAGTTTTTTATTAGGTTTTATATTTTTAGGTTTATTTAAATTTTTTTATTTAGTTTATGTTTTTATTTTAGTTTAATTTATATTATTATTTTATTTTCTTTTTAGCTTTTGGTTTAGGTTTTTATTTTATTTTATTTTTGCTTTATGTTTTCTTATTTATTTTATTTTTAGGTTTTATTTTGTTTAGGTTTGGGTTTTTAGCTTTTTAGGGTTTAGGGTTTAGCATTTAGGGTTTATGGTTTAGGATTTTAGGGTTTAGGGTTTTAGGGTTTGGGGTTTAGGGTTTAGGATTTGGGTTTAGCTTTTAGGGTTTTAGGGTTTAGGGTTTAGGGTTTAGGGTTTAGGGTTTAGGGTTTTTTGGGTTTTAGGGTTTAATGCTTAGGATTTATGGTTTAGGTTTTATGTTTAGGGTTAGGGTTTTAGTTTAGGGTTTAGGGTTTAGGTTTTAACAAGAACAAATTGATTCAACATTTCTTCTTTTGATTTCATCAACCATGTAAAACCAAGTTTTCTAAGAGTTACATATAAATAAAATGAGCATGCATAGACAAAATTAAAACCTTAACTAACTGTCTCCACTATAAAGACACAATTTCATAGAGGTAGTCGGTCATTCTTGACTCTTTACCATCATATCCCAGATCTCTCCTGTATATTTTAACCTCCGTCATTTAGCCTCCATAACCACCAATACCATACCTCCATATGGCACCTCCGGATCCCCACCACCAGCCTCATTAGTTTCAGATCTAGGTTTAGTGATGTTATCAGTTCACCCATTCTTAGGGTTTAAGTTTTTTTAGGTTCATTAGGTTTATTTTTAATTTATTTAGTTACTTTAGGTTTAGGGTTTGGGGTTTAGGGTTTAGGGTTTAGGGTTTAGGGTTTAGGGTTAGGGTTTAGGTTTAGGGTTTATGGTTTATGGTGTATGGTTTATGGTTTAGGGTTTAGGGTTTATGCTTTAGGGTTTAAGGTTTAGGGTTAGGGTTTAAGGTTTTTTAGGGTTTAGGGTTTAGGGTTTAGGGTTTAGGATTTAGGGTTTATGGTCTTTTTTAAATTAAGTAAACTTGTAGGTTTAGGTTTATTTAGTTTATTTAATTTTATTTATTTATATTTTATTTTTATTTTATTTAGGTTTATTTTTTATTTTCATTAGTTTAGTTTTTTATTTTAGGTTTATTTATTTTAGTTTAGGTTTTTTTATTTTATTTAATTTTTCTAGGTTTAGGTTTATAGGTTTATTTTTCATTAGTTTTATTTTATTTATTTTTTTTAGGTTTAGGTTTTATTTTTTAATTTTAGGTTTTTGTTTTATTTTTTTAGGTTTAAGTTTTAGGTTTTTATTTTATGTTTATTTTTAGGTTTTATTTTTTAGTTTATTTTATTTTATTTAGTTGATGTTTAAGTTTAGGTTTAGGTTTAGGTTTTATTTGTTTTAGTTTAGCTTATTTTCGTTTAGGTTTAGGTTTATTTTATTTTGTTTATTTTATTTTTATTTTAGGTTTGAGATTTTTTTTAGTTTAGGGTTTAGGTTTTATTTTTTTGTTTATTTTTAGGTTTATTTTTTAGATTTAAGTTTTTATTTAGTTTATTTTATTTTATTTTAGGTTTATTTTATTTTTCTTTTACATTTAGTTTTTATTTTATGTAGGTTTTTTATTCTTAGGTTTATTTTATTTTTTTTAGTTTAGTTTAAGTTCTTATTTTATTTTATTTTATTATTTATTTAGGATTATGTTTTTTATTTTAGGTTTATTTTAATTTAGGTTTTAAGATTTTAGGTTTAGGGATTAGGGTTTAGTTAGGGTTTAGGGTTGGGGTTTAGAGTTTAGTGTTTAGTTTAGGGTTTAGATTTAGGTTTGAGTTTAGGGTTAATTGGGTTTGACTTAGATTTAGTGTTTTAGCTTTTGGTATAGGGTTTAGGGTTAGTTTAAGTTTAAGGTTTAGGGTTTTAAATTAAGGTTTTAGGGTTTAGTTAGGTTTTTCTTAAGGGTTAAGGTTAGGGTTTAGGGTTCAGGGTTTAAGATTCAGGGTTTAGTGTTTAAGGTTTAGGGTTTAAGGTTTATGGTTTAAGGTTGTAAGTTTAGGGTTGTAGGTTTAGGGTTAGTTTTAGGTTTAGGTTTATTTAGTTATTTATTTATTTATTTTATTTCATTTTATTTATTTATTTTAGATTATTTTATTTTTTATTTTTATTTAGGTTTATTTTTTATTTTTCATTAGTTTAGTTTATTTATTTTAAGTTTATTTATTTTAGTTTAGGTTTTATTTTATTTAATTTTTAGATTTAGGTTTATCTAGGTTTATTTTTTTCTTTGAGTTTATTTTTATTTTATTTTTTTTTTAGGTTTAGGTTTATTTTTTTATGTTTATGTTTAGGTTTTCATTTTATTTTTTTAGGTTTAAGTTTTAGGTTTTTATTTTAGGTTTATTTTTAGGTTTTCTTTTTTTTTAGTTTTTTTATTTTATTTAGTTGAGGTTTAAGTTTAGGTTTAGGTTTAGGTTTTATTTGTTTTAGTTTAGTTTATTTTTGTTTAGGTTTAGGTTTATTTTATTTTTTGTTTATTTATTTTATTTTAGGTTTAGATTTTTTTTAGTTTAGGGTTTAGGTTTTATTTTTTGTTATTTTAGATTTATTTTAGATTTAAGTTTTTTATTTAGTTTTATTTTATTTTATTTTAGGATTATTTTATTTTTCTTTTACATTTAGTTTTATTTTATGTATTTTTTATTTTAGGTTTATTTTATTTTTAGTTTAGTTTAAGTTATTTTATTTATTTTATATTTTATTTAGATTATATTTTATTTATTTTATTTTAGGTTTATTTAATTTAGTTTTAAAATTTTTAGGTTTAGGTTTAGGGTTTAGGTTTATTTTAGGTTAGGTTTAGTTTATTTTAAACTTTATTTATTTTAGATTTTAGTTTAGGTTAGTTTTATTGGTTTAGATTTAGTATTTTATTTTAGGTTTATTTAGGGTTTAATTTAGGTTTAGGTTTAGATTTTAGGAGGTTTAGGTTTAATTAGGTTAGTTAGGGTTTTAGTTGGTTTAGTGTTTAGGTTAGTTTAGGGTTTAGGTTTAGATTTTAGTTTAGGTTTAGGGTTGTAAGTTTAGGGTTGTAGGTTTAGGGTTAGTTTTAAGTTTAGGTTTATTTAGTTTATTTTTTATTTATTTTATTTTATTTTATTTTTTTAGTTTTATTTATGTTTATTTTTTATTTAGTTTAATATATTTATTTTAGGTTTATTTATTTTAGTTTAGGTTTTTTATTTTAGTTTCTTTTTTAGGTTTAGGTTTAGGTTTATGTTTATTTTTTATTTAGTTTTATTTTATATTTTTAGGTTTAGGTTTAGGTTTTCTATTTTATTTTGTTTGGTTTAAGTTTTAGATTTTTATTTTAGGTTTATTTTTTAGGTTTTTGTTTTTTAGTTTAGGTTTAGGTTTATTTATAGTTTATTTTATTTTATATAGTTTAGAGTTTAGGTTTAGTTTATTTTAGGTTTAGGTTTAGGTTTTATTTATTTTAGTTTAGTTTATTTTGGCTTAGGTTTATGTTTATTTTAGGTTTAAGTTTTTTTTTTAGTTTAGGGTTTAGGATTTATTTTTTATTTCTTTTTAGGTTTTATCTTTCAGTTTATTTTTTAGTTTATTTTTAAGTTTAGGTTTTAATTTATTTATTATTTTATTTTATTTTAGGTTTATTTTATTTTTATTTTACATTTAGTTTTTATTTTATTTAGGTTGTTTATTTTTAAGATTATTTTATTTTTTTTTAGTTTAGTTTAGGTTTTTATTTATTTTATTTTAGTTTAAGTTTTAATTTTTTATTTTATTTTCGGTTTAGGTTTAGGTTTAGGTTTTAATTTAGGTTTTTATTTATTTTATTTTTTATTTTATTTAGGTTTAGTTTTTTTAATTTATTTTAGTTTAGTTGATTTTATGAGTTAATTAAATTGAACCCTTAGTTAGATGAATTAATTACCCTTACCCATGTCACTTAAGTAATTAACTAAATAATTTATGAGCCAACATGATATGCATGGAAAATAAACTTGCAATGATCTAGAAATAAAGGGGCTAATGCAATTGGCTCATGATTAATAGTTATTAGATTAGACTTAATTAATTACTCTTATGGTTTTACATGTGGACTAACCATAATTTCATTAAACTCCTTTAGTTATTAAACACCTAAGATCTACCCCATGATTTAATTAATTATGGTTTGATGTGATTATGAATTCAATTTGATTAAGTGATTTAATTAATTGGTTAAATATTAATTAATTTCTTTAAAAAAAGGGTAAAATGTACTTAGGGAAAGGGTCCCAATATTCTTAGTTCACTATTGAACAATGATTAATAAACTTAATTAACTAATTTGTTAATCTTCATGGTATTAATTAATCATTAATTAACTTAAGAGAAGTTAGATTTAATTTGTCAATTTTCCTAATTAGTAAGCAATAAATCTCAAGAAAATCAATTGGAGCGAGGTGTCCCATTAAATTAACCCTATAATTTAGGATTAATTGTAATTAGAAGTAATTAAGTTAATAACTTTTGTAATGAAATCTTAATCTTGTTCAAAATTAGTTAAGATCATTTTTAAGTAATTCTCCTCAAATACCTTTAAAATGAGTATTTATTTGCATTTTTTGAGTTCCACATGACTTTTATGATTTTTGAAGTTTGACCATTAAAATGATTAATTAACCTAATTAAAGCCTAATCTGTTGGCATGTGGCGCTTTCCATGACGATGGGATTCTATTTAAAAGTTACCAACTGCTTATGTGGCGGCGGATGTGCTTTCTCATCCATGATCTTATAAAGATTAAATCGATTCACGGGATCTAATCATGATTGTTCATTTTCATAGAATGGATGGTGTGTGATCTAATGTCATTCAAGTGAGAGAATGAATGATCCTCCATTGCTCACTTGATCGAGGTTTTCTCGAATGCTCTAAAGGATCCCACCTTCGACATCGATGAGAGGATCGTCAAGATCACAGAGATGCAAGTTTTCTTCAAAAGCTCCAACATATTTTTCCTAAGAATCAATTTTGGAAGCATACCTCACGCTTAGATCAGCTCGAGCGATTGAGGAAGCTTCATCAGTGAAGATGAAGCCTGTTGAGCAATTAGATCAATTCCCTTGATGTGGTCCGAGCGGATGATTTGGAGCTCAACTTTGATCAGTCCCACCTCTAGTGCTCAAGAAGCTTGGGAGATGATTCATCTTCCTCGATGAGGCCTAAGGAAGGTGGTGCAAGTTAATTTGAGTTTAATGGAGAAATGGGGAAGTTATGTCAAATGAGTGTCTTTTTGGATGGGCGAGAATGGAATTTTTCATTAGCTTGGGAGCTTAGGGAATGGCTCTAGCGCTTGTCTTGGGTAGCTGAGCTCGAGGAATAAATGTGTTTGAGAGAAAATGAGGTTTGGCATCTATAGTCAGACCATCTCAGGAGTCATGGGTGGAGGGAGGTGGCTGTTTGGTTGAAGGTGTGGAGGTGGGCTGAGGAATCATGGGTGTCTATGGGTTTCAAATGCTCTCTTGGGGAGGGTGAGCTAATTTCACTCCCATGGGTTGACAACCAAATTGGGTTGGGCGGTGTCTGGGGTAGGTGGACCATTGGGAGAGTACCAAGGGGCCAAGGAATGGAAATGACCACTTACATGGGTAATTTGTTTGATGTGATTCCCTTGACCCAAGGGTAGAATGATCATTTGGCATTAGATTTGATTTGGGCAGATTTGAAATGAGCCAAAAGTGGGTTAGCCTAAATTTCAAGTCAATTGAGTTGATTTGGTTTGGTTTGGCTCAATTTGACTCATTTAGGTCAAATTGGGTTAAGTTGGGTCAAGTTGACCAATTGGTCAATTTGGGTCAAACCATGGGTTAGGTCAAGTTCATATGATCATTTAGGATGTTTTGGTTTTAAATGGTTTGGTTTAGTTTGGGTTAGATTTGATTTTGGCTCATTTGAATTCATTTGTGTCAAATGGGTTAAGTTGACCAATTTTACTAAATTATTAAATTAGCTTGGGTTGGTGTTGGTTTGATTTAGTTGACAAATTGAAGATGATTGTAGGCTTTGGTTTCAATTATGGATTTGATTTTGATTTAGGCCAACTTGAACCTTTAGGTCAATTTGGGAAAGTAGTCAAATGGGTTCAATTGGGTCCAATCATGGCTTTTCAAGTTCCAATCATTTGAATTGAATTGGTTTCAATTAATTTGGTTTATATTTTGATTTGACCCAATTTGGTTCTTTAGATCAATTTGGGTCAACTTGGGTCAAGAGGTCCAATTGGGTTTGGTTTGACTCAATTGAAGGTCAAGTCATATTCAAATATTGATTTGGTATGAATCATTGGTTTCAAGGATTTGTCTTAGGTTGTAATTTGGCTAGTTTGGGTTCTATGATTTAAGAGGTTGACTTGGTTAAATGACCAAGTTGACTTAGTTAACAATTTGTGACAATTGATCAACCTAGGGTGATCAACAATCATGATGGGAGGTTGATGGCTTGGTTCAATCCAATTTGGGTAGGATTAGAACTTGGCTCAAATAGGTCAAATTAGCCACTTTAGGACAAGTGGACCAAGGGTTTAGTTGGCTTGATTTTGGGTTGAGTTTGATTTAGTTTACTTTATATATGAATTTGGGATTGATATATAAATTCAATTACAATTAATTAGGTTCAAATGGGTTTGGTTCATTTGAACATTTCAATCAAAAGGTTAAGTTGGGTTTGACTTGGGTTGATTTGGTTTGGCTTGATGATTATAGATTTCATTTATATTTTGAATATAATTGAAGGTATGATTGATTCATGAAAATCAATTGAATTTGGGTTTTGGAATGATTGAATTTGGCTAAATCCATGAGTTGAGTCATGTGGCTTAGGTTTGGATTTTGATTTGGTTTGATTTAGTTTTGATTATTTAAATGTATATTTCATTTAAATTTGTGAGATGATTAAAATATGATTGATTTGTGAGAAAATCAATTGAGTTTGACTTGATTTGGATTAAGATTTGGCTAATTCCATAGGATAGGTCATATGGCTTAAGAAGGGTTTTGATTTAATTTTATCTAGTTTGATTTAGTTTTGATAATTTGAATTTGAATTTATATTTAGGAAGATGATTGAAGATATAAATTTATTATGATAAAATCAATTGATTTTGGATTTGGATTTTTGGCTAGTCCATTGGATAGGTCATATGGCTTAGAAGGGTTTCAAGTTTGGATTTGATCATGAGCTTCAATCATTTGGTTTTAGAATTTAATTTGGATTTGATTTTGATGTTTGAATTGAACTTGAGGTTTGGTTTGAGAAGGTGTTGGATTATTTGGGTTGTAGAGTAGGTGGATTATCCTAATCCCACAAGGCATAACTAATCATGGTTAACCATTCTAAGTCTTTAGGCTTAGGTTAGTGTTTACCTATTAGAAGTGTCTTATGACTAAGAATTCTTAGTGCCTAGAAGCTCCTAAGTCTAAGATGGAAAGATTGAATCTGCACTCCAAAAGTGAGGTCAATAGGCCTTAGGCTCCATAGTGTTTCCCTTGGAGATAGATGATTGGAAGACCAAAGCCAAGTTTCACATTATAGAATCTGATACATCTTTCAATGCTTTGCTTAGCAGACCATGGATACATGTGAATAACATAATTCCATCCTCTCTACATCAGTGTATGAAGTTTGTGAGAGGTGGGATCATCTACTATGTCAAAGGAGATCTCAAGCCATTTACAGTTCATGAAGTTGACATATATGAGGATGGGGCTTACTACCTCTCTCAAAATAAACAAGTCTATTCTCATGAACTTGGACAAAGTTTAAAAATAAAAAAAAAGAAAAATAAAAAGAAAAAGAATAAAAAAAAAAAAAGAAAAGAAAAGAGAAAATAAAAAAGAAAATAAAAGGAAGCGCAAATAAACTTAAAGGAGGAAGTGGAGCATGACTTTAGATTCCACCCATAGTTCATTACTCCATTTGAACATATGGGTAGGACGACCTGACCTCCACTAGGCAGAGGAAGAGGCCAGTTTAGAGGTAGTCCTAGGGGTTGAAAATCTCCTTATTGGCCACCCAATGGAAGATATGTCCAGTACCAGAGTACACACCTATCCATATAGACTTAGATCTAGTTCATAGGATGAGTCTTATATGGTTATACCACCCTCTTCGGTAGATTCCTTGGAGGTGACACTTGAGTGAGATAGAGATGAAGACTTAGATCCAAAGCAAAGCATAAGTGTATCCAAGTCTATATGTGAAACAGTTAGGCATCAGTTGAGAAACTTAGCTCCAACCTCACTTTTTTCTCAAAAGGCTGTGGGTTTGGTAGTTAAGGAAGCCCCTAAGTCATCCATAGGTGTGAAGACTCAGAGGTTCTTTCTGGGAGAATCATCCTCAAGTCAAGAAGTTGATGTAGAACTTAAGGATGATTCATATAAAAATTTAATAGAATTACCTTTTGATTGGTACTGGTCTTATGTTCATAATTTAGCAAAGAAAGGGTAATCCCACATACTTGGTCAAAGCACAAGTCAGACTACTTCGAAAGAATATGGAAGAACAAATGCAAAATCTCTCAATCAAGACTGGGACTAGGATTGATAATGGGTTTCACGGTATGGCGATTGCTTAGTCATCACCAATCATTTCAAATCTCATAGGTTCTTTTCAAATCACATTAACTCATATGAGGAGCTGTGCTTAGAAACCTCAGATGATATGATGATTTTGATGTTAAAGA
Source organism: Cymbidium sinense (assembly GCA_021442155.1). Classification (NCBI taxonomy): domain Eukaryota; kingdom Viridiplantae; phylum Streptophyta; class Magnoliopsida; order Asparagales; family Orchidaceae; genus Cymbidium; species Cymbidium sinense. The sequence continues at coordinate 176,970,798 of CM038214.1, read as the reverse complement.
TGCACCATCGAGTTTGAAGAAGAGATCAAATCAACCATCAATGAGCTCAGGAAATCAACTTAGGAATTGAAGATGATCAGACATACATCAGTTCTTTGTTGAATGAAATTGAAACCAATGACTTAGTTAGGCTATTGAGTTTAAGGACTACTTTTCATGGAGTTATGAAGAGATTCTTGGATTTGCTCCTGACATAGCGGTCCATAAACTAGCATTAGAGCCTACTGCTAACCCTATGAAGCAGGCTCCCAGATGCATGCGATTAGACATAGAATAACATGTCATTTCTAAAGTCAAGAAACTGATCGATGCAAGCTTCATTCGGGAAGAAAAATACCCTACTTGGTTAGCCAACGTCATCCAAGTTAAGAAAAAAAATGGTAAAATTCACATATGCATCAATTTTAGAGATTTAAATAAGGCATGTCCAAAAGATGAATTTTCACTACCAATCCGGGCGATGGTTGACATTGCCTCATCTCATGTCTTCTCTTTCATGGATGGCTCATGGATATAACCAATAAAGATGGCCCTAAGATGAAAAATACTACTTTTAGAACCCTGATCGGAATCTATTGCTATAATGAAAGGCCTTACAATCTTAAAAATGATGGTGCTACATACCAGTGGGCTATTACTCAAATTTTTGATGAACTCATTCATCATCAAGTTGAGTGCTTTGTGGATGATCTCATGGTCAAAAGTAGAGAAATGGAAGACCATCTATTTAACTTGGGTGTAGTTTTTAAATAATTAAGATAGTTTAACCTCAAAATGAACCCCGAAGTGTGCATTTGGGCTTCAAAAAATTCCTTGGTTTGTTGTCCAACACTAGGGAATCAAAATCGATCTGATGAAGATCAAGGCAATATTAGAAATACTATCCAATAGAAGTTTAACTTAACTCAGATCATTCCGGTGGTTGGCATATCTAAGATGCTTTATATCCAACTATCGGAAGATGTCAACCATTCTTAGCACTTGTGAAAAGGATGCCAAGTTCAAGTGGGTGACAAGTGTGAGCATGCCTTGAAGACATCAAGCATTACTTGATGACACTAAGACACTATCGGCAAGCCATACTTTACACTACTATATTAGGTGACTCCTTTGGTGCTTTGTTGGCAAGCCAATGATGAAGGAAGGAAAATGCACTCTACTTCTCAACCTCCATCACCTGTTGAGGCTAACCCACCCATTGAGAAGCATTACTAGCTTTAATCTTTGCATCCCAAAAGCTACAACACTACATGCTTCCTCATAAGGTGAACTTAATCTCTAGGATCAATCCACTACGATATATAGTAACATGGTACGCTATCGGATGGTTGGCACGATGGTCCATGATCCTCTAGTTTGACATTACCTTCATCGTGCGGTGAAAGAACAAGCGCTAGTAGATTTCTTAGTGAGACACCCACTTCCTGCTGACACTCTACTTAGTGATGATCTCCCTGATGAACAAATCATGAACTTAGGAGATACTAGCATTCCTGGGAGATGTACTTTGATGGTGCAACTTCCTCTTAAAAGGAGAAGAACAATCTACTATTCCGAAAGGCAGGGGTAGAATAGTTCTCTTAACTTGGACATGATGTGATAAGATTAACATATCATCTGTCCAATCCTTGCACCAGCAATGAAGCTGAATATGAGGTTTTGATTGTCAGTCTGGAGTTAGTTATTATCTAAGCATCTAGAACATCAACATCTTCAAGGATTCTCAACTAATTATCAACCAAATGGTTGAGTCCTATAAGGTTATAAAGTCCAATCTCTAACACTACCATAAGTACACCATGAGTTGTTGGCCCAAATAGAGGTTACCATTTATAAGATTCCTCAAGGAGAGAACTGTAGCATATGCTTTAGCTTACCAAATAGTTGGCATGTTTGGAGGATGAGTCCATATCAATAAAGTCCAAAATAGATAAGTCTTATCCCTTATTGATATTGAACTCATCAAAAGTACTCTCTTGAAGGGGAGGTTACCATTCCAAGAAGGATGATGAGTTAGATTGGAGTCAACCATTCATGGATTACCTAAATAAAGGCAAACTACCTCAAGAAGTCCCAAGCCTATCAAATGAAGTAGTGAGCACTTTCTAAGCTCTTATGGATGGTGTCTTATCGGTGGTCTTTTGATCATATGTGGTTACATTATTTATACAAGCATGAAGCCCATAAGATCATGATTGTACACCAAGATTATGTGGAGCCAACTAATGGTGAAGATGAAAGCCATGATCAGAGACTAGGATACCACTCGATGATGATAAAAGATTGCATGGATATGGCTAGGCGATGCCACCAATGTCAAATACAGTGTGGTCCTACACCACCCAACATTCTACATCTACATTGGCCTCATTGCCATTTAGTGTTGGTCGGCGTAGTGTGATTGATCCTCCTTCTTCCAAGGGTCATCGGTTCATCTTAATTGCTACTATACTTTTCAAATGGTGAAAGTGATTCCTCATAAATCATAGCTTCGGTATGTGCTCATTTTTAAGAACCATATTGTATATAGGTTCGAAGTGCCTTGATAAATTATATTTGATAATGATCCATTCAAGAGATCAATAACTTTTCCAGACATAAATTGAAGATATTCTACCATCAACTATCAAGAAAAAATGGTTTAGCAAAGCCTTCAACAAAACTCTCATCCAAATACTAAAGAAGAATAATAATAAGCGATAGTTGCATGAGTAGTTAGTTGAAGCCTTGTGGGCCTATCACACCATATAGAACTCCAACTCTCTACTCACTTTTCTCTTTAGTGTATGGGTCTAAAGTTGTTCTACCATTAGAAGTCTAACTCCCATCACTAAGGATATCTGTGGGTAGCAAGATCATAACAGAGTAGAATGCTAAGTTGCAGTTTGAAGAGCTCAAAGGTTTGGAAAAGAAACACATGTGGTCATGTTAAAACCTTGAGTTGTATAAAGCTAAAATGATTCAAGCTCATAATAAGTAGGTCTATCCTAGAGCTTTTCATGTAGGAGAGCTTATTTTAGTTCTAAAGAGACCATTATTGCCTTCAGATGGGAGGCAAGTTTGAACCCACTTAGGAAGGCCCTTTTGCCATAGAGTAGGCTACTAAAAGGATCTTATCATTAATCATAAGAGAGTGCCCAATGCTTCCAATGAGGCTCCACTTAAAAAATATTATAAATCATGTTTGAAAATAATTATCATCAATGAAAATTTCATTTCAAATTCAATCTCTTCCATGTTGAAAGTATTCTTGTTTGAATCACGATGTGTTTAGGGAAGATGTATGGAACTTCGAGCGCATCCTATCTTCATCGACACAACACAAAGACAAACTACACACAAACATATAATACAAAGACATCTTTTGTCTCGGGCTACTCTAAGTTGAGATAACCACTCCCCCCCAGCGACATTCACTTAGTTGCTGCTCTAGGTCAGGCTGATGTGCTACCTTGCTAATGCGTCACCCCAGTGCTCTTCATTCTTTGGAGGATGTAAGTCTACTATGCTTTTCTTCTTGGCACTTTGCCTGCGATAAGCACTTTGTTAGTTTGGTAGGCCTTTTATGGTAGGTAAGCTATCATGTTGGCTATTTAAGAAAATGTGAGTCTACTATGCTTTCTTCTTTGATTAACTTTCATACCTTGTGGGTTGAGTATATTTGAGATTTAGGATAAGTCTATAGCTCCTTCCCTCTTGATTCAAGTGTAGGTCTAGTCCTTCCTGGGGTTCCACTTAGTAGTCATTCTAGGTTGGATAACATGTCCCGCGATGATAGACTATTGATGATCGGTTCTTGGAAAGTTGTAAGCATACATGCTTTCTTTCCATTGATCCTTGCATCGGCGCACCTTAGGTTGGTTGGTTCTCACTATCTAATGGATACACCACTAATACTAATGGAAACACTTTAGGTTGTTGGTTCTCGCACCTTAGGATACACCACTCATGGATGTAAATGTATGCTTTTTTCTTTAGTTGGCCATCGTAAACCTATAGGCTTTTTTTTTAAGGGCTTTGGATAATGCCCCTAGCAGCACCTCCCCTGTGGGCACTATTTTTGGATCACATCCTGTATGACCCAATTTAGATACCACCTAGTTTACTATCGGATTGGACAGTTCCCCTTTCTTGGTAACCACCCTATGGTTGGAGAATCGGTGTTGTGGATGTGCGATTCTCCCTTGGTCCGATAAATGAGATAGGTCAAGGGCCAACATAGCCCCTTCTTAGGTGTGGTCCCTCGACCAACATGGTCCACACAAATATATAAACAAATATATTCACTTATGGATTAGGAGGACACCTAGCGTACCTTTTCCAAGGTATCATCCTATCTTTAGGGCAATGTAAAAATATAGGAATATGACTACTCTTGAGTTGATATAAGTCCCAATGAATTCACTTAGTAGTCACAGTCGGGTTCAATTTGTTATGCTATCACATGTCACCACGTTATTCCTTACTTTAGAAGATGTAAGTTACCTTCTTCCTAGCATAGTTGCACATTGCAAAAGCAACCCCTTATGTTGGCTAGCTCTACCCACGCTAGTAGACTATCCTTTTGATTTATAAATCTAAGATAGGACAAGTATAATATAGCCCCTTCTAATGGGTCCATCACATGATATGGTCCATAAATTAAATCTATCAAATTTGGGAGCTCACATATGATATGCCTCAATTCAAAATCAAACTAAACAAACCATATCAAATCACATGAAATTAATATATTAATCTTGACTACTTTTGAGTTGACATAAGTCTCCAAACATTCACTCATAGTCACCTAGGTCAAGTTCAATTGTGTGCATCCAACAAGTCACCCAATGTTGTTCTTCACTTTAGAAGATAAATTACCTTCTTCTTAGCATAATGATTACACACCGAAAGGCAACCCCTTAGTTGGCTAGCTCTACCCTGTAGCTGATAGACTATCCCTTTGGATTTGTAAACTTAAGGTAGGTCAAGGCTGATATAGCCCCTTCTCAGTGGGCCTATCGCTTCGACATGGTCCATAACTTCAGTTAAATTAAACCCAATTTGATTTTCCTGGAGTTAAATCACCCTTCTCCTACTATAGCCAAATTAAAACCACCTCCCTAGTGGAACCAAATTAAACCAACTCAGTGGTCTAAGTCAAAAAAAAAATCTAGCCAAACTCTTATCCCCAATGGATACATCCCCAAACAAATCTATGAAATCAAACTCAAATCATAATCCCATAATAGTCCCAAACATGCTTCCTTAGTGGACGGTTCATATACCCAATCCCAAGTGGTCTCAAGCTCATATCTCTAGTAGATATGCCTCCAAATCAATTAAAACAAAATAAATTAAAGTCGATTCAATCTTAATCCATGGTGGATTATAGACTCTTATCTTCAGCGGATCTTCTTTCCATAAATCATATAATCAAATTCAAAACCTTATCCCCAACAAATTTTCTTTTTCTATGCCTCACATAGACCCCTCACATGTCATGTCCAATGCATGTGTGATCCCTAGCGGATCTCCCTCCATGTCCTTGACATGGAATTCTTATCAAATCTTATTTTCTTTTTTATGCACCTTTAATACTTCAACCAAAAGCCTAACAATGTATTCATTCAAATACATCATCTTAACATTATAATCAACATTTTATTTGTGATGGTGCAAGCTCAAACTAACTATACAATATCATGCAAAACATATTATAGTGAATTAACACACTATATTATATTATAATATATGATGTTATATTATAATTTACTATAATATAATATATTTTCTAACATTACACCTCATTAGAATCACTTAAAGGAACAAATAACAAAATTTTCTCAAAATATGAATAATGTTCATTTTGGATGTAAAATTCTTATTTTTCTATTAGAAATGGTACAAAATAGCATAATTTTGGTGTTGCTTCTTATGTGTGCATGAATTTGGGTGTTCCACTCGACCTTCAAATTAACATTTGTGTGAGTTTTGACCCAATGTATTATAACAAAAGTAAAACATACTAAAATGTACAATAACATTTAGTAACTAGCACCACATTCATATATATGTGAAGTTATACTGTTATGTACACTATATTTTAATATGCTTTCATATAATATATTATCTTACATTACACCTTATAATGAATCACTTTAAGCAAAAAAAATTTATAAATTTGGTTGAAAAATGAACATTTATTTTGGATGCAAAATTCCATTCTTTTGATTAAATGACACACCATAGCACACCCCAATGATGTTCCTAAAGCTTACCTTAAATTTGGCCAAATCCCAGCATCTTAGCATATAAATCAATATTATTATGAATTATACCAGTACAAACTCTACTACATCGTACTATAACAAACTAAAATATGCTAAACAACAAATACAAATACACAATAGTTTGCTATAATGCATGATGCTACACTATGTTATGGCATCATATATTATAATACACTATAACATATTATATTATATTATATTGCATATCACATCACAAGGGATTTCTTAAGATAAAAAATCATAAAATTAGTCTAAATAATAAAAAACTATATATTTTAGTCATATCACTTACATATTTTAAATTGAAATAATATAATATGATGCCATGCTCAACCTATTATGAATTTGGCCAAATTCCTCCATTTTAATATCTAAATCAACATTTTTATAAATAATGCTAGTGTAGGCTCGACTGCATGATTGTAAAATTATAAAAGAATTTAAAATGCGCAGAATAATATATTATGATATATGATGCTATACTATGCAACATATAATATTTATTTTGAACATAAAATCTTACTTTTAGATTATAGGTGGCATACACCTTTGGTACTACAAGTTAATTCCCACTTCAAATTTAACAAATTTCATCATCATTTATTAAATCAATATTTTATGATTTATATTAATATACTATAGGGCAAATACCATAATATACTAAAGCATTTCAAAACATCTTATAACATCCAAAACACATCACTACATGCTCAAACATATGATGCTACATTATACTATAATATATGGTATTATAATATAATTTAGGGTTAGAGTTTAAGTATTGAAATCTAATTATCAAGGGAATGTCTCTTGAAGACATTTTCTTGAGCAATAACTATGTTTGGATTAGGTCATTCTTATATCTACTCCTTGACATCTTTATTCAAGATTTAGGTTTAGGGTTTAGGGTTTAGGTTTGGGTGAGGTTAGGGTTTAGGTTAGTTTAGGGTTTAGGATTTTTGGTTAGTTTAAGGTTGAGGGTTAGTTTAGAGTTTAGGGTTTAGGGTTTAGGGCTTAGGGTTGTAGGTTTTAAGGTTTATGGTTTTTGGTTTTAGGGTTCAAGGTTTAGGGTTTAATGTTTAGGGTTTTAGGTTTTAGGGTTTAGGGTTTAGGGTTTAGGGTTTACTGTTTAGGGTTTAAGGTATTTAGGGTTTAGAGTTTAGGGTTTAGGGTTTAAGGTTTAGTGTTTAGGGTTTGTACGATGGTACCCAACCACACTGATATTTTATTCTTTTACACTTAGTTATAACATTGTGTGATATTTTGTTTAGGGTTTAAGTTTTAATTTAGGGTTTAGAGTTTAGGTTTTTTTAATAGAGAAGAAATTCAAATTCAATATTTCTTCTTTTCAATTTCATCAATAATGTAGCACCCAAGTTTTCTAAGATGCAAGGATGACATAGATCAAAATGAAGCGATGAGAAAATCAAAATCCTAGAAAAGTAGAATCATCTTTTAGACAGTTCCATAAGTAGATCAAATCAACCATTCTTGGTTTCTCAGTTCCATGAGAACCACGCCTCTCAGTAGTGGGATCCACCAATCCATGATCTCTCCCTCCACCACCATGGTAATCTTCATCATTCCTTTGCCTCCATAACCACCCTTTGCTACCACCACCTCCATATCCACCAACACCTCTAGATCTCCCACCACCACTGCGACAACCATCGCATCCGCCTTCACCTCCAGATCTAGAGCTGGTTGATGGTGATTTCCATCAAGGTTACGCCCATTCTTAGGGTTTAGGAATTGGTTTAGGGGTTTAGGGTTTGGGGTTTAGGTTTAGTTTAGGTTTAGGGTTTTTTGGGTTTTAGGTTTAGGGTTTAGGGTTTTGGGTTTTGGTTTGGGGTTTTAGGATTTAGGGTTTAGGGTTTTAGGTTTAGGGTTTAGGGTTTAGGGTTGGGGTTTAGGGTTTGGGATTTAATTATTTTAGGGTTTAGGGTTTAGATATTTTTTTTAAGTAAATGGTAGGTTTAGGTTTAGTTTATTTTTATTTATATGAGTTCATTTGAGTTTATTTTATTTTTTATTTTTATTTAGTTTAGTTTATTTATTTTAGGTTTTCTTATTTTAGTTTAGGTTTATTATTTTAGTTTACTTTTTGGGTTTAGGTTTAGGTTTAGGTTTATTTTTTAGTTTAGTTTTATTTTTATTATATTTTTTAGGTTTAGGTTTATTTTTTATTAATTTAGGTTTAGGTTTTTATTTTATTTTTTTAGGTTTAGGTTTTAGGTTTTACTTTAGGTTTATTTTTAGGTTTTATTTTTTAGTTTAGGTTTAGGTTTATTTTTAGTTTATTTTATTTTATTTAGTTTAGGTTTACGTTTAGATTTAGTTTTTTTTAGCTTAGGTTTTATTCATTTTAGTTTAGTTTATTTTAGTTTAGGTTTAGGTTTATTTTATTTTTCTTTTAGGTTTAGTTTATTTTAAAGTTTTTTGGTTTAGGTTTTATTTTTATTTATTTTAGGTTTATTTTTTTAGGTTTATGTTTTATTTAGTATTATTTTATTTTATTCTAGGTTTATTTTTTCTTTGGTTTTTATTTTATTTAGGTTTATTTTATTTTTATAGTTTATTTAAGGTTTTTATTTAGTTTATTTTAGTTTATTTTATCTTTTTATTTTATTTAGGTTTAGTTTTATTTATTTATTTTATTTTTAGGTTTTACTTAGTTTAGGTTTAGGTTTCTAGGTTTTTAAGGTTTAGGGTTTATTTAGTTTATTTAGTTTATTTTATTTATTTTAATTTATTTTTATCTTTATTTAGTTTAGTTTATTTGTTTTAGGTTTATTTATTTTTGTTTAGATTTTTTATTTGAGTTTATTTTTTAGGTCTAGGTTTAGGTATAGGTTTAGTTTTTAGTTTAATTTTTTTTTTTTTTTTTTTTTAGGTTTATGTTTTATTTTTTATTTTTAGGTTTAGGTTTAGGTTTTTATTTTATTTTTTTTAGTTTTAGGTTTTATGTTTTTATTTTTGGTTTTATTTTTAGGATTTATTTTTTAGTTTAAGTTTAGATTTATTTTGAGTTTATTTAATTTTATTTAGGGTCTAGGTTTAGGTTTTGGTTAACTTTATTTTAGGTTTAGGTTTAGAATTTATTTATTTTAGTTTAATTTATTTTAGTTTAATTTATTTTAGTTTAGGTTTAGGTTTATCTTTATTTTATTTTATGTTTAGGTTTTTTTTTTAGTTTAGGGTTTAGGTTTTATTTTTAAGTTTATTTTTTAGATTTATATTTTTATTTTATTTTATTTTAGGTTTACTTTATTTTATTTTAGGTTTACTTTATTTATTTTAGGTTTAGTTTTTATTTTATTTTGTATTTTTATTTTTTAGTTTAGTTTAGGTTTTTATTTATTTTATTTTTATTTAGTTTTTATTTTTATTTTATTTTCTTTTTAAGTTTAGGTTTAGGTTTAGGATTAGGTTTTAGTTTAGGTTTTTATTTTATTTTATTTTGTTAGGTTTTTATTTTTATTTTATTTTTTATTTAGTTTAGGTTTAGGTTTTAGCTTTTTAAGGTTTAGGATTTAGCGTTTAGGGTTTGGGGTTTAGGATTTAGAGTTTAGGGTTTAGGGTTTTGTGCTTAGGGTTTAAGGTTTTGTGTTTTGGGTTTAGGATTTATGGTTTATAGTTTTTTTCAATTAAATAAATCGACAGTTTTAGGTTTATTTAGTTTAGGGTTTTTTTTATTTAAGGTTTAGGGTTTAGGGTTTAGTGTTGTAGGTTTAGGGTTGTCGGTTTAGGGTTTATTTTAGTTTTAGGGTTTAAGGTTTAGGGCTTAGGATTTAGGGTTTAGGGGATTTTTTTAAATTAAGTTAACCAGTAGGTTTAGGTTTATTTAGTTTATTTGGATAATTTTTTATTTATTTTAGTTTTTTTATTTTTTTATTTTTATTTAATTTAGTTTGTTTATTTTATTTTTATTTATTTCAGTTTAGGTTTTTTATTTTAGTTTATTTTTTAAGTTTGGTTTTATTTTTTTAGTTAGGTTTTATTTTAATTTTTTCAGGTTTAGGTTTTATTTCATATTTTTAGGTTAAGGTTTAGGTTCTTATATTATTTTTTTTAGGTTTTAGTTTTAAGTTTATATTTTAGGTTTATTTTTATGTTTTATTCTTTAGTTTAGTTTTAGGTTTATTTTTAGTTTGTTTTATTTTATTTGGTTTAGGTTTAGGTTTAGCTTATTTTAGGTTTAGGTTTAGATTTTATTTTATTTTTGTTTTGTTTATTTTAGTTTAGGTTTAAGTTTATTTTATCTTTTAATTTTATTTATTTTAGTTTAAGTTTAGGTTTATTTTATTTTGTTTATTTTATTTTTATTTTAGGATTAGGTTTTTATTTTTTGGTTTAGGGTTTAGGTTTTATTTTTTATTCATTTATAGATTTATTTAATAGTTTTAGGTTTTTATTTAGTATTTATTTTATTTTATTTTATTTTATTTTATGTTTATTTTATTTTTATTTTAGGTTTAGTTTTTATTTTATTTAAGTTTTTTTATTTTTTAATTTAGTTTAAGTTTTTATTTATTTTATTTTAGTTTAGATTTTATTTTATTTTATTGTCTTTTTAAGGTTAGGTTTAGGTTTAAGTTTAGGTTTAAGTTTTAGTTTATGTTTTTATTTTATTTTATTTTGATTTAGGATTTTTATTTATTTTATTTATCAATTTTATTTAGTTTAGGTTTAGGTTTTTAGCTTTGTAGGGTTAGTTTAGGGTTTAGGGTTTATGGTTTGGGGTTTAGGATTTAGGTTTTAGGTTTAGGGTTTAAGATTTTTTTTAAAATATAGAACAAATTTAGATTCATCATTTCTTCTTTTCGATTTCATTAAACAAGTAGCACCCCCAAGTTTTCTATGACACAAACGATGACATTGATAAAAAATGAGCACCCATAGAGCAATTCAAAATTTCTAGATAAGCAGAACTGCCTATAATGCAAAGACAGTTCCATAAGCGGAGTCGGATAGGTCATTCTTGATTTCTCCAATTTCCATCAGAACCACCCCTCGTAGTAGGATCACCATCATATCCCGATCTCTCTACCACCACCACCAGTTGTAACCTCATCTCCTCCCATTTCCATAACCACCACTACTCCTACCACCACCTCCATATCCACCAGTACCTCTAGATCCCCTACTACCACTTCTATAACCATCACCTCGGCCTTCACCTCCACCGCTAGATCTAGATTGAGCCTAGTTGACATTGATGTTCCTATCGTCAAAGTTTTGCCCATTCTTAGGGTTTAGGTTTAGGTTTAGGTTTAGGTTTATTAAGTTTTAGGTTTAGGTTTATTTTTTAATTTATTTAGTTACTTAGTGTTTAGGTTTAAGGTTTGGGGTTTAAGGTTTAGGGTTTTAGGTTAAGGTTTTGGGTTTAGTGTTTAGGGTTTAGGGTTTATGGTTTAGGGTTTAAGGTTTTTTAGGGTTTAGGGTTTGTGGTTTAGGGTTGTAGGTTTAGGGCTTGGCGTTTAGGGTTAGTTTTAGGGTTTAGGATTTAAGGTTAAGTTTTTTTTAAAATTAAGTAAATTGGTAGGTTTAGGTTTATTTAGTTTATTTAGTTTAGGGTTTAGGGTTTAGGGTTTATGGCTTAGGGTTTAGGGTTTAAGATTTAGGATTTAGGATTTGGGTTTAGGGTTTTTTTAATTAAGTCAAGGGTTTAGGTTTATTTAGTTTATAAAGTTTAGTTTTATTTATTTTAGTTTATTTTATTTTTTTTTATTTAAGTTTATTTTTTTATTTTTTTGTTTAGTTTAGTTTATTTATTTTAGGTTATTTATTTTAGTTTATTTTTTATTTTAGTTTTTATTTTCTAGGTTTAGGTTAGTTGGTTTATTTTTTTTAGTGAGTTTTATTTTATTTTTTATTTTTTAGGTTTATTTTATTTTTTTTTAAGTTTAGGTTTAGGTTTTATTTATTTTTTTTGGTTTAGGTTTAGGTTTTATTAGGTTTATTTTAGGTTTTATTTTTTTAGTTTAGGTTTAGGTTTAATTATATTTTATTTTATTTAGTTTAGGTTTAGGTTTAAGTTTTATTTATTTTTAGTTTAGGTTTATGTTTATTATATTTTGTTTATTTTTTTTATTTTAGGTTTAGGTTTTTTTTAGTTTAGGGTTTAGGTTTTTATTTATTTTTTATTTTATTTTATTTTAGGTTTATTTTATTTTTATTTTATGTTTAGTTCTTATTTTATTTAGTTTTTTATTCTTAGGTTTTTTTTAGTGTAGTTAGGTTTTATTTACTTTATTTTAGTTTATTTTTTTATTTATTTTTAGGTTTAGGTTTAGGTTTTAGTTTAGGTTTTATTTTATTTTAGACTCAATCTTGATGAACTCATTCATCATCAAGTCGAGTTATGTCAATGATCTTGTGGTCAAAAGCATCAAAGGAAGACCATCTCTTTGACTTGAGTACTTCAACGTTAAGACAATTTAACCTCAAAATTAACCCCAGTGTGCATTGGAATTTTGGAATTCCTTGAGGTGGGTTTGCCACTATAAGTTTCAAATTGATCATTCCAAGGGTGGTTGGCATCTCTAAGGCACTTTATTTCCAACCTATCGGGATGAGGTTAGCCATTCTCAGCACTTGTCAAAAAGGACACCAAGTTCAAGTGGGATGATAAGTGTGAGCATGCATTCGAAGACATCAAGTATTACTTGATGAAGCCAACATTCTAGCCCTCATACTTTACACTTTTTTGTGTTAGATGACTCACTTGGTGCTTTGTTGGCCCAAGTCAACATGAAGGGAAGGAAAATGCACTCTACTATCATCTAATCCCTTGAGGCTAATTATCCACCCATTGAAAAGCATTACTAGCTTTAATCTTTGCATCCCAAAAGCTACAACACTACATGCTTCCTCATAATGTGAAGTTAATCTCTATCGATCCACTACAATATCTCATGACATAGATGACACTATCTGATGGTTGGCATGACGATCCATGATCCTCATAGTTTGACATTACCTTTTACCTCTCCATGTGAAAGGACAAGCTAGTAGATTTCTTAACAACACACCACTTCTTGTTGATCTCTACTTAGTGATGATCTCCGATGATGTCATGAACTTAGGGATACTAGTATTCACCACAGTGAGATGTACTTTGATGGTGCGACTTCCTCTCAAAGAGAAGAATAACCATAATCTACTATTCCAGGAAAGGCAGGGGTAGGAGTAGTTCTCTTAACTCTGGACTATGATGTGATGAGATTCTCATATTATCTGTCCAATCCTTGTACCAACAACGAAGCTAAATATGAGGTTCTGATTGCTGGTATGGAGTTAGTCATTACTCAAACATCCTGCACATCAACATCTTCGGGGATTCTCAACTAATTATCAACCAAATCGTTGGGTCCTATAAGGTTATAAAGCCCAAGATCCATCACTACCACAAGTACACCATAGAGTTGTTTGTCCAAATCCTAGAGGTTATAATTTATAAGGTTCCTTGAGGAGAGAATGTTGTAGCATATGCTTTAGCCAAGGTTAAGGAGTTGGCATGTCCGGAGGATGAGTCCATAATTATAAAGGTCCAAATTAGAGAAGTCTTATCCCTTATTGATATTAAACTCATCAAAAAGTACTCTCTTGAAGGGGAGGTTGTCATTGGCAAGAAGGATGAGGAGTTAGATTAGATGAAACCATTCATGGATTACCTAAATAATGGCAAACTACCTCAGAAGCACAAGCCCATCGGATGAAGAGAGCACTTTCTTGCACTTGTGGATGGTGTCTTACCGAGTCTTTTGATCATAGTGGTTACATTATTTAGACAAAGCATGAAATAAGATTGTGACCAGGTACACTTAGATTATGTGGAGCCAACCAATCTAGTTTGAGGATGAAAGCCAAGATCAAAAGATTAGGATACTGGTCATCAATGATCAAAGATTGCATGGATATGGCCAACAATGTCAAATACGTGTGGTCTACACCAACCACCCAACATTCTACATCTACATTGGCCTCATGGCCATTTGAGTGTTGGGGTATTATAGTGGGTTTGATTGATCCATCTTCTTCAAGGGACATCATTCATCTTCATTGACTATTGTACTTTTCCAAATGGGCAAAGGAGATTCCACTCGAGTGGTCTGGTCAACATGTGCTCTAATTTTTAGGAACCATATCATATATAGGTTCAGTGCCTCAATGAATTATGTTTGATAATGGTATTGCATTCAAAACGAGATCAACAACTTTGCGGAGACATAGATTGGAGATATTCTACCATCAACTACCTTAGGGAAAATGGCAGAGTCTTCAATAAAACTCTCATCAAAATACTAAAGAAGACACTCAACAACAAGCAATAGTGGCATGAGTGGTTAGTTGAAGCCTCTACCGCATATAGAACTCAACTCGAATACTCCTTTTTCTCCTTAGTTTATGGGTCAAGTCGTTCTACCATTAGAGTCCAACTCCCATCACTAAGGATAACTGGGTAGCAAGATCACAAATGAATGCCAAGTTGTTAGTTAGAAGAGCTCAAATGTTTGGAGGAGAGAGGCCTGGGAGCATGCCAAAACCTCGAGTTATACAAAGCAAAATTGATTCAAGCTCATAACAAGTTGGTTCATCCTAAAGCTTTTTAAGTAAGAAAGCTTGTTTTAGTACTAAGGAGACTGATTGTTGCCTATCGTAAGATGGGAGGCAAGTTTGAACCCAGTTGGGATGGCCTTTTTGCCATAGAAAAGGCCTAGCAAGGAGGATCTTATCAGCTTATTAATCATAAGAGAGAATGCCCAATACTTTCAATAAATAGGCTCTCCTTAAAGAAATATTATAAATCATATTTAAAAATAATTATCATCAATGAAAATTCCATTTCAAATTCAATCTCTTCCATGTTGAAGTATTCTTATTTATGAATCTGCCATGATGTATTTATGGTAGGTGTAAGGTACCCGAGCAGCATCCTATCCATTATCGACACAACACTAACTATAAACAAATATATAAAACAAATACATAGCTTTTGTCTCGGGCTACTCTAAGTTGAGATAAAACCCTCAACACTCACTCGGTGCTCTAGGTCGGTGATGCACTACCACCTAGTGTGTCACACCAGCAGTCTTCTTGCTTTGAAGGATGTAAGTCTTCGATGCTTTACTTTCTTACTTGGAGGATGTAAGCTACCTTATGTTGGCTTCGTTTAAGAGGATGTGAGTCTACTATGCTTTCTTCTTGGATTAGCCTTCATGCACTGACTAGGTCGAGTATATTTGAGGTTTAGGATGAGTCCCCTAGCTACTCCTTCCCTCCCGACTGCTTCAAGTCTAGGTCCAGAACTTCCTTGGGGCTCCCCACTTAATAGTTGCTATAGGTTAGATAGCATCCTCCCATAATTATTTTGATGATCCTCTTGGAAAGTTGTAAGCCTACAAGCTTTCTTTCTAGATTGATCGTTGCACCGATGGGCACCTTAGGCGGTTGGTTCTCACTATCGATGGATTCACCACTCATGATTGATACAACTTAGTTGAGTGGTAGGTCGAGGTTTGATTTGTTGTTCATCAAACAGTCACCCCGATGGTTGTTCCTTGCTTTGGAAGATGTAAGTCTACTATGCCTTGTTCTACAAATTGCACACCGAAAGGCAACCCCTTAGGTTGGCTAGCTCTACCCCGTAGCTGGTAGACTTTCCCTTTGGATTTGTAAACTTAAGGTAGGTCTAGGCTAATATAGCCCCTCCTCAGTGGGTCCATCATAGACCTATAGGGTCCATACATTAACTTAGATTAAATTAAACCCAATCTAATTTTTTGCAGTGGAGTTAAATCATACCCTTCTCCCTAGTGGAGCCCTAAATCATATATTAATAAGTCAAGCAAACAAATCAAATTCAAAACCAACCACCTTGGTGGAGCCAAATCAAATTAACTCACCCAGTAGAGTCTAAATCAAAGAAATCCAACCAAACACTTATCCCTAGCAGATACATCCCTAAACAAATCTATGAAATCAAACTCAAATCCCAATCCCTAGCGGATAGCCAAAATCTACTTCCCTAGTGGAAGGTTCACTTCTGAGATATGCTCCACATTAATTAAAACAAAACAAATTAAAGTCGATTTGATCTTAATCCTCGATGGATTATAGATTCTTATCCCAGGATCTTCTTTCCACAAATCAAATCAAATTCCAACCTTATCCCGATTTTCTTCTTCTATGCCCTCAACATAGACCTCACATGTCATGTATAATGCTGATCTCATGACTCCCTCCATGTCCTTGACATGGAATTCTCATCAAATCATATTTCTTTCTCTTGTACACCTTTAATACCTCAACCAAAAGCCTAACAATGTATTCCTTCAAATTACATCATCTTAACATTAATCAACATTTTATGATTTATGATGGTGCAAGCTCAAACTAACTATAATATCATGCTAAACATATTATATGTGAATTAACACACTATATTATTTTATAATATATGATGTTATATTATAATTTGCTATAATATAATATATTGTTTAACATTACACCTCATTAGAATCACTTAAAAGGAACAAATAACAAAATTTTTCAAAATATGAATAATGTTCATTTTGGATGTAAAATTATTATTTTTTCTATTAGGAATGGTACAAATTAGCAAAATTTTGGTGTTGCTTCTTGGTGTGTTTGTGAATTTGGCCAAATTCTTACATCTCAACCTTCAAATTAACATTTTGTGAGTTTTGACCCAATATATTAAAATGAAAGTAAAACATACTAAAATGTACAGTAACATTTAGTAACAGACCACCACATTCATATATATATATATGAAGTTATATTATGATGTACATTATATCTTAATATGCTTTCATATAATATATTATCTTATATTACACCTTAAAATGAATACTTTAAAAAAAAATTTATAAAATTTGGTTAAAAATGAACATTTATTTTGGATGCAAAATTCCATTCTTTTGAACATTTATTTTGGCCAAATCCCACCATCTCAGCCTATGAATCAATATTTTTATGAATTATACCAGTGCAAACTCTACTACATTGTACTATAACAAACTAAAATATGCTAAACAATAATTAGTAATAGATAGTAGTATGCTATAACGAATGATGCTACACTATGTTATGGCATCCTATATTATAATACACTATAACATATTATTTTATATTATTATATATTGCATATCACATCACAAATTGCTTAAGATAAAAATCTTAATATTAGTCTAAAATAATAAAAAACTATATTTTTAGTTGTATCACTTACATATTTTAAATTGAAATAATATATTATGATGCCATGCTCTACTATGAATTTGGCCAAATTCCACCATTTTAAAGTCATCAATATTTTTTTAGCAATGCTCATGTAGCTGCATGTTTGTAAAATACTAAAATTTAAAATGTATAACAATATATTATGATATATGATGCTACTATACATCTAATATTTATTTTGAACATAAAATCTTACTTTTAGACTACAAGTGGCATAGCACACCTTTTACTACAACCTAATTCCCACATCAAATTTAACAAATTTCATTATTTGATTTATTAAATCAATATTTTATGATTTATATTAATATAGACTATAGGGCACAATACCATAATATCTGAAACATTTCAAAACATCTTATAACATCCAAAACACATCACTACATGCTCAAATATATGATGCTACATTATACTATAATATATAGTATTATAATATGATTTAGGGTTATGGTTTAGGGTATTCAAATCTCTAATAGTCAAGGGAAAGCCTATTCAAGACATTTTCTTTAGTCATAACTATGTTGATTAGGTCATTCTTTGATCTACTCCTAGTGACATCTTTAATCAAGGTTTAGGGTTTATGGTTTAGGGTTAGGGTTTAGGGTTAGTTTAGGGTTTAGGGTATAGGGTTTAAGGTTTAGTGTTGGGGGTTTAGGGTTATAGGTTTTAGGGTTTAGGGTTTTCTTATTTTAGGGTTTAGGGTTTAGGTTTAGGGTTTAGGGTTTTAGGGTTTAGGGTTTAGGGTTAGGGTTTAGGGTTTAGGATTTAGTGTTTTGGGTTTAGGGTATTTATAGTTTAGGGTTTATGGTTTAGGGTTTAAGGTTTAGGGTTTTTGTTTTAGGTTTAGGGTTCAAGTTTTAGTTTAGGGTTTAGGGTTCAAGTTTTTTTTAATAGAGAACAAATTCATATTCAACATTTCTTCTTTTTAATTTCATCAACCAAGTAGTACCCCAAGTTTTCTAAGACACAAAGCGATGATAAAATGAGCAACCATAGAGCAAATCAAAACCCTAGATAAGTAGAACGTCTCTGCAAAGTCACATTAAGTGTCAATCAAATTGGTTCTTCAATTTCTCTAGTTCACATCAGAACCACCCCGCCTCTCGAGTAGTGGGATTTGTCATCATATCCCTAATCTCCCCCCACCACCACCACCTATAACCTTCATCACTCCTCACGCCTCCACCACCACTCGACCACCCTCATATCCACACCTCAGATCCCCACCACCACTTTGCTAGCCTCACCTTCACCTCCATCTAGATCTAGAGCTTTAGTTGGCGTGATGTTCACTGGTCAAGGTTCTGCCCATTCTTAGGGTTTAGGGTTACTTTATGGTTTAAGGTTTAGGGGTTAGTTTGGGGTTTAAGGTTTAGGGTTGTAGGTTTTAGGGTTTAGGGTTTAGGGTTGTAGGTTTAGGGTTATAGGTTTATGGGTTAGGGTTTAGGGTTTAGGGTTTAGGGAACTTTTTTAAAATTATGTAAATTAGTAGATTTAGGTTTATTTAGTTTATATAGTCTATTTTTTATTTATTTGAGTTAATTTTATTTTTTATTTACATTTAGGTATTTTTTTATTTATTTAGTTTAGTTTATTTATTTTAGGTTTATTTATTTTAGTTTAGGTTTTTTATTTTAGTTTATTTCTTTGGTTTAGGTTTATTTTTTAGTTGAGTTTTATTTTGATTTTTTTTTAGGTTTAGGTTTAGGTTTAAGTTTTTATGTTATTTTTTTAGGTATAAGTTTTTATTATAGGTTTATTTTTAGGTTTTATTTTTTACTTTAGGTTTAGGTTTATTTTTAGTTTATTTTATTTTATTTAGTTTAGGTTTAGGTTTAGGTTTAGTTTATTTTAGGTTTAAGTTTAGATTTTATTTATTTTAGTTTATTTTATTTTAGTTTAGGTTTAGGTTTATTTTATTCTGTTTATTTTATTTTTATTTTAGCTTTAGTTTTTTTTAGTTTAACATTTAGGTTTTATTTTTTATTTATTTTAAGTTTATTTTTTAGGTTTAGGTTTTTATTTAGTTTTATTTTATTTTATTTTAGGTTTATTATATTTTTATTTTATGTTTAGTTTTTATTTTATTTAGGTTTTTTATTCTTAGGTTATTTTAGTTTTTAATTTAGATTCAATTTTTATTTATTTTATTTTATTTTTTATTATATTATATTTTTAGGGTTAGGTTTAGGTTTTAGTTTAGGTCTTTATTTTAATTTATTTATTATATTTTATTTAGGTTTAGGTTATTTTATTTCTTTTATTATTAAGTTTTATTTAGTTTAGGTTTAGTTTTTTGGGCTTTTATATTTTAGGGTTTAGGGTTTAGGCCTTGGGGTTTTAGGGTTTAGGGTTTTAGGATTTAGGGTTATCACTTTGGGTTTAGGGTTTAGGGTTTAGTATTTATGCATTAAAGTTTAGGGTTTCGAGGTTTAGGATTTAGGGTTTA
This sequence comes from Cymbidium sinense, assembly GCA_021442155.1. Taxonomy (NCBI): domain Eukaryota; kingdom Viridiplantae; phylum Streptophyta; class Magnoliopsida; order Asparagales; family Orchidaceae; genus Cymbidium; species Cymbidium sinense. The sequence goes on along the minus strand of CM038214.1, from coordinate 176,950,809 downwards.
GGGTTAGCTTAGGGTTTAGGGTTAGTTTAGGGTTTAGGCTTTAAGGTTTAGGGTTTTTAGGGTTTAGGGTTTATGGTTAGTTTAGGGTTTTGGGTTTAGGATTTTAAGGTTTAATGTTTAGGGTTTACGGTTTAGGGTTTAGGGTTTAAGGTTTATGGTTTATGGTTTAGGGTTTAGGATTTAGGGTTAGTTTAGGGTTTAGGGTTTAGGATTTAGTGTTTAGAGTTTTTTAGGGTTTAGGCTTTAAGGTTTAGGGTTGTAGGTTTAGGGTTTAGGTTTATGGTTATTCTTAAAATTAAGTAAACATAGGTTTAGGTTTATTTAGTTTATTATCTATTTATTTACATTTTTTATTTTTTATTTTTATTTAAGTTTATTTTTTTATTTAGTTTAGTTTCCTTATTTTAGGCTTATTTCTTTTAGTTTAAGTTTTTATTTTAGTTTATTTTTAAGGTTTAGGTTTAGGTTTATGCATTTTTTTAGTTTAGTGTTATTTTATTTTATTTTAGGTTTAGGTTTAGTTTTTTTATATTTTTATTTTAGGTTTAGGTTTTATTTTATTTTTTAGTTTAGGTTTAGGTTTAGGTTTTATTTTAGTTTAGGTTTAGGTTTATTTTTGGTTTATTTTATTTTATTTAGTTTAGGTTTAGGTTTAGGTTTTTTTTTATTTTAGTTTTATTTTTAGGTTTAGGTTATTTTTTTTTAGTTTAAGGTTTAAGGTTTATTTTTTATTTATTTTTATGTTTTATTTTTAGGTTTATTTTTTAGGTTTAGGTTGTTATTTAGTATTTCTTTTATCTTATTTTAGGTTTATTTTATTTTTATTTTATGTTTAGTTTTATTTTATTTAGCATTTTATTTTAGGTTTATTTTATTTTTTAGTTTAGTTTAGGGTTTTTATTTTATTTTTTGTTTACTATTTATTTTTTTTATTTTTTTTATTTTACATTTTTTGGTTTAGTTTAGGTTTATTTTTATATTTATTTTTTTTATTTTATTTAGGTTTAGTTTTTTATTTTATTTTTTATTTTATTTAGTTTAGTTTAGGTTTTTAATTTTAGGTTTTAGGTTTAGGTTTAGGGTTTGAGGTTTAGGGTTTAGGGTTTAGGGTTTTAAGGTTTTAGGGTTTTAGTTTAGGAGTTATAATAGGGTTTAGGGTTTAGGGTTTTAAGGTTTAGGGTTTTAGGTTTAGGGTTTAGGTTTAGGGTTTTTAGGGTTTAGAGTTTAGTTAGCATTTTTTTTATATATTATATATATATATATATATATATATATATATATATTTTATTTATTTATTTATTTATTTATTTAGTTTATTTTACTATTTATTTTTATTTAGGTTTATTTTTATTATTATTTAGTTTAGTTTATTTATTTTAGGTTTATTTATTTTAATTTATGTTTTTTATTTTAGTTTATTTTTTTGGTTTAGGTTTTGGTTTATTTTTTTAGTTTAGTTTTATTTTATTTTTTAGGTTTAGTTTATTTTTTTTTTTTACTTTTTTTAGGTTTTTTATTTTAGGTTTTTTTTTAATTTTAGGTTTAGGTTTAGTTTAAGTTTATTTATTTTATTTTATTTACTATTTAGTTTTTTAGGTTTAGGTTTTTATTTTAGGTTTAGGTTTAGGTTTTATTTAATTTAGTTTAGGTTTAGCTTTATTTTATTTTTATTTTAGGTTTAGGTTTTCTTTTTAGTTTAAACTTTAGGTTTTATTTTTAATTTATTTTTGGGTTTTAATTTTAGGTTTATTTTTTAGGTTTAGGTTTCTATTTAGTTTTTATTTTGGGTTTATTTTATTTTTCTTTTAGATTTAGTTTTTATTTTATTTAAGTTTTTATTTTTTTTAGTTTAGGTTTTATTTATTTATTTTTAGTTTAGTTTTAAAATTTTATTTTACTCTCTTTTAGGTTTAGGTTGAGGTTTGAGTTTTGGTTTTTATTTTATATTTTTTATATATTTTTTTGGTTTGGGTTTTTTTTCTTTATTTTATTTGTAGGCTTTATTTAGTTATGGTTTAGGTTTTTAGCTTCTTAGATTTAGGATTTATGGTTTAGGGTTTAGGGTTTGGGGTTTAGGGTTCAGGGTTTAGGGTCTATTGTTTAGGGTTTAGGATTTAAGTTTTAGGGTTTAGGGTTTAGAGTTTGTTTAGGATTTAGGGTTTAGGGTTTAGGCTTAGTTTTATGGTTTATGATTTAGGGTTTAGGGTTTATGATTTTTATTTTTTATTTTAAATGAAGTAAATTGATAGGTTTAGGTTTTTTAGTTTATTTTTTATTTATTTTTGTTTATTTTATTTTTTATTTTTATTTAGGTTTATTTTTTTTATTTTCATTTAGTTTAGTTTAATTATTTTAGGTTTGTTTATTTTAGTTTATGTTTTTTTTTATTTTAGTTTAGTTTTTAGGTTTAGGTTTAGGTTTATGTTTATTTTTTTTTAGTTTAATTTTATTTTATTTTTTTTAGGTTTAGGTTTTTATTTTATTTTTTCTTAGGTTTAGGTTTTAGGTTTTATTTTAGGTTTATATTTTTTTAGTTTGGTTTAGGTTTATTTTTTTATTTATTTTATTTTATTAGTTTAGGTTTGGTTTAGTTTATTTTGTTTAGGTTTAGGTTTTATTTATTTTAGTTTAGTTTACTTTAGTTTAGGTTTTGTTTATTTTACTTTGTTTTTTATTTTAGGTTTAGTTTTTTTAGTTTATTTTTTTTTTTTTTAGGTTTTATTTTTAGGTTTGTTTTTAGGTTTAGGTTTTATTTCATTTTGTTTTATTTAGGGTTTTGTGCCACCATCCTTCAGGTCTTTGATGGTGGATCCATGATAACACATTTCTGTAGGTTGTTGCAACAGGTGGCAACAACTCTCTTCCTCTTCATTACATTAGGTGTTGCATTTGATTGGTACACCGAACTATCCAATGGTTCGGTGAAGACTTTTGCTGAGTTAGCACCTCTTCATCAAGAGGTTTTAGAGCTGTGAGAGAGTGGGAAGCGACCTCGTTGTAGAAATAGAAACTCGAGTCCCTTGTTGATTACATTCTCGGTGGCTGACTTGAGCATGAAATATGTCTATGAAACATGCCATTGAGATTCTTCTCAAGAATATCATGGCAATGCTTAAGGGCTTTACCATCAAAACATTTGAGAAATTAATCAACAAGGTGAATAGCCTACAAGAGGAAGCCAAATAGTTTCCCTTTCCAAACCAATCATCTAGGCCCAAGCCACAAAAGGTGTTTGAGAAGAAGCCAAGGATAGTTTCATCGTGGTGAGAGGAAGTAGCCTAGAGTTTAGTATGAGAGACTACAGCTCAACCTCCTTTGCTCCTCTTCCACCATCATCATAGCCCTTGCCATAAATGATTTCCACCACCTCGTAGCCTACCGGTATTCATATCTATCGCCAAGTAGCTACTTTCCACCTACTATTATCGATAGATTGAATAAGCTATATTCATTCAAGAGGGAGGTAGTTAGGAAAATCTTTATGAATCTCTTAAAGAAACTATTAGTTACTAGAGAGAGGTGGAGGAAGTGGGCAAGGCGATGATCCTAGCTATTGCCCCTACCATGTTAGGCCATGTCTTAGAGGATTGTATCACTTTTAAGGACTAGCTTGAGCTACAAGTTGAGAGCCATAGTAATCCCAAGGAATACTTATTACAACCATCAGGTTCTTAATCATTGGGGACTTAAGAGAAGGTTAGGATATTTTCTATCAACCTCTAAGAAGATCATTTCTAAGATCAAGAAGCTTTCCTTGCGGGTGCAGTAGCTCAAACCTCCAACACTAAGGAAGGTTTGCTAGTTAAAAGGATAACTTCGAGGGAAGGGGACAACCAGTGAGTAGCGGCACCATACTTTCTCGAGATAGTCAGTACAGCCACGTCAGTCCATTCTCCCTCCCGTTGTAGCTATCACCTCTTCTGCTAGCTCCTCTTGTGCCAGCAAGAGCATTGTATCTATGGATAAGGGCACTAACTCCCATACTCCACTTATTTTACTTGATTTATATCATGTACCTCCACCTAAAAGAAATTAATGAAGAAAGTTGATTCTACTTATATATTGTCTACATTTGATGCTCTTGATTTCATTCCTATTGAAAGCTCTCCGAGTTAAAAAAAAAAATAATAGCTCTACTAGTTTGATCCTTCAATTTTTGAATGAAAGTCAGACTATCCTTCTCTAAATCAATCAGGTTCACCTCTTGAGATTGACTTGGAGTCAAGACTCAGGATCCCATAGGAGAAGCTGTAGGTATGCCCGATGAGAAGGTATAACTTTCCACAAGCTCATCATTCCAAGAGGTTACTAAAGTCAACCTACACAGTGGCAGAGTTCTACCTCCTACGGTAGCCCCTCAAGATAAGGGTAAGCAAGTCAGTAGTTTTAGTGAGCAGATAGCCCCTCCATAGGATGCTCTACCCATGGATAAGCATGTGGAGGAACAAGTTAGAGTTGATTACAATGTCCTAGCTCACCTTAGAAAGTTTTTAGCTAAGTTAAGCATATACGACACCCTTGTCTTATTCAAAGAGATGAGGGAATCTCTAATCAAGGCCTTACTTGATCTAGAGATATTCTTAGCTCAGCTGACAACTACTAAAGAAGAGGCATGCCACTTGAAGGACATCTTAGGAGTTACATTCAATGATGAAGATTTACTCCTAGGAACAACCAAGCACACCTCTTTACATTACATGGATGCTTATACAAATATCGAGTTTTGGTTGACCGTGTATCATCAACATTATGAGTCAAGAACCCTTGTCTACTTGAGGATTGACATCTCCAAACTCAAAAGAAAGGATGATGTTGAGAGGATTCAATAAACAAAAGAGAGGGCCTTATGGTGTTTATTTTTGGATGTATGGAACACCATGTATGGTAAGGTTACTTTTTGAGGTGATCGGGTACAACATTGAGGTATGATGTACTATCTCGAAAGATAGAGGCATCAGCCTACAATGGACCTAATCATGCAATAAGGACTCTAAGGCATGATGGGTCTATGAATGTACCAAAGATTTTCTTCTAATTTATATGGATGAATAAAGAAGGATTTATATTAGACCAGGTTCTTAAGTTCCATATGGAGGCAAGCCCCCATAGTTAGTTACATCTTAAGAAATGAAATTTCTTAAGAATAGTCTCAATTAAAGTAGGCAATTATCATCTTCAAAGGTTTCAAGGTTAGACTATCAAAGGATTGGTTGTATTTGGAAAGTCAATTGGGAAAGTTCAAGGAGAAGACTTAATTTTGGAATCCAAATGAAATAAGTAGGAAATGATCATGATACTAGGATTCCTAGTGAGCATTCCAATCTATCTTATGGTTGGGCTTTATAATTTTGAAGTTGAGGAGATTTATATGTTTTGAGTTGAAATTTAATTAGATTACTAGGGCTTATAATCCACCAACACAAGGTTGTGGGAATGCCTAAGAGGTGAGGATTAATGCTCATTGCCTGAAGGAAATAGCTACCTCAGATCCTAAATCAATGGAGCTTTAGTATGAGCTAAAGCACAACCTAAATCTAAGCGATAGGTGGACATAAGGGTTTACCTCCATAAGAGAGATTAAATTGTCTGACTTCTAGACTTATAGCCACCTAGAGTGGCCGCCAACTAACTCCTCCTACAATTTTCAAACCATGCAGTCTAGTCTTATGAATTGTAAGATAGCTAGGGTAGTTATTTAATTAGAAAGAGACAAAAGTCCTAAACTCACTCCCCAAGAGACTAGAGCATGAGTGGTATGAGCAAATGACTTAATCTATAGATGCAAAATATTTTTAGATTTTGTTTCATTTTAGACACATCATTTTGATAGAGGATTTAGGATTTCTTATGCCAAAATGCATGATGAAATAGGTTATGGGTAAAATCAGCTAGAAGAAGGTGTTCTCCACCATAAGGGATGCCCTCACAGGTCAATCATTCCTTTATCATACAATGATGGAGATCCTTCATGTTCAAGAGAGAAAATATGCATGCATGATGTGACATACAACCATACAACTAAAGGGTTGCTAAATCTTTTAATTATCTTATTTATGTCTTAGGCTTTATGATGAGTTTATGAGTTATTTAAAATTTAGTTTATTAGTGATTAGTTGGGTAGAAAAGTTATTTGTATAATAAGAGCCTGATTGTATCCAAGCCACACATTAAAGCATCAATCATTTAAGAAACTATGGAAAGCATGTCATCCTAATGTACAATGTAGACATAACATCAAACAATTATATAAACTATCGTAAAAGTATAAAAGGCCAGTGTAGTGGGTATTGTCATACAACACAAAGAGAGAAAAGATGGGTAGTCGAGCTCTACCCTTATACAACTTTGAATATGAAAGAATAATTATAATTGTATTAAATACTATGGGGTCTTCTTTCTTCATATCTCCATTTTGATTTGGTTCCTTCTTTGATTTGGATGGTGCTTGCTTCAAATGCATCACTGTACCCCAAGACAAAGCCCTTTGCTCATCCTAATCCCCATATTAATCCTAATTCCTATTGTAAAATTACATTTATGTGGGAAAAGTAAATCTAACTACACTTGCAAAATAGAGGTTAACTAAATATACATATAATCCCAAGTAGTTGTATTTATAATTTGGACTTAGCACCTACACATGGGTAACTAAGCCCACTTCTAACTTGGATTATGCTTAAGGATTTAAGCAACTTGTAAAAGAGCATTCACATTTATTTTCAAGCATCCCTTAAGCATAATCCTATAAAAATATGATTAGGCTAATATTGGCCTATCATCAGTCTACCGCATACTCCATCCAATCTAAAATAATACATCATAAAATAAAGCATAAATCACATCATACACCATCCTGACTTAGAGCTAGAATTGGTGACTTAATTCTAATATGTGTATTAAGGCTTGTGTGGTAAGTCTTGTTAGGAATTAGTGTTGTATTTTCTAAGTGAAGAAGGATTCTATTTAACATGAAGGGTTGATTTCATTTGAAGTAGTTTAATTGATTTGAGAATTTTAATTTATGTTTTCTTTTATTTCATTTGATTACACTTAGCAACTAGTGTTACATAGAGAGGAAAAGTTGATTACCCTCTTTCATCCCTACCTTAAGTCACTTTCTAAAGTATATTAATTTGATTTAGTTCTCTTTAGTGGGGTTTATAAAATGATTTAATTAATCCTAAGTTTAGGTTCACTTTAAATAATCCTATTCAAAATGAGAGGCATCTTAAGATTAATTTAATTGAATTACTACCACATGACATATATTAAATCATTCTTTCCATCACATGTAACATGCATATGATTTAATCTTAAGTGTATCTATACATGCAACATATTTTAGCACACTTAAATGATGAATGTATGTTTATGTTTAGAATTTATATTTATTGAATTTTACATTTATGAATCTTTACATGTGGTTAAACAGTTAGGTAATCAAATGACCTCCTTGGAGCTAGCTAAAAGCCTTGTATTCTCGAGATGTCCAAACTATATACCCTTTTGCATTCAAACATATTGTATACATTAACATAGGAAGTAAGCTCCAAATAATATGGATAATTGATTCAACCACTTAGTCAATTATGAATGCATGCAATTTTAATGTCAAATGGGATTTGCATTCACTAATCACATATACATATACATGTACAAAGATATAAAGTATCATGTCATTGTTAAACAAGAAGTGAGGTAATCAAATGACCTCCTTGGGGCTAACTAAAATCCTCATATTCAGGATGTAGACTATATACTTGCTTTTCTTGGTGGGATGTATACATAAAATGAGGGAAAAAATGCAAAGATTGTATATATTTTTTGATTGAATTATTTATATATATGAATTAAAGCTATATCAAAATTCTAATGTTGAAATACATAAGAATGAAATCAAATGGGTATGTTCCATTATTAAACTTGGGAAGTCGTAATCAATGGCCTCCTTGGGGCTAGCTAAAAACCTCATGTTCCCGGGATGTCTAATATACCCATTACCATTCTCATATAAATCAACACATGAATAGAGGAAGAGAACTCAACATTCATACAAAGATATAAGCACATGCATTTCTAATGTATTTAAAACTAGCATAACACATATTATTCATTTATAAGCTTTTGAAAATTACATTTGGATTTAATAGTGATAATAGCCAATCATATATTAAATTAAATCAATAAATGCATTCTTACATAAAGGAAATCCATTTTATTTTACTTGATTTTGAAGATGGATGCATGAATTCAAATGACATACCAAATTTAACATGATTGGAAATAAGACAATCAAATATAAGCATGTGATTCATTCAACCAAACTACTTCTTAAGAACAATCAAATCAAATAAAATTATTTAAAGTAAACCAAAGCTTGTTTATTAATTAAGTTTAGGATTTGATTTAAAGAGGAGAAGATAAATCATCACTTGGTGTTTTAAATCCATTCCACATTAGTGATTTGATTTAATTTAAGGAAATGTAATTAAGTTGATTTTATTGGTATTAAGTTGAACCTTAATTAGATGAATTAATTACCCTTACCTATGTCACCTTAAAGTAATTAACTAAATAATTATGACCCAACATGATATGCATGGAAAATAAACTTGCAATGATCAGGAAAAAAAAAGAGGCTAATGCAATTGGCTCATGATTAATAGTTAATTAGATTAAGGGACTTAATTAATCTTTGGTTTTCCCACATGTGGACTAACCATAATTTTATTAAACTCCTTTAGGTTATTAAAACCTAAATATCTACCCCATTATTTAATTAATTATGATTTCATTAGATTAAGTGATTTAATTAAAATCTTAATTAATTTCATTTTAAAAAGGGTGAAATGAACTTAGGAAAGGGGTCTAACCCTATTCTTAGTCCACTTTGTTGAACAATGATTAATAAACTTAATTAACCAATTTATTATTATTCATGGGATTAATTAATCATTAATTAAAAAGAGTAGTTAGGTTTAATAGTCAATTTTTTTTAATTAAGTGAGTAAATCCCTAAAGAGAAAATGGTGGGGAGGAGGTCATCCCATTAAATTAACCCACAAAATTTATGATTAATTCAGTAATTAAAGAGTAATTAAGCTAATAAATTTTATAAACCAATTACTATTTGAAATTAGTCAATATCATTTTTAATTAATTTTCCTCTAAAATACCTTTAAAAGCAATGTTTATTTGCATTTTTTGGATTTCTCATGATTATTTCTTTTATGATTTTTTAGAAGTTTGACCATTAAAAAGATTAATTAAGCTAATTAAAACTAATCCTATTGGTGCCACATGGTGCATTCTCTTTTCACATGGCCACTTAAAACTTATTCAACTCGATTGCCTATGTGGTGGCAGCAGACGCACACAACTTAATAAGATTAAATCAAGTGAGTGCCTAGTGGATCTAATTATGATGTCCATTTGATCACGTTGAATGGGCGGTGTGTGATCTAACATCATGCAGTGATGAAGAATGGTATTCACCCGAGCTTACCCAAGCTCGGATCAACTCTCCCACACCTTTATGACATCGATCAAAGGGGATCAAGATCACACGAGAAACAAGTTTTCTTCAAAAAGATCCAACCCATTTTTTTTAAGGATCGATTTTGAAAGCATACTTCACTGAAGCTCAAGATCGATAGCTCGAATGATTGAGGAAGCCTCATCTAGTGGCGAGCCTGACCCGGTTGGATCAATTCCTTGATGTTCACTTATGAAACCAACGATTTGGAGCTTGATTGAAGTCCAACCTCCGGTGCTCGAAGCTTGGGAGATTATTCATTCTCAACGAGGCCTAACTTAGGTGCATGCAAAGTTATTTTGAGATTGATTGATGAAATGGTAGAGAAATGAAGTGTCTATTTGGGATGAATGGGAAGGATTTTTTGATTGATGAATGAGCTTCTAAGCTCTAGGGGTCTTGGGTAGCTAGGGCTCTAAGGAATGATTTTTTTATTTTTGAAATGTATATGATTGGATGGATTAGGTTTTTCTTGAGTGGCTCTAGAGTAGGGGTGGGAGAGAGCTTGGTTGGTTAAAATGTGGAGGTGGCTTCCAAAGAGGAATCATGTCCTTTGGGTTTCAAATGCTTCAATGGGGGGTGAGGTGATTTCACCTCCCATGGGTCATAACCCAACAACCCCATGGGTTAGGTAGTGTGGTGGGGACCATTGTGAGAGTACCAAGTGGCCAAGGAATGGAAACCACTTACATGGTTGGTTTGTCTCATGATGCCCTTGACCCAAGGGTAGAATATTCATTTGGCATTAGGGTTTGATTGGAGGTGGGTTAGCCCAAACTTTAAGTCAATTAGAGTTGATTTGGTTAGGTTTGGCTTAATTTGACTCATTTTAAATTGGGTTAGGTTGGGTCAAGTTGACCAATTGCTTAAATTGGGTCAAATCAAGGGTTGTGTCAAGTTCAAATGATCATTTAGGATGTTTTGATTCAATTGGTTTAGTTTAGTTTGGCTTAGATTTGATTTTGGCTCATTTGAAGTCATTTGGGTCAAATGGGTTAAGTTGAACAATTTGACCATATTGCCCAAATAGGCTTGGGTTGGGTGTTGGTTTGGGTTTTGTTGACCAATTGAAGATGATTGTAGGCTTTGGTTTCAGTTAATTTGGATTTGGTTTTGATTTAGGCCAACTTGAAACTTTAGGTCAAATTGGGATAAGTAGGTCAATTGGGTTCAATTGGGTTCAATCATGGTTTTGGTCAAGTTCAACAATCAATTTGGAATGAACTTGAGCCATTAGTTTGCAATCAATTTGGCTTATATTTTGATTTCACCCCATTTGGTCTTTTAGGTCAATTTGGGTCTACTTGGGTCAAGGGGCCAATTGGGTTTTAGTGAAGGTCAAGTCATATTCAAATATTAATTTTGATTTGGTATGAATCATTGGTTTCAAGGGATTTAGCTTAGGATTCAATTTGGCTAGTTCGGATTCATATGGGTTAAAGGGTTGACTTAGTGAAATGAACAAGTTTACTTGACCATATTGTGACAATTGTTCCAAGGGTGATCAACAATCGATGGGAGGTTTTGATGGGCTTGGCTCAATCAAATTTGGGTAGGATTACTTGGCTCAAATAGGTCAAATTGGCCACTTTGGGTCAAGTGGGCCAATTGGGTTTAGTTGGCTTGATTTTGGGTTGAGTTTGATTTAGTTGAGTTTATATGGATTTGATTGATATATAAATTGATTGCAATTAACTTGGGTTCAAATGGGTTTTGGTTCATTTGAACATTTCAAGTCAAAAGGGTTAAGTTGGGTTTGACTTGGGTTGATTTTGGTTTGGCTTGATGATTGTAGATTTCATTTATATTTGTGAATATGATTGAATGTATTATTGATTCATGAGAAAATTAATTGAATTTGGGTTTTAGAATGAAGAATTTATTTAAGTCCATGGACTTGGTCATGTGACTTAGGTTTGGATTTTGATTTGGTTTGATTTAGTTTTGATGATTTAAATCTTTAATTAATTTAAATTTTTGAAGATGATTGAAAGCATGATTGATTTGTCAGAAAATCAATTGAGTTTCACTTGGATTAAGATTTGGCTAAGTCCAAGTCATATAATATGGCTTAGGAAGGGTTTTGATTTAATTTGATTTAGTTTGATTTAGTTTTATCATTTGAATGTAGATTTCATTTTTTTTTATTTAGGAAGATGATTGAAGATATAAATTTTAATAAAAAATCAATTCATTTGGATTGATTTGGATTAAGATTTGGTGAAGTCCATGGGATAAATCATATGGCTTAGAAAGGGTTTCAAGTTTGGATTTGATCATGGGCTTCAATCATTTGGAATTTGGGTTTGGATTTGGATTTGAATTTGATATTTTTGAATTTGAGGTTTGGTTTGAGAAGGTGAACATGGTTGGATTTGGGTTGTAGGGTAGGTTTATTATCCTAATCCCTGGCATAACTAACCCTATGGTTAACCCTTCAAGCTTGGGTTAAGTGTTTACCTAATTTTTAGAAGTGTCTTATGACTAGGGAAGTATTAGTGTCTAGAATAATTATAAGTCTAAGATGGGAAGATTGAATCCACTCCAAAAGTGAGGTTAGCAGCCTTAGGCTCTAGTGTTGCCCTTGAGATAGATGATTGGAAGACCAAAGCCAAGTTTCACATTATAGACTCAATACATCTTTTTTCAATGCTTTGGGAGACCATGGATACATGAGAACAACATAGTTCCATCCTCTCTACATTAGTATGAAATAAGTGAGAGGTGGGATCATCTACTATGTCAAAGGAGATCTCAATATTTCAGTTCACTTATGAGGATGCGCTTACTACCTCCTCAAAATCAACAAGTCTATTCTTGTGAACTTTGCCAAAGTTTAAAAAATAAAAGAAAAAAAGGAAAGAAAAAAGAAAAGAAAAGATAAGATAAAAGAAAAGAAAATAAAGGAAGTAAATAGACTTGGGGAGGAAGTGGAGCATGACATTAGATTCCACCCAGTTCATTACTCCATTCAAACATATGGGTAGGATGACTTGACCTCCACTAGTGAGGAAGCAGTTTAGAGGAAGTCCTGGTGGAAAACCTCTTTGTGGCCACCAATAGAAAGATATGTCCTACCAAAAGTACACTATCCATATAGACTTTGAATCTAGTTCATAGGATGAGTCTTATGGTTAGACACCAACTCTCTTCTGTGATTCCCTTGGAGGTGACACTTGAGCAGCGATAGTGATGAGGGCTCCAAAGCAAAGCATAAGTGTATCCAAGTCTATATGTCAAATAGTTATGCATCAATTTAGAACCTTAGCTCTAACCTCACCTTCCTCTCAAATAATTGATGGTTTGGTAGTTAAGGAAACCCCTAAGTCATCCAGGTGTAAAGACTAGAGGTTCTTTTGGGAGCATCATCCTCAACTAAAGAAGTTGATGTAGAACTTGAGGATGATTCATATAAGATTTAATAGAATTACCTTTGATTGGTACTTGCCTTATGTTCATAATTTAGCAAAGAAAGGTTAATCCCATATATTTGGTCAAACATAGTCAACTACTTGAAAGAATATGGAAGAATAAATGCAAAAGCTATCAATCAAGATCAGACTAGGATTTGGTGTAGTAGGTCCGGTCGATGATGAGATTACTAGTCATCACCAATCATTTGGAATTTGATAGGTTCTTTTCAAATCACATTAACTCACATGAGGAGTTTTGCTTAGAAACATTAGATGATCTAGATAATTTTGAAGTCAAAGATGCACCACTAGAGTTTGAATAAGAGATCAAGTCAATCATCGATGAGCTCAAGGAGATCAACTTAAGAATTGAAGAAGATCCACGCCCGACATACATCCATTCTTTGTTGAATGAAATTGAAACCAATGACTTAGTTAGGCTATTGACTTAGTTTAAGGACTGCTTTGCATGGAGTTGTGAAGAGGTGTCTGGATTGGCTCATGATGCAATGGTCCATAATCTAGCAATAGAGCCTACTGCTAACCCTATCAAGCAAGCTCCTAGACACATGCGATTAAACATAAAACAATAGGTCAATTATAAAGTCAAGAAATGGATTGATGTTGGCTTCATCCGGGAAGAAAAATATCCTACCTAGTTAGCTCATCCGCTTAAGAAAAGAATGGCCAAATTCACATATGCTTATTTTAGGAATTTAACTAAGGCATGTCCAAAAGACAAATTTCCACTACCAATCCTAGAGTTGATGGTGGACATTGCCTCTCATGCTATTATCTTTCATGGATGGCTCATCTAGATATAACCAAATAAAAATAGCCCAAAGATGAAAGAAACACTACTTTTAGAACCCCATCAATCTATTGCTATAAGCTCATGCCTTTTCCTTAAAATGTTGGTGCTATATAATGGGCTATGACTCGAATCTTTGATAAACTCATTCATCATCAAGGCGCTATGTCAATGATCTCATGTCAAAAGTTGAGAAAGGAAGACCATCTCTTTGACTTGAGTAGTTTTTTGAATAGTTAAGACAATTTAACCTCAAAATGAACCCCACGAAGTGTGCATTGAGTAGGGAAATTCCTTGGGTTTGTTATCGACTGGAATCAAAATTAATAGAAGATCAAGACAATATTAAAATTGCCACCCCCTAAAAGTTTAACTCAACTCAGATCATTCCAAGGGTGGTTGGTGTATCTAAGACACTTTATATCCAACCTATCGAGTAAATGGAAACCATTCTCAACACTTATCAAAAAGGATGCAAAGTTCAAGTGGGATGATAAGTGTGAGCATGCCTTGAAGACATCAAGTATTACACGATGATGTTGCCTATTAGCATATCCCGAGTTACCCACTCATACTTAACTGTTAGATGACTCCGAGTGCGGTTGGCCCAAGCAATGATTAAGGGAAGAAAAATGCACTACTACCATCATCAAATACATGGTGTGGTCCTACACCAACCACCCAACATTCTACATCCTACATTGGCCTCATGGCCATTCGAGTGTTGGGCTACCAATATAGTGGGTCTGATTAATCCTCCTTCTTCCAAGGGTCCTTGGTCCATCTTAGCTGCTGCTGGCTACTTTTCCAAATGGGTAAAGTCAATTCTACTGAGAGTGTTCATAGCTCAGCATGTGCACCAGTGTTTTAAGAACCATATTGTATATAGGTTCAGAGTACCTCGATAAATTATATTTGATAATGGTACTTCATTCAAGAGCACTACGATTAACAACTTTGCCTAGAGACACAACATGGATTTGAGATATTCTACCATCAACTACCTAAGGAAAATGGCTTAGCAAAAGCCTTCAATAAAACTCTTATCCAAATACTAAGAAGACACTCAACAAAGTGATAGTGGCAATTAGTTGAAGACTTGTAGGCCTACCGCACTACATATAGAACTCCAACTCAACCTACTCATTTCTCCTTAGTGTATGGGTCCAAAGTCGTTCTACCATTAGAAGTCCAACTCTCATCACTAAGGATTGTTGTGGGTAGGAAGATCATAACAAAGCAGAATGCCAAGTTGGGGTTAGAAGGGCTTGAAGGTTTGGAGGAGAGATGCCTGCGGGCATGCCAAAACCCTGAGTTGTACAAAGCTAAAATGATTCAAGCTCATAATAAGTTGGTCTGTCCTAGAACTTTTCAAGTAGGAGAGTTTATTTTAGTTCTAAGGAGACCGATTATTGCCTTTCATAAGATATGGGAGGCAAGTTTGAACCCACCTGGGGAGGCCCTTTTTCCATGGAGAAGGCTTACCAAGGAGTATCTTATCATCTTATTAATCATAAGGTAGAGCACCCAATGCTTCCAATTAATAGACTCCACTCAAAGAAATATTTTAAATCCTATTTGAAAATAATTATCATCAATTAAATTCCATTTCAAATTCAATCTCCTACATATTAAAAGTATTCTTTTTTTGTGAATCCATCACGATGTGTTTAGGGTAGATGTAAGGAACCCGAGCTATGCCCTATCCTTCATCGACACAACATAAACACATAAACATAGAAAATAAACATATATATCTTTTGTCTCGATTTACTCTGAGTTGAGATAATGCCCCATCACTCACTCTTACTAGGTTAGGAACATGCCTACCATAGTGTGTCGGTCTTCTGCTTTGGAGGATGTGAGTCTGCTATGCTTTCCTTCCTTACTTGGCCACTACACAATAATGAGTGCCTTGTTAGTTTGGTAGGCCTTACTGTGTGGCAGGTAAGCTACCTCATGTTAGCTTCATTTAAGAGGATGTGACTCTACTACACTTTCTTCTTGGATTAGCCTTCGTGCACTGACTGGGTCAAGTATATTTAAGATTTAAGATAAGTTTCTTAGTGGCTCCTTCCCTCCAAACTACTTCAAGTCTTGGTCGAGCCCTTCCTAGGCACCCCATTTAGTTGTTGCTCTAGTCGGATAACATATATCCTCGATGATGACTATCCGATGATCGGTCTTGGAAAGTTGTAAGCCTATACACTTTCTTTCATTGATTGTTGGACACTCACCTGGTTGGTTGGTTCTCACTATGCTGACAGATAGACCACTCATGCTAACAGATACACCTTATGTTGGTTGGTTCTCGCACCTTAGGATACACCACTCATGGTAGATGTAAGTCTGCTATGCTTTCTTCTTGAGTTGGCCACCATACAACTATAAGCTTTATTTTCTAGGGCTTAGGATAATGTCCAAATAACAGCTCCCTTGTGGGCACTATATGGAGCACATCCTTTACGACCCCATTTAGACACTACCCAGGGTTACAATTAGATTAGACGGTTCCTCTTTCCTAGTAACCAGTCTTGTGGCTAGAGAATCTATCTTGTGGATGTGCAGATTCTCATTTAGTTTAGTAAATCAAAGATAAGTCAAGGCGACATAACTCCTTCTCTGTGGTCCCTTGCACACGGTCCACACAAACATATAAACAAAATTTATATTCACTTGTGGATTTGGATGACACCCCTAGCGATACCTTTTCCCAAGCAGGCATCCTATCTTTAGGGCAGTGTCAACAAAATTCCCTATAAGAATTGCCTTACTACTCTTAAGTTGATATAGGTCCCTAACGGTATTCACTCAGTATCCCTAAGTCAGGTTCAATTTGTTGTGCTATTAATATGTCACCCTAGCGGTTATTCCCTGCTTTAGAAGATGTAAGTCTGCTATGCCTTCTCCTAGCATAACCGTTGCACACCGAAAGGAAAACCTTTAGGTTGGCTAGTTCTACCACATGGCCAGTAGACTATCCATTTGGATTTGTAATCTCAGATAGGACAAGTCTGTATAATCCCTTCTCAGTGGGTCCATCGCACACTGACATGGTCCATACATTAACATAAAGTAAATTAAATCCAATATAATTTCCCCCTATGGAGTTAAATAACACACTTCTCCTAGTGGAACCCCAGAACATATGTAAACAAGTTAAGCAAACAAATCAAATTCAAAACTAACCTCTCCAGTCCAGCCAAATTAAACCAACTCCTCCAATAGAGTCTAAATCAAGGAAATCCAACCAAAACCTTATTCTCCGCAGATACATCCCCAAACAAATCTATGAAATCAAACTCAAATCCCAATCCCCAGTGGATAGCCCGAACATGCTTCCCTAGTGGAAGGTTCATATACCCGATCCCCAGCAGACTCAAGCCCATATCTCTAGCAGATATGCCTCCACATTAATTAAAACAAAATAAATTAAAGTAGATTCGATCTTAATCCCCAGTGGATTATAGATTATTATCCCCAATGGATCTTCTTTCTACAAATCATATAATCAAATCAAATTCAAACCTTATCCCCACAGATTTTCTTCTTCAATGCCTTGACATAGACCCCTTCATGTACAATGCATGTGTGATCCCCTAGTGGATCTCCCTCCATGTCCTTAACATGGAATTCTCATCAAATCTTATTTCTTCTCTTATGCACACCTTTAATACTTCAACCAAAATCCTAATAATATATTCATTGAAATTACATAATCTTAACATTCTAATCAACATTTTATGATTTGTGATGGTGCAAGCTCAAACTAATTATACAATATCATGCTAAACATATTATAGTGTGAATTAACACATTATATTATATTATAATATTTGATGTTATATTATAATTTGCAATAATATAATATATTGTCTAACATTACACCTCATTAGACTCACTTAAAAGGAACAAATAACAAAATTTTCTCAAAATATGAATAATGTTCATTTTGGATGTAAAATTATTATTTTTTTTAGAAATGGTACAAAATAGCATAATTTTGGTGTTGCTTCTTGGTGTGTGCCGTGAATTTGGCCAAATTCTTACATCTCAACCTTCAAATTAACAATTTTGTGAGTTTTGACCCAATGTATTAAATGAAAGTAAAACATACTAAAATGTACAATAACATTTAGCAAAAACACCACCATATATATATATATATGTGAAGTTATATTATTATGTACATTATATTTTAATATGCTTTCATATAATATATATCTATATTACACCTTAAAATGAATCACTTTAAGCAAAAAATATAAAATTTGGTTGAAAAATGAACATTTATTTTGGATGCAATTATTCCATTTTTTTTGATAAAGTGACACACCATTGCACACCCCAAATGATGTTCCCTAAAGCTTACCTTAAATTTGGCCAAATCCCACATCTTAGCTAATAAATCAATATTTTATGAATTATTCCAGTACAAAATCTACTACATCATACTATAACAATCTAAAATATGCTAAACAACAAGTAGAAATACATGATCGTATGCTATAATGCATGATGCTACACTATGTTATGGCATCCTATATTATAATACACTATAAAATATTATATTATATTATATTGCATATCACATCATAAGGGATTGTTTAAGATAGAAAATCATAAAAGTAGTCTAAATAATAAAAAAACTATATATTTTAGTCATATCACTTACATATTTTAAATTGAGTAATATATTATGATGCCATGCTCTATCTATTATGAATTTGGCCAAATTCCACCATTTTAAAGTCTAAATCAACATTTTTTATAAATAATGCTAGTGTAGAGCTTGACTACATGATTGTAAAATACTAAAAGAATTTAAAATGCATTAAATAATATAATAATATATATGATGCTATAGTATGCTACAACATATAGTATTTATTTTGAACATAAAATCTTACTTTTTTATACTAATTGGCATAGCACACCTTTGGTACTAGAACATAATTCCCACTTCAAATTTAACAAATTTCATCGTATGATTTTTTAAATTAATATTTTTATGATTTATATTAATATAGACTATAGGGCACAATACCATAATATACTAAAACATTTCAAAACATCTTATATCATTCAAAAGCACATCACTATAAGCTCAAATATATGATGCTACATTATACTATAACATATGATAATATAATATGATTTAAGGTTAGGGTTTAGGGTATTCAAATCTCAAATAGTCAAGGGAAAGTCTCTCAAATACATTTTCCTTAGCTACAATAACTATGTTAGGATTAGGTCATTCTTTAGATCTACTCTAATGACATCTTTACAAGGTTGGGGTTTAAGGTTTAGGGTTAGTTTAGGGTTTAGGGTTTAGGTTAGTTTTGGGTTTTGGGTTTGGGTTTTAGGATTAGTTTAGGGTTTAGGTTAGGATTTAGGTTTATGTTTAGGGTTTAGGGTTTATGGTTTGTAGGTTTTAGGTTCACAATTTTAGGGTTTAGGGTTTAGGGTTTAGGGTTTAAGGTTAAGGTTTAGGATTTAGGGTTTAGGGTTTAGGGTTTAGTGTTTAGGGTTTAGGATTTTTAGGGTTTAGAGTTTAGAGTTTATTTTTTAGGTTTAGGGTATAAGTTTTAGTTTAAGGTTTTTTTTTTTAATTGTGAAAAATTTAGATTCAAGGGTTGGGTTTAGGGTTTACGGTTTAGCTTTTGGTTTTAGTTTTAACAAAGAACAAGATTCAACATTTCATCTTTTAATTTCATCAACCAAGTAACACACCAAGTTTTATAAGACACAAGCGAGGACATAGATAAAAAATAAGCATGAGAAAATCAAAACTCTAGTTAACTAAAACCATCTTTAATAAAGATACAATTCCATAAAATGTCGATGGTTCTTCAGTTTCTCTAGTTCCCAATAGAACCACTCTTGCCTCTCAAGTAGCAGGATCCACCATCATATCCCCGATCTCTCCCTCCGCCACCATGGTTGTAACCTTCATCTCCTCCAACCTCCATAACCACTTTCGCAACCTTCATATCCACCGGCACCTCTAGATCTCACCACCTATGATAACAACCTCTACCTTCTCCACCAAATCTAAAAGCATGGTTGGTGATGATGTTCTACTATCAAGGTTCTACAAATTCTTAGGGTTTAGGTTTATTAGGTTTTAGGGCTTAGGTTTATTTTTCATCTATTTATTACTTTAGGTTTTGGTTTAGGGTATGGGGTTTAGGGTTTTAGGTTTAGGGTTTAGGTTTTAGGGTTTATGGTTAGGGTTTAAGTTTATGGTTTAGTGTTTAGGCTTTAGGTTTAGGGTTTTGAGGGTTTAGGGTTTAGTTTTGGGTTTATGTTATTTAAGTTTTAGGTTTAGGTTTAGTTTTAGTTTTAAGGTTTTAGTTTAAGGTTTTATTTGATTTAGGTTAGGTTAGGGTTTAGAGTTTAGGTTTAAACTTTAGGGTTTAAGTTAGGGTTTATAGTTTAGGTTTAGGGTTTAGGAGTTTAGTTTAAGTTTAGGTTTAGTTTTAGGTTTAGGTTTTAGGTTTAGGGTTTTAAGGTTATAGTTTAAAGTTTAGGTTTAGTTTAGGTTTAGTTTTAGTGTTTAGGTTTAGTTTAAGTTTAGGGTTTTATAGTTTAGGGTTTAGTTTAGGTTAGTTTTTGGGTTTAGGTTTAGATAGTTTAGGATTTAGGATTTAGGATTTAGGGTTTAGGGTTAGTTTTATGGCTTAGGGTTTAGGGTTTAGGATTAATGGTTTAAGGTTTAGGGTTGTTGGTAGAAAAATTTCTATAGGGTCACCTTTCAAATCTGTGGTGAGAAAAGAAAGATAAGACTATAAAAATTCATCTTTTTTAAGATGCAGCACAGTCTAGATGTGCTTACTTAGGTGATGTACATCATCAAGGAATAGTGTACCTCGAAGATAGAAGTCATTACCTTTAATGGACTTTAATCACTTCAATGGACTCACAGGATGATAGATATGTACTAGATTTTACACTACTTTACATGGAAAAGTAAAGGGTTTATTTTAAAGGTTCATTGTTCAGGGGCAAGCCTCATAGTTAATTACACATCCTAAGGAATGGGATTCCTTAGAAAACTCTCATTAAGGTAGATGATCATTGTCTTCAAAGATTTCAATAGGAAAGGATTATCAATCGATTGGTTCATTTTTGATGATCAAATGGGATTGATCAAAGAGAGGGAGTTATTATTGAAGCCAAAATGGAAGACAAGTAGGTGATGTCCACAATGCTAGGAAACCTAGTGAGCAATCTCAAACTATCCTATAGTTGGATTTACATTTTGAAATGATTTAGTTTGTTTGAGTTGAATTTTCATTAGAAATTTAGACTTATGATTCTTGAACACAAGTTTAAGGAAATGCCTAAGAGGTGAGGAATTATGCTCATGGCCCACAAAGGGCAGAAGCAACCTCAAAACATAAATCTGTTTTGGCAAGGGCCAAAAGCAACCTAACCCAAAGGCAAAATGGGTAATTGGTTTGCCTCCACAAGTGAGAACAAACCACCCGACAACCTGGAAATACAACTGCCTGGGGGTGGCCGCCAACTAACTCCTATGATTTTTAATACATGTAGGCAAGTCATTATGCTTATGCAAGATAGCTAGGATGTTATTTATTTAGAAAGAGACTAAGTCCTTAAACTAACTCCTTAAAGAGACTAGATCATGTAAGGACATGCTTCAAATGACCTAAATCTAATGCAATTCAAATTTCATTTTTTTTATTTATTTTTGGACAATTATTTTGACTCAGGCTAATAGGATTCATATGCCTAATGCATGAGAAATAAGGTTATTGGCCAAAATTAGTGAGAAGGGAGGAGGTGAGTTTTCACCATGGCTCTCAAAGGTCAAGTTTCTCAAAAAAGGTGGAAGCCCTCCAATCAAAAGTGATAAGATTGTGCATGATATTACAAAAGAAATGCTCATCCAACTAAGGGTTGCTAATTCTTTTATCTTGATGTTAAACCTAAGCTTTAAGTGAGGTTATGAGTTCTTTATTTTAATTTGAATTTTAAGTAGGGTAAAAGATTTATTTTTCCTAAAGAGCCTAATCCACATCCAGCCATACATAAAGCAAGGAAGAAACTTAAAAAAAGCATGCCACTTAATGCAAAAGCTAAACAAATCACCAATCAATTTATAAAGCTAATCGTAAAAGAATAAAGATCATTGTGGTGGCACCACCACACAAACCTAAAATATCAAATTGCGAAGCTCTACCCTTATGCAACCTGATTACAAATGAATTAAATTACAATTAAGAAAAGGAATTCATTGTATGGGGTCTTCAAGCTTCATTATTCTTTCTTATTTTCTTCTTTTCTTCTTTGGTTCCTTCTTTTGATGGTTGGAAGGTAGATGCTAAGGCTTCACATGGTGCATAAGATAGGATCTTATGACCAATGCTCATCCTAATCCCCATAACAATCATTCCAAAATCCTAATTGCACAAATTTACATGAAAAGGAAAAGAATGGAAATCTAACTAACACTTGCAAAATAAAGGTTAGCTAAAACAAACCACACAAAATCCCAAGCATGTATATTGGTCTTATCGCCCCACACTAAGTCCACTGCCTATTGGATTATGCTTAGGGGTTTAGAGCAGCAAGCAAAAGCATTTATATTTTTATTTATGATAGCGCCCCTTAAGCACAATCCCCTGAAAAGAATAGTTAGACTAAGAGCATCCTACCATTTATTCTATGAGCATACACCCTAACATCTAGTCTAAAACATATATCATAAAAAAAAAACAAACATCAAACCATGCACGACCACAACAAGCTAGAAGTGGTTACTTAAGCTAATGTGTGTGCTTTGAAGGCTTATGTGGTATACTTAGCTATGGCTTTAGGTTAAAATTTCATAAGTATGGAAACATGTTCAACTTAGAGGAGGGTTTCAGTTAAGTTGTTTAATTATTTTGGAATGATTTTATTTCATGTTTTGATTATGTTCAAGTGAATCTTACAATTAATTACTAAGTTATGAAGAGATGGAAAGAGAAGAGAACTTCTCTTTCCTTCCCTAACCTAAGTAATTTCTAAAGTAGATTCACATTTTGGTTTTGTTTAGGTGAATGTTGTGATTTAATCTTTTAATTAATCCTAAGTTTAGATGAACTCTAAACAAACCTATTCAAAAAGAAAGGCATTTTAAGATTAAATAAAATGAATCAAAATTCACATAACACACATTACTTCATTTATTTCCCAACATATATAACATGCATATAGATGGATCCTAAGCTTATCTATACATTCAAATGAGAATATTTAATACACTTTATGAGGCATGCTAAGTAATTCATTTAAAGAAATTTAGAAGTTGAATATGCATGATTTTTCTTAAGTAGAAAGGGGGTTCTTTATCCAAATTTTTACATACACACATGAAAGTAAGAAAGGCATAAGTGAGTACCATTATTAACCGAGGTGTAAGGTATAAGACCTATTTAGGGCTACTTAAAGCCTCGCATCCTCTTTTGTCAGACTAATATACCACTTTCCTTAAATACAAATATGTGTATAAAATAAGAAATGAAATGGAAAAGAAGAATACAAAAGTTGTATTAATGGATTTATTTTGTTTATGTAATTATGTATGCAAATATAGGTACTCTTAGGTGATAGCATAGGATGAATAGGATATGGAATTAGGTGAGTATTAGGTCCTTTTCAAATGAACCATATATCTCACCAAATTATTCAAAACTATATTAACATAAAAGGGAAACCTATGCTAAGCATACCTTTATAATCTTTCACATGTAAGCTCATAAGTAAATATAAGTAGCACACTTTCAGATTTGATATTTGATTTATAATTTTAGAAAATAATTTGAATTTAGTAATGATAATAACCACTCATATTTCTGCTTTAGCCAACACATGCAAATTTGACATAAAGTAAACAATTTCATTTTAAACTTGAATTTGAAAAATATGAATGCATGAAAAAATATGACATACAAATTTAACATGTTGGGAAAGACTCAAAGTAATGAAATCATGTAAATAAACTCACTTTTAATTAAATCCTAAAGACATTCTTATAGAATAAGAAAGTTTAAAATAAATCAAAGTGTATTCAATGTGATTTTGTTTTATTTGGATTTGATTTAATTTTGAAAAGGTGAGTTGAGATTTCTGTTCCTAACCCATTCCCACATGTGTTTGATATTTTTGTTTAATTTTTTAGATAATTAGATCCATTTTTATGTATTAATTAGGTTAAGGTATGAATTAAGTAACTTAATTAACCCTTACTTACACCACCTTAGAATAATTAACCAAATAATTATGATCCAATTAGATGACAAAAAAAAATCACAAGGAATTTAAATTTGCAATGCACCAAATAAGAAAAAGGCCTAATCCAATTTGACTCATAATTAATAATTAATTAAGCTAAGGGGTTTAGCTTAAGTAATTTCAAAACACCCTTTCATACATATGAATTAGGTTTTGATTTCCTTAATTGAACTTAGGTTATTAAACACCTAAGCATATACCCAAAGTAGATTAATTAAGTTCTGGAAGTTTTTAGAATTTTTAGAAATTAATTAAAGGGATAATTAATGAATTAACCCTTAATTAAGAGAATATTAAAGAAAAAAATGGGGTTTTAGGGAATAGCTTAGGGGAAATGCCCCAAAATTATTCCATAAACCTCCTATCTAATGGATCTGACATTAATCAATCATGGATTAAACCAATAATGATAGCTTAATTATCCTTAATTAGGTTAAGGAGTAATTAGGAAATCCATATGCAATTCCCCTAATTAAGCTTTCAATAAATCCCAAAAAAATTAGGGGAGGTAAAAGTCATCCCCTAAAACATACCCAAAAAGTTAGAGGCTTAATTAAAAGCTAATTAGCATAATGAACTTTCTAATGAAACCCAAAATGAAAGAAAATTATAATTAAAAACCCATTGAAATTAATGTTAGAATATTCTAGGTTTTATTATCTTTCCATAAGATTTTATTTCATATTTTTAAATTTATTTTGAGAGGTTATGTATTTTAAAAGTTCCCTAGATTAATTAGAATTAATTAAAGCATCTTAACTAATTTTAGCTCATGGTATGCATGGTGTGGCGATTTACACACATCGAGATGTGAACCCATCACTTAAATGTCATCTAAAAGGCATGATGGGGATGCTTTGATCTCCATCAATCAAAGATCAGGATGGCTAGAGATCTCCCCGTGATTTTAAAAAGGATAAAGAATAAACATGGGGATCATTCCATCCAAAATTGCTTGGATGGATGACCAAGATCTCCCCAATTCTTCCCCTTAGACCAACATAGACAGTCCATGATCTTGGGGAAGATTTGAAATCGATTGAGCTCAGATTCAAACCAAACTTAACCCACACCATCTAAAGGCTATACACATCCAACAATGGGATTTGAATTGAAAATTCTCTTCACAAAGGATGCATCTCCTATGCTTGGGTCAAAAAATTCCATACCTCATCGGAGGTGATCAGTGCTCGAGATCGATGAGGTAGCTTTGTCTAGTGGAGTGAAGCCAGTTGAAATTCTAGGCCTTGGATTGAGTGGCTTGCTCTATGGACCAACACCACTTGAAGATCCTAGCGCTTTGATCCAATTGCTCTCTCCTTGCTATGGGAACTCCAATGGAAACTTGGGTGAGCTTAGATTGGTCCTTAGAAGAATTGTGCAAGAGGAATTGGGATGGTTTTCAGTGTGGAGAAAGTTAAGAGTTCAAATGAGCTCCCCTATTTTCATCTTATCTGGCGAGAAGATGAAATTTGATTTCACCCTAGGAAGCTTGGGAGGCGAGGAATTGCTTCTGACTTCCAAGGGCAATAAAAATGAGGATTGATGGATTTGAATTTGATTGGGAGTATATCTCCACCTTGAAGGATCGGACGCTGCTTATGTGTCATTTTCATCCAATTGATCATAATGGGAGGGTTGTTTGATCAGTTAGATGTGTGCATATGGTTAGTTTGAGGCCTTGAGTGGAATGATAACCTCCCATGTGCTTGAATTTGAGTGGAAGAGGGAGTTTAAATTTTCCATTTTGATCCATGGGGTATGGTTTGGTCTTGGGGCCATTTGGGCTAACCCAAACCCATTTGGTTGGTTGCACCACTCTTCATTAAGTCCCCTTGAGCTATTAGGAAAGCATCAAGTGGATATGAAGAGCGTATGACCAAATTACCCATGGATTAAGCCAAAATTTGTTCTATGGCCTAGGGTAGGATGGTCATTTTTTTGATTTTTACTTTGGATATGTTGGGTATGTGGATAGGTTTGGCCAAGTTTCATGAGATTTAGAATTCATTTGATAAGGTTTGGCTCATGTTGATCCATTTAGGTCAAAATGGGTCAACTTGGGTTGAGACCAATTTATCAAATTGGGTCAAACCAAAGGTTGGGTCAATTTCATATGACCATTTGAAATGTTTTGGTGGCTTTGGTTTGATTCAATTTGGGTTAGGTTTGAATTTGGCTCATATGACTTCATCATTTGGTCAAATGGGTCAAGTTGACCTATTTGACCCATTTTATTTAAGGTAGGTCAAGGGTAGGTTTAGGTTAGGTTTATCATATGGAGTGGATTGGAATCTTTTTTTCCAATCAATTTTGGTTAAGTTCAAATTTGGCTCAACATGACCCCTTAGGTCATGTTGGGTCTAAGGTCAATTAGCTAGGTTAGGTCTAGTTGGCCAATTGAGACTTTGGTCAAGTTCAACAAGTGATTTGGAATGAACTTGATCCATTGGTTTGGATCAATTTGGCTTAGATCAAGTTTTGACACATTTTGACCCTTTAGGTCAAGTTGGGTCAACTTGGGTCAAGTAGCCAATTGGGCTAGGTTAGGCTCAAATGTTGGCTTGGTCAAGTTCAAACATAGGTCATGAGTGAACTTAGATTAATGGTTTCAATCAATTTGGCCTATGGTGGAATTTGGCTATGTTAGGTTTCATTTTGGGCTAAGTGTTGACTTGGTTAACCCTTTGGTTTGACTTGGTTTGACCCATTTTGATTGATTGATCATCCCATGATGATTGTTGATGTTGAGGGATATGTGAGTTTGGTTCAATCCAATTTGGTTAGGATTAGAATTTGGCTCATAAGTACTTTAGATCACTTTGGGTCAAGTGAGCCTAAATGGGTCAAATGGCTTGGTCAAATCTTGATTTGAACTTGATTGATCTTGTTTATGGACTTATGATTGAAATATAAACCCATTTGACAATTTCATAGGAAGAATATGAAGGATTTTGGTTTGATTTTTTGAATTGGGTTTTAATTGTTTGATTGAAGTTTGGATTTATATATGGGTTCATGGTTGTAGGGTTGATTGAATCATGAGAGAAAATCAAGAGTTTGGCTTGATTTGAAATTGATTTGTCCAAGTTCAAGATTTTGACTTGAAAGGCTTAGGTTGGATTTTGTGTAGATTTAGGTTTGACTTTTGGAATTGGTTTTGATTGTTTGAATTTATATTTCATTTATATAAATGAATGTAAATGAGAATATAAATGGATCATGAGAAAATTTCAAGGATTTGATGTGGTTTAATCACGATTTAGGCTAAGTCCATTAAGAAGGATTTATAGGACTTAAGAAAATTTTGGAGTTTTGAGTTTAATTTTTGAATTTGGTTTGATTGATTTGTATTTATATTTCATTTAAATATCTGAATATAAATGAGGATATAAATGAATTATGAGAAAATCTCATGAATTTGGATTGATTTGATGAACATTTAAGCTAAGTCCACTAATGGAAAATTAAGGACTTAAAAACATTTTAGATTTGGAATTTAATTTGATGATTTTTATTTGATTGATTTATATTTATATTTCATTTATATTTGATAATATAAATGAAGATATAAATGAACTTTGAAAATCCCATGAGTTTGAATTGGTTTAGAGTTGATTTAGGCTAAGTCCATTAATGGAAAATTAAGCACTTAGAAAAATTTTAGATTTGGAATTTAATTTGATGATTTGATTTGATTGATTTATATTTATATTTCATTTATATATATGAATATAAATGAAAATATAAATGCATTATGAGAAAATCTCAAAAATTTGAATTAGTTTTGATCATAATTTTGGCTAAGTCCTTAAGAGAGGATTAAGGACTTAGAAAAATTTGGACTTAGGAATTTTGATGGATTTTGATCATGTGTTTCAATCATAGATTTCAATCATGGATTTTGATCATAGATTTTAATCATGGATTTTAATCATATGGGTTGATTTGAATTTGGAGAAAATTTAAGATTGATTTGAGTTTGACTTGAAAGATGGAAAGTGAGGAATGGTTTAAGCTAAGGGCGGAACTTTCTAACACCCCAGGCATGACCTATTCCTATGGCTAACTCTTCTAAGTCTCTACAGGTTGAGTGTCCATAATCACTAGATGTGTCTTAAGACTAAGAGCTCTTAAAGTCTAGAGAAGTCATGTCAGATGGAGGGGTTGAGCTCATTCTAAAATGAGGTCAACAAGGGTTTAGGGTTTAGGATTTAGGATTTACGATTTATGGTTTAGGGTTTTTTTAAAAAAAATTTAGTAAACCAGTAGGTTTAGGTTTATTTAGTTTATTTTTTATTCATTTTAGTTTATTTTATTTTATTTATTTAGGTTATTTTTATTTTTATTTAGTTTAGTTTATTTATCTTAGGTTTATTTAATTTAGTTTAGGTTTTTTTATTTTAGTTTATTTTTTAGGTTTAAGTTTATGTCTTATTTTTTAGGTTTAGGTTTAGGTTTTATTTTTTATTTTTAAGGTTTAGGTTTAGGTTTTTATTTTATTTTTTACAGGTTAGGTTTTAGGTTTTTATTTTAGGTATATTTTTAGGTTTTATTTTTTAGTTTAGGTTTAGGTTTATTTTTAGTTTATTTTAGTTTATTTAGTTTAGGATTTAGGTTTAGTTTATTTTAGGTTTATGTTTAGGTTTTATTTATTTTAGTTTAGTTTGTTTTAGTTTAGGTTTAGGTTTACTTTATTTTGTTTATATTAGGTTTAGGTTTTTTAAGATTAGTGTTTAGGTTTTATTTTTTATTTATTTTAGAAATTATTTTAGCTTTAGGTTTTATTTTATTTTATTTTAGGTTTATTTTATTTTATTTTAAGTTTATTTTTTATTTTATTTAGGTTTTTTATTTTTAGGTTTTTTTTAGTTTAGTTTGATTTTTATTTATTTTATTTTAGTTTAGTTTTTATTTTTTATTTAATTTTATTGATATGTTTAGGTTTAGCTTTAGATTTAGGTTTTAGTTTAGGTTTTTATTTTATTTTATTTTTTATTTTATTTAGGTTTAGGTTTTTTTTTTGTTTTTTTAAAATTTTATTTAGTTTAAGTTTAAGTTCTTAGGTTTTTAGGGATTAAGGTTTGGGGTTTAGTGTTTAGGGTTTAGGGTTGTAGGTTTTAGGGTTTAGGGTTTAGGGTTTAGGGTTGAAGGTTTAGGGTTTTAGGGTTTATGGTTTAGGTTTAGGGTTTAGGGTTTTAATGTTCAAGGTTTAGGGTTTAGGGTTAAGTTTTGGGTTTAGGGTTTAGGGTTAGGGTTTTTTTAAATTAAGTAAACTAGTAGGTTTAGGTTTATTTAGTTTATTTTTTTATATATTTTACTTTATTTTATTTTAATTTTATTTAAGTTTTTTATTTTAGTTTATTTTTTAAGTTTAGTTTTAGGTTTAGGTTTTTTTTTTTTTTTTAGGTTTAGGTTTTAGGTTTTCATTTTAGGTTTATTTTTAAGTTTTATTTTTTAGTTTAGGTTTAGGTTTATTTTTAGTTTATTTTATTTTATTTAGGGTTTAGGTTTAGGTTTTTTTTATTTAAGGTTTAGGTTTAAGTTTTATTTATTTTAATTTAGGTTTAGGTTTATTTTATTTTTATTTTAGGGTTTGGTTTTTTTAGTTTATGGTAAGGGTTTCTTTTTTATTTATTTTTAGGTATATTTTCTAGGTTTAGGTATTTATTTAGATTTTATTTTATTTTTTAGGTTTAATTTAGGTTTAGTTTTTATTTTTAGTTTATTTTATTTTATTTAGTTTAGGGTTTAGATTTAGTTTATTTTAGATTTAGGTTTTTATTTATTTTAGTTTAGGTTTAGGTTTATTTTTTTTTTTATTTTAGGTTTAGGTTTATTTTTTAGTTTTGGGTTTAGGTTTATTTTTATTTATTTTAGGTTAATTTTTTAGGTTTTAGTTTTTATTTTATTTTATTTTTTTATTTTATTTTATTTTATGTTTATGTTTTTTTTATTTAGGTTTTCATTTTAGGTTTATTTTATTTTTTAGTTTAGTTTAAGTTTTTTATTTATTTTATTTTAGTTTATTTTTTTATTTTATTTTATTTTATTTTAGGTTTAGGATTAGGTTATGTTTTTTTTATTTTATTTTATTTATTCATTTTATTTAGATTTAGCTTTTATTTAATTTATTTTTATTTTTATTTTAGTTTAGGTTTTAGGTTTTAGGTTTAGGGTTTTTTGGGTTTAGGGTTTAGGGTTTAGGATTTAGCATTTAAAGTTTTTTTTTAAATTAAGTAAATTGGATGGTTTAGGTTTATTTAATATTTTTAGTTTGTTTTTTATTTTTGTTTAGGTTTATTTTATTTTTATTAAATTTAGTTATTTATTTTAGTTTAGATTTTTTATTTTAGTATATTTTTTAGGTTTAGGTTTAGGTTTAGGTTTATTTTTAGTTGAGTTTTATTTTTATATTATTTTTTATATTTAGGTTTTATTTTTTTATTTTAGGTTTAGGTTTAAGATTTTTTTTTTAGGTTTAGGTTTTTGGTTTTTTTTTGGGTTTATTTTTAGGTTTTTTTAAGTTTATGATTAGGTCTAATTTTAGTTTATTTTATTTAGTTTAGGTTTGGTTTCTTTTATGTTTAGGTTTAGGTTTATTTATTTTTTATTTAGTTTAGCTTTGGTTTATTTTATTTTATTATTTTATTTTTATTTTAGGTTTAGGTTTTTTAGTTTAGGGTTTAGGTTTAATTTTTAATTATTTTTAGGTTAATTTTTAAGGTGTGGTTTTATTTTTTTTTTTATTTTACGTTTAATTTTATTTTATGTAGGTTTTATTCTTAGGTTTATTTTATTTTTTTTAGTTTAGTTTAGGTTTTATTTATTTTATTTTAGTTTATTTATACTTTTTTAGTTTAGGGTTTAGAGTTTTTTTTTTTTTTTGGGTTTAGGGTATAGGGTTTAGGTTTTAGGGTTTATGGCTTAAGGTTTTAGGGTTTAGGATTTAGGGCTTAGGGTTTAAGGTTTTTAGGGTTTATGGTTTAGGGTTTAGGGCTTAGGTTTTAGGTTTGGGGTTTAGGTTTTAGTTTAGGGTTTATGGTTTATGGTTTTTTTAATAGAAATAAATTTAGATTCAACATTTCTTCTTTTTGATTTTATCAACTAAGTAACACACCAAGTTTTTATGACATAAGTGGCGACATAGACAAAAAAATGAGCACGCATTGACAAATCAAAACCATAGGTAACTAGAACCATATCTCTTGTAAAATCATAGTTCCATAACCGACATATCGGATCGACCATTCTTCATTTTGTCCAATTCCCATTCCCAGGCCTCTCTGGTAGGATCCACCATCATATCCTCGATCTCTCCATCTGCCACCACCACGGGTGTAACCTCTGTCGCTTCTCTCGCCTCCATAACCATTGTTGCTCCGACCACCACCTCCATATCCATTAGCACCTCGAGATCCCCCATGAGCACTTCCATAACCGTCGCCTCCTCCATTGCCTCCACCACCTGATCTAGACTAAGCCTGGTTGGCGGTGATGTTCCTGCCATCAAGGTTCTGCAAATTCTTTGGGTTTAGGTTTAGGTTTATTAGGTTTTAGGGGTTAGGTTTATTTATTTAGTTACTTTAGGTTTAGGTTTAGGGTTTCGGGTTTGGGGTTTAGGGTTTATGGTTTAGGGTTTAAGGTTTAGCATTTAGGGTTTTTGGGTTTATGCTTTTATGGTTTAGGGTTTAGGTTTAGGGTTTAAAGTTTTAGGGTTTATGCTTTTAGGGTTTAAGTTTTTATTTATTTTATTTTAGTTTCTTTTTATTAGTTTATTTTATTTTATTTTTAGGTTTAGGTTTATTTTAGTTTAGGTTTTTATTTTATTTTATTTTTTATTTTATATAGGTTTAGGTCTTTCTATATTTTTTATATTTTTACATTTTATTTAGTTAGGTTTAGGTTTTTAGGTTTTTGGGTTTAATGTTTAGGGTTTAGGGTTTAGGGTTATAGGGTTTAGGGTTAGGGTTTAAGGTTTAGGGTTTAGGGTTTAGTGTTTAGGTTTTTGGGTTTACGATTTTTAGGGTTTAGGGTTTAGAGGTTAGGGTTCAGGCTTAGCTTAGGGTTTAGGGTTTTTTTAATTAAGTAAACCAATAGGTTTAAGTTTACATGTTTTACTTTTTTATTTATTTTGGTTTATTTTATTTTTTACTTTTATTTAATTTAGTTTATTTTTTTAGGTTTATTTATTTTAGTTTAAGTTTAGGTTTTTTTAGGTTTTTTCTTAGTTTATTTTTAATTTTATATTTTGGTTTAGGTTTTATTTTTTTATTTTAGGTTTAGGTTTAGGTTTTATTTTATTTTTTAAAGTTTAGGTTTAAGGTTTTATTTTAAGGTTTATTTTAG
>CM038214.1:176799478-176918296 GCA_021442155.1 Cymbidium sinense | reverse complement strand
ATTTTGTTGGTTTGTTTCTTTTAGGTTTATTTATTTTAGTTTGGGTTTTTTATTTTAGTTTAGTTTTTTAGGTTTAGGTTAATTAGTTTATTTTGTAGTTTATTTAGTTTAATTTTATTTTTTAGGTTTTATTTTTTATTTTTAGGTTTAAGTTTTGGTTTTAATATATTTTTTCAGTTTATTTTATTTTTATTTTAGGTTTAGTTCTTATTTTATTTAGGTTTTTTTAGGTTTTTTTATTTTTAGTTTAGTTTAAGTTTTTATTTATTTAATTTTTGTTTAGTTTTTATTTTTTTATTTTATTTCTAGGTTTTGGTTTAGGTTTAGGTTTTAGTTTAGAATTTTATTTTATTTTATTTAGGTTTAGGTTTTTTTTAAGTTTTTTTTAGGTTTTATTTAGTTTAGGTTTAGGTTTTTTGGTTTTTAGGGTTTAGGTTTAGGGATAGTTTAGGGTTTAGGGTTTAGGGTTTGGAGTTTAGGGCTTAGGGTTTAAGGTTTAGGATTTAGAGTTTAGGGTTTAGGGTTTTTAGGGTTTAGGGTTTAGGGTTTAGGTTTAGGGTTTAGGTATTTGTTTAGGTTTTTATTTTATTTTTATTTTATTTTATTTATTTAGGTTTAGGTTTTAGGGTTTAGGTTTAGGGTTTAGTGATTAGGGTTTAAGGTTTAAAGTTTTTTTAATAGAGAACAAATTGAGATTCAACATTTCTTCTTTTTGATTTCGT
Source organism: Cymbidium sinense (assembly GCA_021442155.1). NCBI lineage: Eukaryota > Viridiplantae > Streptophyta > Magnoliopsida > Asparagales > Orchidaceae > Cymbidium > Cymbidium sinense. The sequence continues at coordinate 176,917,574 of CM038214.1, read as the reverse complement.
CAACCAAGTAACACATGAAGTTTGCCATGAAATAAATGATAACGTAGATAAAAAGTGAGCATGCGTAGAGCAAATCAAAAACCCTAGATAACTAGATTCGTTTCTACTGTAAAGACACAGTTCCATAAGCGTGGTCGGATCGACCATTTTTTTTAGTTTCTCAATTCCCATGAGAACCACCCAGCCTCTCAAGTATGGGATCCCCATCATATCTAATCTCTCCCTCACCACCACAGTTTGCTCATCACTCCTCCCACCTCCACCACCACCTACTCGACCACCACCTACATATCCGGCACCACAGATCCCCACCACCACTGTGATAATCGCTGCCTCCACCTTCGCCTTGATGGTGATGTTCCTGCCATCGAGGTTCTACCCATTTTTAAGGTTTATATTTATTTTTTATTTATTTAGTTACTTTAGGATTAGGTTTAGGGTTAGGGCTTAGGGTTTAGGGTTTAGGGTTTTAGGGTTTAGGGTTTCAGGGTTTTAAGGTTTATGGTTTAGCATTTAGGGTTTAGGGTTTAGTGTTTAGGCTTTAGGGTTTAGGGTTTTTAGGGTTAGTTTAGGGTTTAAGGTTAGTTTAGAGTTTAGGGTTTATGGTTTAGGGTTTTAGGGTTTAGGGTTATAGGGTGTAGGGTTTAGGATTGTTGGATGTAGGTTTAGGCTTTAGAGTTTAGAGTTTAGAATTTAGGGTTTAAGGTTTAGGGTTTAGGGTTTAGGATTTTTTTTTTAAAATTAAGTAAACTGGTAGGTTTAGGTTTATTTAATTTATTTTTAATTTATTTGAGTTTATTTTATTTTTTATTTTTATTTTTATTTAGTTTAGTTTATTTATTTTAGGATTTTTTATTTTAGTTTAGGTTTTTATTTTAGTTTATTTTTAGGTTTAGGTTTAGGTTTATTTTTTAGTTTAGTTTTAATTTAATTTAATTTAATTTAATTTTTAAGGTTTAAGTTATTTTTTATTTTTAGGTTTAGGTTTAGGTTTTATTTTTATTTTTTAGGTTTAATTTTATTTTTATTTTAGGTTTAGTTTCTATTTTATTTAGTTTTTTATTTTTAGGTTTATTTTATTTTTTAATTTAGTTTTGATTTTTGTTTATTTTATTTTAGTTTAGTTTTATTTATATTTTATTTTATTTTTAGGTTTAGGTTTTAGAGGTTTTAGTTTACATTTTATTTTAATTCATTATTTTATTTATGTTTAGGTTTTATTTATTTTATTTTAGATTTTATTTGTTTAGGTTTTAGGTTTTAGGTTTTAGGTTTAGGTTTAGGTTTAGTTTAGGGTTTAGGTTTAGGTTTATTTAGGTTTTAGGTTTAGGGTTTAGGGTTTAGGATTTAGGTCTTAGGGTTTAAGGTTTTAGGGTTTAGGGTTTAGGAGCTTTAGGGTTTAGTTTAGGTTTTAGTTTAGGGTTTATTTGGTTTAGGTTTTAGGTGTAGGGTTTATGTTTTAATTTAATTTATTTTATTTTATTTATTTAGGTTTAGGTTTTATGGTTTAGAGTTTAGGGTTTATGGTTTAGGGTTTTTAGGTTTAGGGTTTAGGGTTTAGTGTTTAGGATTTAGTGTTTTTAAAGTTTATGGTTTAGGGTTTTGGTTTTAGGTTTGGGGTTTAGGTTTTAGTTTAAGGTTTAGGATTTAGGGTTAGGGTTAAGGTTTTTTTTGGGAAAATTAGGAATTTTATTGCCACCAAATAAAGTACAAAGTCCTTAAAGGGGATAAATCTCTAAACTAATGTCAAAGAGCTATAATAAAACCTAAAGAGATGAATCCCCAAACTATTACAATATTAAATAAAGAAGCAAAAGAAAAACTAAATCATCAACAACAGAAGATCCATATGAGCAATAACAAAATCCACTTGATTTCTTTGATAATAGGAAAATCCACTAGCTAGACTGCTAACCTATAAAAGACATCTACAACATTCTAAGGAAAGGATGAGTACAATTAAGTAGGCATAGAGAGCAAAGTAAAGAAAACACTCGAGTTGATCATCTCAAGGAGCAACTATATGTAAGCATCAAACTTAGAAGAAGGGTTACAATTACATATAGTGCTACAAACAAGAAAATAGTGAAACATCAGATATCATACCTCATATAGGCGTCATCCAGATCATCATCCAACAATCGCAAAGTCTTCCAAGACAAGCAGAACATCCAAACAAAACCACCAAAATAACCAAGCTCATAAAGGAGATAGCCATTCATTAGGGACAGGAAAACCACCAAATCCAACACCAAAGTGAGGAGAAATACCAAAAGAGCAAGCACCATTAACAGGGATAACAACGTCAAGATAGGCCCAAAGCCAAAGAACCATCCCAAGATTGTCCCCAAAGCAACAACAAACCAATACCCAAATGGGGACAACTAACACCAATACCACCAATCCAATCCAGGAGGATAACCCAAGTAGACAAGAAAAGATAAAGTGTGTTGTACCTCCACCAAGGCAGATAAAAAAAAAAAAAGACTAAAGGAGCATCCAATAAGGCTACCAAGAATAGCAAGTGTAACAACAAAAACCACCACAAACTAGAGGGAGGTATTAGGAAATAGGAGAGCAAAATACATTTAAAGAGGTAATACCCCCAAAATAAAATCAAGACACCAAACCAAGTCACCCAATGTAAAACAATAGCCTTCAACAACCGAAATGACATCAAACCAAAACCAAGAAAAAAACTACAAGAGCTCACTAGCAACAAACATAAACAAACAATGAATAAAAGCCTAATACCCATAAACAACATTTATGGTAGAGAAAATAGACCCTAAGTTGCCACCCAAATAAGAGAAAAAAAAAGATAAGCAGCCAATAGGAAGACCATTACAAGGGAGGCTGAAAACATAACCAAAAGACCAAACCAAAAAAAACTGATCATGAAGCCCTAATCAATAAAAAAAAATAATAGCCAACAAATAACCTCGACCAGAAATCAAACCAAGATAAACCACCAACAACCCCAAGATCACACCAGCGGAGGTAAAACTAAGACACAACCACCTAGTCAATAGCCAAATAACCAGCCAATCAACGATAACAAGACCAACCACCACAACAGTAAAATATCCAACTCAGATAAGGAAGCAACTAGCCCAGATATGAGGAAAACCTCATTCAGAGGGAAAGATAGATGGAAGGTATAGTCACAACCCAATTGGAGGCCACCAAAAACAACCAAAAAATAATTGTGGTAATCACTGAGACAAACAACCAAGGCAAACTGGGAGGACCACCAACCAGTAGCAAACCGGGAGAAAGGAACTGAGCAAAATAAGGTCCCTTTCTAGAAAAATATCCACCAAGAGAAAATAAAGAAGGCAACAACCACAAAACATCAAGCTTCAACAAGTGAGAGGAACAACAAACAATCGAGTAGCAGTGAGCAAAAGAAAAAAGCGAAAAATCAACAATAGAAATGAAAAAAAAGACTAAAATAGCCTTCAAACAAACACCACCCAAGACAACAGGCGGAGGGTAGAAACGTAGCATCCACCAAACAAGGTAGCACTCATAGAAAATGAGGTTAGCTAAGACCCTAAGAAGAATAGCAAGGAGCAATTTCAATATGGGAAAAAAAGCGCAATCAATAAAAGGCTCAAAGAAAACACCATAGCCAAAGATAAAAAAGCCACAAGTTAAAGTCAGAGTAAGGCGGTCTAGAGCAATCTAGATTAACCAAACTATCAACTTAGGTAAGTTTTGATTATCTAATATAGTGAGCTCATTTAATTTTTGGCTAGGAAATCCACAAGTATTACCTTGATGAATATGAAATTTTGTAGCAAACTTAAGAGGAGGGTTTTAGTGTGATTAAGGAGATAAAATAAGTGTATTTCCCATTTTATTAGAAGTGAGCATATCAAGTAAAGAAGAGTGTCAACTTCAATCCAAATATTAAGAGGTGTTTGTTCAAAAATATCAATAGTTTTTTTAACAACTATAAGCTGAGCATAAATAACATAACATGCTTTGAGGGGATAAGAAAAAGCACAAATGATAATATCTTTGGAATCTCTAATAATACCACAACCATATTTATTAGGTGAAACTAAACCATCGAATTGATTTTAATAAAGTTCTCATTAGGTTTGATCAATGGATAATTCTAATAGCCTTATTGAAAGAAACATTAGAGAATGAGACCTAATTTTTTAGCAACAAATTTGTAACTTCTAAAATGGATGTTACTAATTAAATTAGCATTAAACAAAGCATGAATTATTTCTTTAGTTCTAGCAGGATCCTTTTATGATTCATAGGAATACCATGATATTTAGCATCATTTCTATCCATCCAAATGAACCAAAATAAAAATAATAGCAATTAAGATTTTGATATGACCTTTCACAATTTTTTGGAAACAAGCTTCAAGAAGTTGATATAAAGAAAGGAAACCATGAAAATAGTTAGTGTTAAATAAATCATCATACCATATCCATAATTTGGAAGCAATGGCACCATTGAGAAAAACATGATTAACATTTTCAATATGAAAGCAACAATAGCACTTAGAAGGTAAATAAAACCCTTTATTCCAGAGCAAGAAATCTACAAGAATAAAGTTATTCAAAATCCTCCAAGCTAAAATCAAATAAGAAATGGGAATGATATTGTTCCAAAGTTTAATGAAAACATTAGAGAGTTACTTATCTCAATGAAATTCCAAACCTCTTTAAGAATGAATTCACCATTGTAAGAGAGCTTAAAAACATTTTGATGAAGTTTGTTAAAAAAATAGGGCATTTTAAAGTTATCAAAAGAAATATAGATATAATTTTTAAGTTTGTTTTCATTCCAATTGTTATTAAGCCAAAAGAGTTAACTTTGATAGTAGAGAGGTGTGTAGATAAAGGGAGTAAATAGATCCATTGCCAATCCAATTTTCTTGCCAAAAGAAAGATGAACCCAAATGAACACCAGAAGATATTCAAAACCCATTTAATGGAAATTCAAAGTCACCAAATTTATACAAGGCTATATTTTTCTAAATTTAAAAAATTAAAAAAGGCTATCATTCTTTCTAAAAAATAGCTTATGAGAGAAGGCAATAATAGCATCACGAATAGGTTTGCAAGACCACCTTCACCCAAATGACCACAACATTTATGCGGGATGTCCAATGCATTCTTTTAATAGAATTATTAGATCCCCAAAAAAATTTATTAAAGCGATCAATTCGATAAGAGTAGAATTAGTAGGAATAATAGTTTGAATCAAATATAGAGGCATTAAATTGAGAGTGCTTTTAAGAATAGTGAGCACCACCAAACAAGAGTAAATGAGATTCCCAAAAAATGAAATTAAAATCTTTTGAATTAACTCATCAAAAGATGGGATCATTTTGGACGAGAGGAGCACCAAAGTACTTAAGAGGTAAATGTTGATGTTTAAAATTAGTGATATGTAGGATGTGATTGATTTTTTATTGGAGATACTAGAAGTAATAAAATAGCTTTTGTTATCATTGATAGTAAGACCACTTTCTCTGAAATGTATTTAAAGATTTTTAAGATTCTTGATATGATGAATAGAAGCATTGCAAAAATAATGAAATCATCCACAAAGCTTAAATGGGAAATATGAAAATCACCAAAGTTAATAGATACTAGGATTATTTAAGAATAAATCATTGATGCTCTAGATAAGTATTCAACAACAATGATAAATAAAGAAGATAAAGGATCCCCTTGTCTTAAGCCATGGGAGGAAGGAAAGAAACCCAAAGCTTCCCCATTAAGAAAAATAGAAAACTAGACATTATTAATACAATTTTTAATAGGAAAAATAATTATATCACAAAACCTAAATAAATTCAAAATATCAAAAAGGAAATCTGAAGAGATATTATCAAAAGCTTTGGTAATATCTAATTTGAAAAGAATGTTTCCACCTCTAGTCTTAGCATCTAAATCATGAATTAATTATTTAAAATATATAAGAAATATATTTACCTCTAGAAAACCAATTTGGTTGAGAAAGATAATCTTATGAAGAGGATTAAGCTGTTGGCAATAATTTGAATTAGCTTATTGAAGAAGGTGCAAAGTAATAGGTCTAAACTCACTCCAATAGTGATTATCTTTCTTAGGTATGAGAATAATTGAAGTGCTAGAAAAATATCTAGGAAAAAAATTACCATTAAAGAAATCAACCACAATCAATCAAATCATTTTTAATAATAAACCAATTTTGAAAAAATTGAGTAGTGAAACCCTCTAGTCCAACAACATAATCTCTATGTTCATGCTATTAAGAACTTTAAAATTTTCATCTTCATTAGGCAAAATAGTAAAAAAGCATTGTCATCATTGGTAATAATAGAAGGAATCAAGTGTGATTTAGAAATAGCATCATAAGAGCATCTCTTTTGAGCATATTTCTAAAATAATTAATAACCAAATCCTTAATATCATTATTCTTTGTAATCCATTATCATTGTCATTTTAATTTTCTAAATAGTATTTAAAGCTCTCTTTTTATTAACTAAATCATGTAAATACCTAGTATTCTTTTCACCATCTACAATATATTTACTAGAAGCTTTTTGACGTCAATAAGTTTCTTCCATATTTTGAAAATTAATAAGTTTATCTTTCACCTCTTTCAAGTCCAAAATCTTAGAAGGTTTCATCATAATAGAAACTTCAAGATCATAAACCAAATTTTCCATATCCTTCATATTAGCAAAAATATTTTAAAAATAATGCTTGTTCCACCAAACTAGATTTTGTTTAAGTCATTTCATTTAAATGTCTATTCATCATTCATTATCAGGGATGTGAAGGAGCTTTCCAATATTAATAACATTAAAAAAATTAATTGTGGTGTTTATTTTTGAGATGTAGGACACCATGTAGATCTTAGAAGTACTTATTGAAGTGATGTATGACATTAAAGAATGATGCACTATCTTGAAGGTAGAAATCATCACCCTATAATGGACCTAATCACCTAATAAGGACTCCTAAGGTATGATGGGTCTTCGAATATACTAGAGATCTTTCCTCTACTTTACATGGAAAAGTAAGGTCTATTTTAAGTCAGGTTCATTAAATTCCTTATGAAGGCAAGCCCCCAAAGTTAATTACATCCTAAGGAATGGAAAGTCTTTAAGAATACTCTTGATTAAAGTAGAAATTAAGGTCTCCAAAGATTTCAAGGCTAGACTATCAAAGATTATTTGTATCTTGGAAAATTAAATAAGATTGGTCAAGGAGAAGACTTATCAAAGCCAAAGGGAATGAGTAGGAAATGCTCATGATATTAGAAAGACTAGTGAGCATTCTAATCTATCTATGGTTGGGCTTTATATGTTTAAAGTTGAAGAAATTAATTTTATTGAAATTAACATTTTATTAGAAAGCTAGGACTTATAATCCAAGAACACAAGGTTGTGGAAATGAAGAGGTGAGGGGTTTATGCTAGTAGCTTGAAGGAAATAGCAACCTGGACCCTCATCTAGGAGCTTTGGCAAAACGACCTAAGTCTAAGCAAAAATGGGCATAAGTTCACCTCATAAGAGAATAAACCACCCATGGGCTTATAACAGCAGGTGGCCAACTAACTCCTCTATGATTTTAAAACCATGTAGGCAAGTCTTATGCATTTGCAAGATAGTTGAGCTATTATTAATTTAGAAAGAGACAAAGTCCTTAAACCCACTCTGAGACTAGCATGAGTGGTATGGTATGAATGACTTAATCTTGCAAATCTTTTCAAATTTTATTTGATTTTGGACACTTCATTTTGACAAAGGTTTTGGAATTTTGTATGCTATATGCATGATGAAGTTAGATTATTAGCTAAATCATGGGAAAGAGGTGTTTTCCACCAGGAGGAGCCCTCAAGGTCAAGCCTTCCCCATGTGTAAGGATGGAAACCCTCTCTTAGTAAGAGTGAAGCAATATGCATGCATGATGTGAGACATACAACATTCAGCTAAGGGATTGCTAAATATTTTAATTATCTTGATTTAATGCCTAGGCTTTATGTGAGGTTATGAATTATTTAAAACTTTATTTATGAGTTATAGTTGGGTAAAAGATTTATTTTTCCTAAGAGCCTAATTGCATCAGACCACACATTCAAACATCAATCATTTAAGAAACTAAGAAAAGCATGTCATTTTATAGTACACATCCTTGACAAATCATCAACCAATTTTTATAACTATCATGAAAGAATAAAAGATGCGATGGATTGGTATACACCCAAAAAAAGATGGGTAGCTACCCTTATACAACCAAAATTACAAAATAATAATTACAACTTATAATGAATGAATGTTATGGGTGGTCTTCATTGTCTTTATTTCTTTTCTTTATTTAATTTGCTCCACTCAAAGACATCACATGGCCTCCAGACAGCTAATGCTCATCCTTATCCCCATAGCACTAGTCTAATTCCTAATTGCAAAATTACATTAAGAATAGGAAAAGTAAATCTAACTACACCTAAAATAGAGGTTAGTTAAACATACAATCTCAAATTATATCATAATTTGGGCTTAGCACCTGCACATGGCCCACTGTCCTAACTTGAATAATGCTTAGGGGCTTAAGCAACTGCAAGAGAGCATTTATATTTATTTTTAATGGACCCCTTAAATATAATCCCTATAAAAAAAATAGGCTAATCATGGCCTACCATCAGTCTGAGGCATACACCTAACATCGGTCTACAATAATACATCAAACCAAAATATACATCATACCAAGCACCACCCAAATAAAGCTAGAAGTAGTGACTTAATTCTAATGAGTGTGTTAAGCTTGTGTGGTATGTCTGCTAGGCATTAGAGTTATAGTTCTCTAAGTTTAGAAGGATTTAATTTAACATGAAGGGTTGGTTTTTTGAAGTTATTTAATTGATTTTGAATTTTAATTTATGTTTTCTTTTGTTTAATTTGATTACACTTAGCAACTAAGTTTTATAAAGAGAAGAAAAGATGATTGCCCTCTTTCATACCTACCTTAAGCAAATTTCTAAAGCATGTAAATTTGATTTAGTTCTCTTTTGTGAATGGCTTATTACAAATTAACTTAATTCTAAGTTTAGGCTCACTTTTAATAATCTTATTTAATATGAAGGTATCTTAGGATTAATTCAATTGAATTACTATCACATGGCATATGTTCAATCATTCCTCTCCATCACATGTAAGATGCATATAATATTAATCCTAAATATACCTACATACAATATTTTTTAGCACTTAGATGATGAATGTAGATGTGTATATTTGTAGAAAATGAGATTTTAATTCATTAGCTAAATGGACATACAAGTGTATTAAAGTTTTAAGTAGATACTTTGCCATTGTTAAACTAGGGGAATGAGATAAAGACCTCCTTGGGGCTACTTAAAGCCTTGCATCCTCGAAATGTCCTAATTAGATATACCCACTATTCTTGAATACACATGAATGTACAAATGACTACAACAATGGAAAATCATGCACAAGGTTTATTTATTTCAATTGAATTATTTATACATGTGAACTAAAGTTGAAAAATGAGATTTTATACATTAGCTAAATTCACATACAAGTGTATATAAGTTTTAAGTGGATACTTTGCCATTGTTAAACTAGGGGTGAGTAAAGACCTCATTGGGGCTACTTAAAGCCTTGCATCCCAAATGTCAGACTAGATATATTCTTGAATACACATGAATGTATAAGTGACTACAAGAATGGAAAATCATGCAAAATTTGTATTTCTTTCAATTGAATTTTTTATACATGTGAGCTAAACTTGAAAGGAGATGTTCATTCATTAGCTAAACATACAAGTGTATAAAAGTTTTAAGTGGATACTTTGCCATTGTTAAACTAGGGTGAGGTAAAGACCTCATTGAACTTAAACCTTGCATCCCTAGAATGTCCAAACTAGATATACCCACTATTATTGAATACACATGAATGTACAAGTGACTTCAGAATTAAAATCATGCAAAAGTTGTATTTCTTTCAATTGAATTATTTATACATCGAGCTAAAGTTGGAAGAAGAATATTTTCATTCATTAGCTAAATGCACATACAAGTGTATATAAAGTTTTAAGCAGATACTTCACCATTGTTATAGGGGTGAGGTAAAGACCTCCTTGGGGCTACTTAAAGCCTTGCATCCCGAATGTCAACTAGATATATCCACTATTCTTGAATACACATGAATCTACAAGTGAATACAAGAATGGAAAATCATGCAAAAAATTATTTCTTTCAATTGAATTATTTATACATCGAGCTAAAGTTCTATCTAAATTCAAACATAGAAATACATTGGAATGAATTCAAACAAATGTTGTGTCCTTTTCAAATGGACTATATTAACATTCAAACTTTATGTAAATTCATATAGAAAAGAGAACTCCATATCACATGTTAATCCATAGACACATGCAAGCTTATAAATATTTATAAATATTATCACTCCAAATATTGTAGTTGACTTATAAACTTTTTGAAAATAACTTTAGTTTAATAGTTATAATAGAAAAACTTATATTAAATAAAATCAACACATGCAAGCTTGACATAAATGGAACCATTTGATTTAGTTAATTTTGCAAAGATGAATGCATGAATCAAATGACATACAACATTTAATATGAATGGAGAAATAACTAAACATAAACACATGATTCAATTAAATTAATTCCTAAGGACAATCATATCAAAAAAAAAAACATTTCAAACAAATCAAAGTTTCTTATGTCACTTTTAACTTTTTTATGTTTCAATTTGATTTAATGAAATGAAGGAAAGTTTGTTGATCTAACATTCCCATGTTTGTTAATTGATTTGGTTAATAAAATATAATTAAGTGGATTTTATGGATTAATTAGTTGTAATATGCATTAAATCCACTAATTAACTCTTACATGTTACTTTAAAGTAATTAATTAAATTATTATGAGACAACACATGATATGCAAAATAACAATGATCTAAGAATAAAAATGAAAATTGCAGCTCACAATTATTGACTAATTAGATTAAAAACTTAATTATGATTTTCCAACACTTATGGGTAAATCATAATTTCATTAACTCTCTTTAGGCATATTAAACACCTAAAGATCTATCCATGAATTAATTAATGAAGATCAAATATGATTATAATTTTGATTTTGATTAATGAAATAATTAATTAATAATCAATTTCTCTTACTTAATTTGCCAAATTGATTAAGTATCCTCCAAATGAAATAGATTTAAGGAATGGGTTGGGAAAAGGTCCCAATCATATTTCATAAATCCAATCTTCTAATGAAATAAATTATATAATTAGAAAAAGTCCTAATCATTTTGCTCTAATATTTTATATGAATAACTAATCAAATAAAGCTTAGTCAATTGTAATTAATAGTTAAATTAATTATAATTAAGGATATGTCTCATAACTAAATTTTCTTTTTGACTTTTACGATCAATATATAACAATTAGGGATTAAATTGATTTTTATAATTGACATTAATAAATTATGTTCAAACAACTTTTTATATTTGATTATAATATTTATAATGTTATTGGTTTAGTTAATTTTTTATACAAGTTTTATGACACTAAAAAAGAATTTACTTTGTTATAATGTTTGATCACATATAATGTTTTAGTTCATTTAGTTTTTTTTAATCGATTTTTTAATACATTAATTTTATTAGCATGAATAAAGCTCAAGATAAGTAATCAAATATTATATATGATAAATATTTATATTATACAAATATAAAGATATCAATTCCTCTCATTGGAAATTAAAAATTAATCATAAAAGAAATAAAGTAATTGAGAGAAGAAAGAGGCCACTTTAGTATTCCTGCAATTTGGGAAAGAAAATTTTTTAACATTTTTATCTTTTGAATATAAAGTTTGGAAATTTTCTTTTTGTTGAATCATCATAGAAAAAGATATGGCAACATTAATCATAGATTTAGGATCTCTTGATGAGAAGTGAATTCTCTTTCTTCCAAGACACTAATTTATTAAGATAAATGAGCATCAGAATAATAAGGAGAGCGGCGATTTATTGAAGGCAAATGGGAACACCAAAACTTCCTCATCATTAACCAAATTATTAGATATAATTAAATATTTTGAGAAGCTAAGTCATCTAAATTTGGAATATGGAATCTTTATCAATTTGATTATCATAGTATTAAAGCCATATTCACTTTAGAATGATGCATAGTATTAAATTATTCATTTATGTTCTCCATTAAAGCTTCATTTTTTATATATATCAAAGAGTGGTGCAGGATTAATGGGAAACAAAATCCTCATTCAAAAGTTTATAGAAGATATTATTGTTCACATTAGAAGCCTTCAATTTCTTAGAAGAAGTGAAAGGTAAATTAGCATTCTTTGAAACATTCAAAGAATCCTTTTTTTTCAAAGTAATTTTTTTTTATATTTAATAATATCAGGGTTAGCATAGAAGTTTCCTTAATGAGGGATTTTCTTTTTAGGTGAGGATGAAGAATGAAACATTGAGAATTATAGGTGGATTTTATAGTGAGAGCGAAGACAAATTTTAAATTTCTTTGCATGGCATAATTTTAGATCCCACTACATTTCTTTGGGGTGTTTCTTGGTAATGTCCAATTCAATAAGGATTCTAGCTTGAAGGATGAGATTTTGTAGTCGATGCTAATCAATATGAAAAAATTATTATTAAACCCAAATAAAGATGCTATGAAATGGATTCACATATTGGGAAAATCAAAGAGAATGATTAAAATTAGGTTTAGGGTTAGGTTTTAGTTTAGTTTAGGTTAGAGTTTAGGCTATTTGGGATCAGAACTTCAGTTTAAGGGTTTGTGAGTTTAAGTTTAGGGTTTAAAGTTTAGTGTAAGGTTTTAAATTTTAAAATTTTAGATGAGTTCTTGTTTGATTTAGGTTTTAGTTTAAGGTTTCTGATTTGTTTAGGTTTAGGATTCAAGTTTAGGTTTTAAGTTTAAGTTTAGGTTTTAGATTTAGTTTTTTTTAGTTTAGGTTTAAGTTTTATTTTAGGTTTATTTGATTAGGTTTAGGTTTAGGATTTGGGTTTAGTGGGTTTAAGATTTAGGATTTGGTCAAGATTTTTTTTAGGTTTAGTTTAGGTTTAAGTTTTATTTTTTATTTTTTATTTATTTTTGAGAGAATTAGAGGTTTATTTATTTAATTTATTTTTATTTATTTTATTTTATTTTATTTTTTATTTTTTATTTATGTTTATTTTAATTTTATTTTATTTAGTTATTTACTTTAGGTTTCTTTATTTTATTTTTTTTATTTTTTATTTATTTTATTTTATTTAATTTTATTTTATTTATTTTAGATTTAATTTTATTTTAGATTTAGTTTTTTTAGGTTTATTTTATTATTTTATTTTAGTTTTATTTTTTTTTGTTTTTTATTTTAGGTTTATTTTATTTTTAGTTTAGTTTAGTTTTATTTCTTTTATTTTAGTTTAGTTTTTAATTTTTCTTTTATTTTGATTTTACGTTTTAGTTTAGGTCAAGGTTTAGGTTTAGGTTTAGATTTTAGTTCTCATTTTTATTTTATTTTATTATTTTTTTTTTCTTAAGTTTAGGTTTTTTTATATATTTTATTTTTAGGTTTTATTTAGTTTATGTTTAGGTTTTTAGGTTTTGGGTTTAAGGTTTTGGGTTTAGGGTTTGGGGTTTAGTGTTTCAGGTTATGGGTTGTAGGATTTTGGATTTAGGGTTTAAGGTTTAGGGTTTACAATTTTTTTTTAATTTTTTTATTTAGGGTTTAAGGTTTAGGGTTTTTAGGGTTTAGGGTTTAGGGTTTAGGGTTTAGGGTTTTAAAATAGAATAAATTGATTATGACATTTCTTTTTCAATTTCATAAACAAAGTAGCACTAAGTTTTCTAAGACATGGAGACATAGATAAAGTTAAGCCTATAGCAAATAAAAACCTAGATAACTAGAGCAGTCTTCTAGAACCAAGTTATAATTGGTCGGATTGGCCATTCTTTAATTTTTCTGGTTAGCATTAGAACCACCCCACCTCTTGAGGGAGATTCACCATTGTTGATCTCTCCCTACCATGTTGTACTCAATAAATTTTTGCCACCTCCTTATCCACCATCTAGATCTCCCACCACCACCATAATTTTAGCCTCAAGTATGAGCCTCATTGATGTGATGTTCTGCCATCAAGTTATTACATTCTTAAGTTTAGATTTTAGTTTATGTTTAGTAGCTTTTAGGGTCTAGGTTTATCATTTATTTATTTCATTACTGTAAGTTTATGTTTAGGGTTTATGTTTATTAGTTTAGGGATTAGGTTTAGGTTTGATTAGGTTTATGGTTTAGAATTTGGGTTTTCTGATTTAGTTTTACATTTAGCATTTATAGTTATTTAGGGTTTAGATTTAGGGTTTAAGTTTTAATGTTTAGAATTTAAAGTTTATGGTTTAGGTTAGCAAGGTTGAGGTTAGTTAAGTTTAAAGTTTAGGTTTAGTTTAGAATTTAACCTTTAGGTTTGAGTTTAGTTTAGTTTTAGGTTTAGAATTTGTTTAGGGTTTTATTTAAGTTTAAGTTTATTTAAGTTTAGGGTTGTCAGTTTATGGAGATTTAGGTTTTTTAGCTTTTTAGTTTATGGTTTAACGTTTAGGAGTCAGATTAGTTTAGTTTTAAGTTAGTTTAGTTAATAGTTTAAAGTTTAAGTTAAGGTTTGATTTTAGGTTTAAGGTTTATAGTTTTTTTTTAGGTTTAAGGTTTATTGTTTAGGGTTCTGAGTTTAAGGTTGAGTTTAGGGTTGTATTTAGCATTTAAGTTTAGGGTTTATGGTTTAGGTTTAGGGTTTAATTTAAGGTTTAGGGTTTTAGGGTTTAGGGTTTATAGTTTAGAGTTTGAGGTTTTATGTTGATTTTTTTCTTAAATTAAGTAAGTCAATAGGTTTGGGTTTATTTAGTTAATTTAGTTTATTTTTTATTTATTTTAGTTTATTTTATTTTTATTTTTATTTAGGTTTATTTTTGTTTTTATTTAGTTTAGTGTATTTATATTAGGTTTATTTATTTAGTTTAGTTTATTTTTTATTTTTTAAGGTTTAGGTTATATTTTTTTTTTTTTTAGGTTTCAGGTTTTGGTTTAGGTTTTATTTTTTTTTTTAGTTTAGGTTTATGTACAAGTTTAGTTGATTTTAGTTTAATTTATCTTATTTAGTTTAGAGTTGTAGGTTTAGGTTTAGTTTATTTTAGTTTTTGTTTAGGTTTTATTTATTTTAGTTAATTTAAGGTTTATTTTATTTTTATTGTTGGTTTAGCTTTTTTTAGTTTAGGGTTTAGATTTTATTTTTTTTATTTTTTAGGTTTGTTATGAAGGTTTATTTTTGTTTAGTTTTATTTATTTTATTTTATTTTTTATTTTAGGTTTTTATTATTATATGTTTAGTTTTATTTTATTTAGGTGTTTTCTTAGTTTATTTTATTATTTAGTTTATTAGATTTTTATTTATTTTATTTTATTTATATAGTTTAGGTTTATTTTATTTTATTTTATTTTATTTTTTATATTTTAGTTTAGGTTTAGGTTTATTTATTTTTAGGTTTATTTAGTTTAGGTTTTTTTTATTTTAGTTTAGGGTTTTTTAGGTTTATAGTTTAGGGTTTATTAGTTTAGGTTTATTTTATTTTTTTAGTTTAGGGTTTAGTTTTTTTATTTAGTTTAGGGTTTAAGTTTTATAGTTTTAGATTAGTTTAGGTTTAGAGTTTAGTTAGGGTTTAGGTTTTAGGTTTAGTTTTTTAGGTTTAGGTTTTTAGGTTTAGTTAAGTTTAGGTTAGGTTTAAGTTTATAGTTTAGGTTTAGGGTTTATGTTTGTTTATTTAGTTTAGGTTTTAGAGTTTAGGGTTTATTTAGTTTAGGGTTTTAATTTATTTTCTTAATTAATTAAGTAGGTAATTTAGGTTTTTAGTTTATTTTTTTATTTTAGTTTATTTTATTTTTATATTTATTTAGGTTTATTTTAATTTTTTTTAGTTTAGTTTATTTATATTAGGTTTATTTATTTTAGTTTAGTTTTAATTTTATTTTATCTTTAGGTTTAGATTAAAATTTTTATTTTAGATTTAGGTTTCAATTTTATTTTACTTTTTTAGGTTTAGGTTTAGGTTTAGTTTATTTTTTTGATTTATTTTATTTAGTTTAGGTTTAGGTTTAGTTTATTTTATATTATTAGGTTAGGTTTATTTTAGTATAATTTATTTTAGTTTAGGTTTAGGTTTATTTTATTTTTATTTTATGTTTTAGTCTTTTTTTTTAGTTTAAGGTTTAGGTTTTATTTTTTATTTTTTTTAGGTTTTAGATTAATGTTTATTTTTTAGGTTTAAGTTTTTATCTAGTTTTTATTTTATTTTCATTTTATGTTTAGTTTTTTTTTTTTTTTTTATTTTAGGTTTTTATTTTTGGGTTTATTTTATTTTTTTTTTTGGTTTAGTTTAGGTTTTATTTATTTATGTTAGTTTATTTTTAGTTTATTTTTTTTTAGTTTAGGTTTAAGTTTTAGTTAAGGTTTTATTTTATTTATTATTTTATTTTGGTTTTTAGGTTTAATTTATTTTAGGTTTTATTTAGTTTAGGTTTAGGTTTTAGGTTTTAGGGTTTAGGTTTTATAGGGTTAGTTTAGGTTTAGGTTTAGTTTTAGGTTAGGTGTTTAGGGTTTTAGAGTTTAGGTTTTTTTAAGTTTATTTGGTTTAGGGTTTAAGTTTAGGTTTAGGGTTTAGGTTTAAGTTTAAGGTTTGATTTGGTTTAGAGTTTATTTGTTTAGGTTTGATTTTAGTTTAGGTTTAAGTTTTGGTTTAAGTTTGGTTTAGGGTTTAGGGTTTAACATTTAGGTTTAGGGATTAGGTTTAGGTTTGAGTTTAGGAGTTTAGTTTTTAGAGTTTAGAGTTTGTTTATGATTTTTTAGGTTTAAGTTTATTTTAGTTTAGTTTAAGGTTGTAGGTTTAGGTTTAGGGTTTAGATTTTGGGTTTAGGATTTAGGTTTAGGGTTTTAGGGTTTAGTGTTTATAGTTTAAGGTTTATGGGATTTTTTAAATTTATTTTTCTTAAATTAAGTAGTTGGGTTTAGGTTTATTTAATTTATTTAGTTTTATTTATATTTTAGTTTGTTTATTTTATATTTATTTAGGTTTATTTTATTTTATTTAGTTTAGTTTATTTATATAAGGTTTATTTATTTTAGTTTAGTTTTAATTTATTTAATTTTTTGGTTTAAATTTTATTTTTAGATTTAGGTTTCAGTTTTTATTTCATTTTTTTAGGCTTAGGTTTTAGGTTTTTATTTTAGGTTTATTTTTGGGTTTAATTTTTTTTATTTTAGGTTTAGGTTTTATTTTTTTAGTTTAGTTTATTTTAGTTTAGGTTTAGGTTTAGGTTCAAGTTTTTTTTTTCGTTTGGGGTTTTGGTTTTATTTTTTTATTTATTTATTTTAGATTAATGGTTATTTTTTAAGTTTAGGTTTTTATTTAGTTTTTATTTTATTTCATTTTAGGTTTATTTTATTTTCATTTTATGTTTAGTTTTTATTTTATTTAGGTTTTTTATTCTTAGGTTTATTTTATTTTTTTGGTTTATTTTAAGTTTATATTTATTTTATTTTAGATTTTATTTTATTTTGGTTTAGGTTTTAGGTTTTAGTTATGGTTTTTATTTTAATTTATTTTATTTCTATTTATGTTTAGGTTTAGGGTTTATTTTATTTTTAGGTTTTATTTAGCTAAGGTTTAGGTTTTTAGGTTTTTTAGGGTTTTAGGGTTTAACTTTAAGGTTTAGGGTTTAGGTTTAGGTTTAGGGTTTAGGGTTTAGAGTTTAGAGTTTAGGGTTTTTAGGGTTTAGGGTTTTATGGTTTAGGGTTTTGATTTAGGGTTTTTTTGATTTAGGTTTTTTATTATTTAGGGTTTAGGTTTTTAATTAGGGTTTTTTAGGGTTTAGGGTTTAGGGTTTAGGGTTTAGGCCTTTAGTTTAAGTGTTTTAGGTTTAGGGTTTATGTTTTAGTTTATGGTTTAGGGTTTAGGTTTGGAGTTTAATTTATGGTTTTCTTAATAGAATAAATTTTAGAATTTCTTCATTTTGATTTCATCAAGGAAGTAGCACAAGTTTTTTGTTAAGATGAAATAAATCAAAATGAGCATGCATAGAAAAAAAAGATATAAAGTTTAAGACAATTCTTATGTTTGATTTCTAGTTCCCATACCTCTCTCAGTATTTGGATCTCATCAAATGATCTCTCCACCACTACTATAACCTCCATTTTATTAGCCTCCATCTTTATATTTATCTAGATCCCCATTTTTTTGCCTCCATGGGATCTAGATTAGCGGTGATGTTTCTTAGTTACGTTCTTAGGTCTCGATTAAGGTTTAGGTTTACTAGCTTTTAGGGTTTAGCTTTATTTTTTTAGTTAATTTAGGTTTAGGTTTAGGGCTTTGGGTTTAGGGTTTAGGGTTAGGGTTTAAGGATTAGGGTTTTGTGTTTAGGGTTTAGGGTTTTGGGTTTAAGGTTTTTGGGTTTAAGGTAGGTTTAGGTTTTATTTTTAGGTTTAGTAGAGTTTAGTTTAGGTTTTTTTTAGGCTTTAGCGTTTAGGGTTATTTTATTTTTAGGTTTAGGGTGTAGATTAGTTTAAGTATAGTTTAGTTTTTTTGGTTTAGGTTATTTAGGTTTATAGTTTAGGTTTATTTTAAGTTAGTTTAAGTTTAGTTATTTAGGAGTTTAGTTGTTTATTTAGGGTTTTAAGATTTAGGATTTAGAGTTTAGCATTAGGTTTAAAGGTTTAGTGTTTAAGTTTTTAATTTAGTTTAGGTTTAGGTTGGTTTAGGTTTAGGGTTTAGGTTAGTTTAAGTTTTAGGTTTAAAGTAGTTTATTTTAGGGTTAGTTTAGTTTAGAGTTTGAGTTAAGGTTTTGATTTAGGGAGGTTTAGGGTTTAAGGTTTATAGTTTTAGGTTTAGGGTTTTGTTTTGAGTTTTGTTGTAGGTTTAGGGTTTTAGTTTAGGTTTAGGGTTTAGGGTTGATTTAAGGTTTAGGGTTTTAGGGTTTAGGGTTTATGGTTTTGGTTTTATGGGTTTTATTTATTTTTTTTTTTTAAATGATAGGTTTAGGTTTATTTAGTTTTTTTAGTTTTGTTTATTTTATTTTATATTTAGGTTTAATTTATATTTAGTTTAGTTTATTTATTTTAGTTTATTTTATTTTTATGTTATCTTTTGGTTTAGGTTTAATTTTTTATTTGTAGGTTTTGGTTTCAATTTTTTTTATTTTTTTTAGGTTTATTTTTAGGTTTTATTTAGGTTTATTTTAAGTTTTATTTTAGTTTAGGTTTAGGCTTAGGTTAATTTATTTTTAGTTTATATTATTTTATTTAGTTTAGGTTTTGGTTTAGGTTTAGTTTATTTTAAGTTTAGGTTTAAGTTTTATTTATTTTAGTTTAGTTTATTTTTAGTTTGATTTATTTTATTTTATTTATTTTATTTTTATTTTAGGTTCAGGTTTTTTTTAGTTTATGGTTTAGGTTTTATTTTTTATTTATTTTTAGGTTTATTATTTAGATTTAAGTTTTTATTTAGTTTTTATTTGATTTCTTTTTAGTTTATTTTTTTTTATTTTAGGTTTAGTTTTTATTTTATTTATTTTTTTGTAGGTTTATTTTATTTTTTTAGTTTAGTTTATTTTTAGGTTTAGGACTAAGTTTAGGTTTTTATTTTATTTTATTTTTTATTTAGGTTTAGGTTTATTTATTTATTTTAATTTTATGTTTTATTTAGTTTAGGTCTATGTTTTTAAGTTTTAAGGATTTAGGGTTTAGGGTTTACGGTTTAAGCTAAAGGGTTTAGGGTTATTTTAGGGTTTAGGATTTGGGGCTTAGGGTTTAGGGTTTAAGGTTGTAGGGTTTAGTGTTTAGGGTTTAGAATTTAGGGTTTTAGGGTTTAGGGTTCATGGTTTAGTGTTTAGGGTTTTAGTTTAGGGTTTATTATTTAGGGTTTAGGGTTTAATTTAGGGTTTAGGGTTTATTGTTTAAGGTTTTAGGGTTTAGAGATTTTTAGTTTAGGGTTTATGATTTAGGGTTTAGGGTTTAAGGTTTAGGTTATAGGGTTTAGATTTAGGTTTAGGGCTTATGTTTATGTTTAGGTTTAGTTTTAGGTTTAGGTTTAGGTTTAGGGTTTAGGTTTAGGTTTAGGGTTCAGCTTTAGGATTTAGGGTTTAGATTTAGGTTTAGGTTTAGTGTTTAGGTTTAGGATTAGGTTTAGGTTTAGGTTTAGGTTTTTTATTTTAGGTTTAGGCTTCATTTATTTTAGTTTAGGTTTAGGTTTATTTAATTTAATTATCGGTTTAAGTCTTTTTAATTTTTATTTATAGTTTGGTTTTAAATTAACATATAGTTTTTAGTTTTAGGTTTTTATTTAGTTTTTATTTTGATTTACTCTGGTTTATTTTATTTATTTTACATTTAGTTTTATTTTAGGTTTTATCTTAGGTTTATTTTATTTTAGTTTAGTTTAAGTTTTTATTTATTTTATTTTAGTTTATTTTTATTAATTTATTTTATTTTTTATTTAGGTTTAGGTTTAGGTTTTAGTTAAGGTTTTCATTTATTTTATTTTATTTAGGTTTATTATTTTTGGGTTTATTTATTTAGGTTTTATTTATTTTAGGTTTAGGTTTAGGGGGGGGGGGGGGGGGGGGGGTTTAGGTTTAGGGTTTTAGGGTTTAGGTTTAGGGTTTAGATTTAGGGTTTAGTTTAGGGTTTTAGTTTAGGGTTTAGGGTTTGAGTTTATTTAGGTTTTGGGTTTAGGGTTTTTTTTGTTTTTTTAAGTATAGGGTTTAGGGTTTTGGTTTTAGGTTTAGGGTTTATGTTTTAGTTATGCTTTAGGGTTTTGGGTTTAGGGTTTATGGCTTTTTTTAATAGGGAATAAAATCATATTAGACATTTCTTTTTTTTTTTTATTTCATCAAGTAAGTAGCACACCAAGTTTTGTAAGACACAAGGGATGACATAGATAAAAATGAGCATTCATAAATTAAGCTAGATAACTAGAACCATCCTTATAAAATAGTTCCATAGTAGTAGTTGTCCATTCTTTAGATTCTCAGTTCCCATCAATTACCCCTCTCAGTAGCGGATCCGCCATCATATACCTCTACCACCACCTATAACCTCCATTGCTCATCTCCATCGCCACCTCATATCCACTCTATCCACTGCTTTTGCGCCTCCAGTCAGATAGGAGTTTGGTTGGCGATGATGTTCTCGTCAAGGTTACCCATTCTTAGGGTTTAAGTTTAGGTTTAGGTTTATTTGCTTTATTTTTTTTTTTTACTTTAGGTTAAGTTTAAGGTTAGGTTTAGGGTTTCTGGATTAGGTTTAGAGGTTTAGGGTATAGGGTTTAGGGTTTTAGGGTTTAAGGTTTTAAGGTTTAAGGTTTTAGTGATTAGGGTTTAGTGTTATGGGTTTAGGGTTTAGGGTTGCAAGTTTATTGGTGATGGTTTTGGGTTGTAGGTTTAGGGTTTAGAGAGTTTAAGTTTAAAATTTTAGGTTTAAGTTTAAGGTTTAGTTTAGGTTTAGTTTATTTAGTTTAAGGTTTAAGTTTAGTTTAGGTTTATGTTTAGAGTTTAAGGTTGTTTTAGTTTAAGGTTTTTAGGGTTTAGGGTTTAGTTTAGAGTTTAGGGTTTACGATTTAAGGTTTAGGGTTTTAAGTTTATGGTTTAGGATATAGGATGTAAGGTTTAGGTTAGTTTAGGGTTTATGGTTTAAGGTTTAGGTTAGTTTAGGGTTTAGGATTTAGGGTTTAGGGATTAGTGTTTTGGGTTTAGGGTTTTAAGGTTTTAGGGTTTAAGGTTTAGGGTTTAGGTTTCAATTTGTGATTTAGGGTATAATGTTTAAGGTTTTTTTTAATAGTGAACAAATTCAGATTCAACATTTCTTCTTTTTTGTTTCATCAACCAAGTAGCAGATGAAGCTTTCTAAGATAAAAGTGATGACATAGATAAAAAATGCGCACACATAGAAGAAATCAAAAAACTTTAGATAACTTGAATCCTCTCTACTATGAAGACATAATTCCCTAAGCAGCATATTGGATCAGCCATTCTTTAGTTTCTTTAGTTCCCATCAAAACCACCCTTGCCTCTCGAGTAGCAGGATCTGCCATCATATCCCAGATCTATCCCTTGACCATCACCATGGTTGTAACCTTCGTCGCTCCTCCTGCCTCCGTAACCACCATATCCATATCCACCAGCACCTCCAATAAGGTTAGGGTTTAAGGTTTAAGGATAGGGTTTAGGGTTTAGGCTTTAGGGTTTGGGGTTTAGTGTTTGGGCTTTAGGGTTTAGGGTTTGCAATTTAGGGATAGCTTATGATTTAGGGTTTGTTTAGGTTTTAGGGTTTAGGGTTTAGGGTTTAGGGTTTTAAGGTTTAGGGTTTAATGTTTAGGGTTTAGGGTTTAGGGATTCAATTTAGGGCTTAGGGTTTAGGGTTTTAAGGCTTAGGTTTTTTTAGGGTTTAGGGTTTACGGTTTAAGGTTTAGGGCTTTGGGTTTAAGGTATAGGATTTAGAATTTAGGATTTTTAGGGTTTATGGTTTAGGATTTAGGGTTTAGGGTTTTTTATTACTTTTTTAATTTTTTTAAAATTAAGTAAATGAGTAGGTTTAGGTTTATTTGGTCTATATAGTTTATTTTTTTTATTTATTTTAGTTTATTTTATTATTTTATTTTATTTAGGTTCATTTTAATTTTTATCTAGTTTAGTTTATTTATTTTAGGTTTATTTATTTTAGATCAAGTTTTTTATTTTAGTTTATTTTAAGGTTTAGGTTTAGGTTTAGGTTTATTGTTTATTTTAGTTTTATTTTTATTTTATTTTTTAGGTTTAGGCATTATTTTTTATTTTTACCTTTAGGGTTAGGTTTTTATTTTTTTTTTTAGGTCAAGGTTTTAGATTTGTATTTTAGATTTTGGATTTAGTTTAGGCTTAGGTTTAGGTTTTAGGTTTAGGTTTAACTTTAGGTTTAAGTTTAGGTTTAGTATTAGGATTTATGGTTTAGGGTTTAGATTTAGGTTTTGGGCTTAAGTTTATGTTTAGGTTTAGGATTTAGGGTTTAGTGTTTTTGAGTTTAGGGTTTAAGGTTTAGTCTTTAGTAGAGTTTAGTTTATAGTTAAATTATAGTTTAGGTTTAGTTTAGTTTTGTTAAATTTAGAGTTTAGGGATTTTAGGTTTAGTTTAGGATTTTAGGTTTTTTGGGTTTGTTTAGGTTTTAGTTTAGTTTTAGGGTTTAGTTTAGGTTTAGTGTTTAGTTTAGGTTTAGGTTTAGTTTTAGGTTTAAGTTTAGGGTTTAGGATTTAGGGTTTAGTGTTTAGGGTTTATGGTTTGTCAGGTTTAGAGTTTTGGGTTTAGGTTTTAGGTTTAGGGTTTAAGGTTAATTTTTTTTAATAGAGAACAAATTCATAATTAACATTTCTTCTTTTAGATTTAACCAACCAAGTAGCATATCAAGATTTCTTAGATAGAAGCGATGATATAGATAAAAAAAGAGCATGCATAGAGCAAATCAAAACCCATAGATACTAGAACTATCTCATTGTAGAAACAGTTCCATAAGCAACATGGTCGATCATCAATTTCCCGGTTTCCCATCGAACCTCAGTAGCGAATCCCATCATATCCACGATCCATCCCTCGTGACCCTGGTTGTAACCTCTCTCTCGCCTTCCACCACTGCTCCTACCACCACCTCCATATCGACTAGCACCTCTAGATCCCCCACCACCACTGCGAAAATCATTGCCTCCGCCTTCGCCTCCATCACCGGATCTAGATTGAGCGTAGTTGATGTTTATGTTCATGCTGTCAAGGTTCTTCCCATTATTAGGGTTTAGGTTTAGGTTTATTAGATTTTAGGGTTTAGGTTTATTTTTTTTTTTATTTAGTTTCTTTAGGTTTAGGTTTATGGTTTAGGATTTAAGGTTTGGTGTTAGGGTTTAGGGCTTAGGGTTTAGGGTTTAGGGTTTAGGGTTTTAGGGCTTAGGGTTTAGTGTTAGGGTTTAAGGCTTAGGGTTAGGTTTAGGGTTTAGTGTTTAGGCTTTATTTTATGGTTTTTTTTTTTGGGTTTAGGGTTTAAGGTTTAAGGTTTAGGTTTAGGGTTTATGTTAGGGTTTAGGGTTTAGGTTTGGTTTTAGGGTTTAGGTTTAGGTTTAGGGTTTGGGTTTTAGGGTTTAGGGTTTAGAATTTAGGTTTTGTTTAGGATTTTATTTATTTATTTATATATTTTTAAAATTAAAAACTAGTAGGTTTAGGTTTCTTTAGTTTATTAAGTTTATTTTTTATTTATTTTAGTTATTTTATTTTTTTATATTTAGGTTAAATTTTAATTTTATTTAGTTTAGTTATTTATTTTAGGACTTTTTATTTTAGTTTAGATTTTTTATTTAGTTTATTTTTTAGGTTTAGGTTTAGGTTTATTTCATAGTTTAGTTATATTTTTATTTTGTTTTTTAGGCTTAGGATTTATTTTTTATTTTTAGGTTTAGGTTTAGGTTTTTATTTTATTTTTTAAGTTGAGGTTTTTGGTTTTATTTTAGGTTTATTTCTAGTTTTTATTTTTTACTTTAGGTTTAGGTTTATTTTTAGTTTATTTTATTTTATTGAGTTTAGGTTTAGGTTTAGGTTTAGTTTATTTTAGATTTAGGTTTTATTTATTTTAGTTTAGTTTATTTTAGTTTAGGTTTAGGTTTATTTTATTTTTATTTTAGGTTTATGCTTTTTTTTTTTTTAGTTTAGGGTTTAGGTTTTATTTTTTTTATTTATTTTTAGGTTTTATTTTAAGGTTTATTTTTATGTTTAGTTTTATATTTAGTTTTTATTTTATTTTTTTTTATTATATGTTTAGTTTTATTTTATTTTAGTTATTTATTCTTAGGTTTATTTTATTTTTTAGTATAGTTTAGGTTTTTATTTATTTTATTTTAGTTTATTTTTATTAGTTTATCTTATTTTACTTTTATGTTTAGGTTTAAGTTTTAATTTAAGTTTTTATTTTATTTTATTTTATATTTTATTTAGGTTTAGGGTTTAGGGTTTATTTTATTTTTAGGTTTTATTTAGTTTAGGTTTAGGTTTTTAAGCTTTTAGGGTTTAGGGTTAGTTGAGGGTTTATGGTTTATGGTTTAGGTTTTAGTTTTTTATTTTAGGTTTATTTTTTGGTTTTATTTTTTAGTTTAGGTTTAAATTTAGGTTTAGTTTATTTATATTTTAATTTATTTTATTAAGTTTAGGTTTAGGTTTAGTTTATTTTAGGTTTAGGTTTATGTATTATTTATTTTAATTAAGATTTAGGTTTATTTTATTTTTATTTTAGGTTCAAGTCTTTTTTTAATTTAGGGTTTAGCTTTTATTTTTATTTATTTTTAGGTTTTAGATTAACATTTATTTTTTTTTATGTTTAGGTTTTATTTAGTTTTATTTTATTTTATTTTAGGTTTATTTTATTTTCATTTTATGTTTAGTTTTATTTTTAGGTTTTTTTTTTTATTTTTTATTTTATTTTAGTTTAGTTTAAGTTTTATTTATTTTATTTTAGTTTATTTTATTAGTTTATGTTATTTTATTTTTAGGTTTTGGTTTAGGTTTAAGGTTATCATTTTATTTTACTTTACTTTATTTTATTTAGGTTTAGTGTTTAGGGTTTATTTTGTTTGGGTTTAGGTTTTTAGGATTTTTGGGTTTAGGGTTTAGATTTTAGGGTTTGGGGTTAATGGTTTAGGGTTTAGGGTTATAGGTTTTAGGATTTAGGGTTTATGGTTTTAAACTTTAGGTTTTAGGGTTTAGGGTTTGGGTTTATGGTTTAGGGTTTTTTTACTATACAGTTTAGAGTTTAGGGTTTTTAGAGTTTAGGGTTTAGGGTTTAGGGTTTAGGGTTTATGTTTTAGTTTATGGTTTATGGTTTATGGTTTTATTTAATAGAGAAAAAATTTAGATTCAACATTTTTCATTTTGATTTCATCAAGCAAGTAGCACACTAAGTTTTGTAAAAGACAAGCGACAATATAGATAAAAAATGAGCAAGCATAGAGCAAATGAAAAACCCTAGATAACTAGAATCCCCCATAAAGACAGTTTTGAGTAGTGGATGGATCGTCCATTCTTTAAATTCTCTAGTTCCCATTAGAACTACCCTTTTATAGCGGATCATATCATATCCGATCTCTCCCACCACCACCATGGCTATAACCTCCATTGCTCATCCTCCATAGCACCATATATCCACACCTCCAGTTCCCTGTAATAGCTTGCCTCTCACCTTATCCTCCAGATCTAGATTGACTTGGTTGTGGTGATGTTCATCTTTGTCGAGGTTTTGCCATTCTTAGGGTATAGGTTTATTAGCTTTTTGGGTTTAGCTTTATTTTTTGTTACTTTAGGTTTAAGTTTAAGGTTTAAGGTTTAGGGTTTAGGGATTAGGGATTAGGGTTTAGGGTTTAGGTTTTAATATTTTAGGTTTAGGATTTTAGGGTTTAAGGTTTTAAGTTTTAAGGTTTTAGTCTTTAGGGTTTAGGGTTTAGGTTTATTTTTAGTTTATTTTATTTTATTTAGTTTAGGTTTAGGTTTAGGTTTTATTTATTTTATTTTTTATTTTGGGTTAGGTTTTTTTTTTTTTAGGGTTTAGGTTTTATTTTGAGGTTTATTTTTTTTAGGTTTAGGTTTTATTTATTTAAATTTAGGTTTATTTTATTTTTATTTTATGTTTAGTTTTATTTTATTTTGGTTTTATTCTTAGGTTTATTTTATATTTTAGTTTATTTTAGGATTTTATTTAATTTATTTTAGTTTATTATTATTAATTTAATTTATTTTATTATTAGGTTTAGGTTTAGGTTCTAGTTTAGGTTTATATTTTTTTTATTTATTTTTTTAATTTTATTTAGGTTTAGGTTTATATTTATTATTTTATTTTTGGTCTTATTTAGTTTAGGTTTAGGTTTTAGGTTTTTTAGTGTTTAGGGTTTTTTTAGGTTTAGGGTTTAGGGTTTAGGTTTAGGTTTGGGGTTTAGGGTTTAGGGTTTAGGGCTTAGGGTTGTAGGTTTTAGGGTTTAGGGATTAAATTTCTTTAGGCTTTAGGGTTTAGGGTTTAGGGTTTAGGGTTTAGGGTTTAGGGTTTTGGGTTTAAGGTTTAGGGTTTATGGGATTAGGGTTTACGATTTATGGTTTAGGGTTTAGGGTTTTTGGTTTTTTTTTAACAAAGAACAAATTTAGATTCAACATTTCTTCTTTTTGATTTCATCAACCAACACACCAAGTTTTCTAAGACAGCGATGACATAGATAAGAAATGAGCATGAAAAATTAAAACCCTAGATAACTAGAACCGTCTCTATAAGACAGTTCCATAAGCAGATCGGTTTGGTGGTTCAATTTCTTGATTCCCATCGAACCACCCGCCTCTCGGGGGATCCACCATCATATCCCAGCTCTCCTCCATTCTTTAGTTTCTTCTTTTAATTTATTTAGTTTATTTTTCATTTATTTTAGTTTATTATATTTTTTATTTTTATTTAGGTTTTTTTTATTCTTATTCAATTTAGTTTATTTATTTTAGTTTAGGTTTTTTATTATTATTTTTTTCTTAGGTTTAGGTTTAGGTTTATATTTTAGTTTAGTCTTATTTTTATTTTATTTTTTAGGTTTCCATTTTATCTTTTTATTTTAGGTTTAGGTTTAGGTTTTTATTTTATTTTTTTAGGTTTAGGTTTTAGGTTTTATTTTTAGGTTTATTTTTAGGTTTTATTTTTTAGTTTTGGTTTAGGTTCATTTTTAGTTTATTTTATTTTATTTAGTTTGGCTTTTGGTTTAGGTTTAGTTTATTTTAGGTTTAGGTTTAGAATTTATTTATTTTATTTAGGTTTATTTTATTTATTTTATTTTATTTTAGGTTTAGTTTTTTTAGATTAGTGTTTAGGTTTTACTTTTTTATTTATTTTAGGTTTTAGTTTTATTTTATTTTATTTTAAGCTTATTTGATTTTTAATTTAGTTTTAGTTTTTATTTTATTTAAGTCTTATATATTTTTAATTTATTTTAGGTTTTAATTTATTTTATTTTAGTTTAGTTTTTTTTTTATTTTTAGGTTTAGGTTTATGTTTAAATTTATGTTTTTATTTTATTTTATTTTTTGATTTTATTTTGGTTTAGGTTTTTCTATTTATTTTTTTAGGTTTTATTTAGTTTAGGTTTAGGTTTTTTCTAGGGTTTAGGGTTTGAGTTTATGGTTTAGGGTTTAGTTTAGGTTTTAAGGTTTATGGTTTGGGTTTAGGGTTTAGGGTTTAGGGTTTAGGGTTTTAGTTTAGGTTTTTGGGTTTTAGGTTTTGGGTTATGGGTTTAGGTTTAGGGTTTAAAGTTGTAGCTTTTAGGGTTTAGGGCATAGGGTTTAAGGTTTAGGGTTTATGGTTTTAGGGTTTAGGGTTTAGGGTTAGAGTATTTTTTTAAATTTTTATTTAGGGTTTGGGGTTTAGAGTTAGTTTAGGGTTTAGGGTTATAGGTTTTGGGTTTAGTGTTTACGGATAGTTTTAGGGCTTATGGTTTAGGGTTTAGGGTTTAGGATTTAGGTTTTAGGTTTTAGGGTTTAGAATTTATGGTTTATCTAAAATTTAGCAAACCGATAGATTTAGATTTAATTAGTTATTTTTTATTTATTTTCATTTAACTTATTTAATTTAGGTTTATTTATTTTAGTTTACATTTTTTATTTTAATTTATTTTTTAGGTTTAGGTTTAAGTATTTATTTATTTTGTAGTTTAGTTTTATTTTATTTTATTTTTTAGGTTTTTTTATTTTAGGTTTAGGTTTAGGTTATTTATTTTATTTTTTAGGTTTAGGTTTTAGTTTTATTTTAGGTTCATTTTAGGTTTTATTTATTTTACTTTAGGTTTATATTTATTTTGTTTATTTTGATTTATTTAGTTTAAGGTTTAGGTTTAGGTTTAGGTTTAGGTTTTATTTATTTTTGTTTAGTTTATTTTAATTTAGGTTTAGGTTTATTTTATTTTATTTATTTGAGGCTTAGTTTTTTTTAGTTAATGGTTTAGGTTTTATTTTTTTAGTTTTTTTAGGTTTTACTTTTAGGTTTATTTTTTAGGTTTAGGTTTTTATTTAGTTTTTTTTTATTTTAGGTTTATTTTTTTATCTTATGTTTAGTTTTTATTTTATTTAGGTTTTCTATTTTTAGGTTTCTTTTATTTTTTATTTATGTTTTATTTATTTTATTTTAGTTTAATTTTATTTTATTTTATTTTATTTTTTTTTTTATGTTTAGGTTTAGGTTTAGGTTCAAGTTTGGGTTTAGGTTTAGGTTTTAGTTTATGTTTTTATTTTATTTATTTTTTAGGTTTTATTTATTTATTTTGGTTTTATTTTAGTTTTTAGGTTTTTTTTAGGTTTTTTTTAGGGTTTAGGGTTTTAGGTTAAGGGTTTAGGGTTTTTAAGTTTAGGGTTGTAAGTTTAAGGTTTTAGGTTTAGCATTTGGGGTTTAAGGTTAGTTTTAGGGTTAGTTTTAGGGTTTAGGGTTTAGGTTTAGGATTTATTTAGGGTTTAGGGTTTTAGGTTTAATTGTTTAGGTTTAGGAGGTTTAGTTAGGGTTTATTTAGGTTTAAGGTTTAGGTTTAGGGTTAGTTTAGTTTAGGTTTAGGTTAGGGTTTATTTTATTTATTTTTTATTTACTATATTTTTAATTTAATTTTGCTATATTTATTTATTTTACTAGTTTATTTAAATTAGGTTTATTTATTTTATTTTAGGTTAGTGATTTTAGTTTATTTTTTTAGGTTTAGAGTTAAGTTTATGTTTATTTTTTACTTTAGTTTATTATTTTTTTTTAGGTTTTATTTTTTTATTTTTTAGGTTTAGATTTAGGTTTTTATTTTATTTTTTTATGTTTAGGTTTTAGGTTTATATTTTAGGTTTATCTTTAGGTTTTATATTTTTGTTTAGGTTTAGGTTTATTTTTTGGTTTATTTTATTTTATTTAGTTTAGGTTTAGGTTTAGGTTTAGTTTATTTTAGGTTTATGTTTAGGTTTTACTTATTTTAGTTTAGTTTATTTTAGTTTAGGTTTATTTTATTTCTATTTTAGGTTTAGGTTTTTTTTTTTAGTTTAGGGTTTTGGGTTTCTTTTTTATTTATTTTTAGGTTTTATTTTTTAGGTTTAGGTTTTTATTTCATTTTTATTTTATTTTAGGTTTATTTCATTTTTACTTCAGGTTTGGTTTCTAATTTATTTAGGTATTTGATTTTTTAGTTTAGTTTAGGTTTTTATTTATTTTATTTTAGTTTGGTTTTTATTTTTTTGTTTTATATTATTTTTGGGTTTTGGTTTAGTTTAAGGTTGTAGTTTATGTTTTTATGTTATTATATTTTTTAGTTTACTTAAGTTTAGGTTTAGGTTTATTTTTATTTAATTTCATTTTACTTATTTTAGGGTTTAGCTTTAGTTTATTTTAGGTTTTGGTATATTTTTATTTATTTTAGTTTAGTATATTTTAGTTTAGGTTTAGGTTTATTTTATTTTTGGTTTAGATTTTTTTTAGTTTAAGGTTTAGATTTTATTTTTTATTTATATTTTCATTTTATATTTAGGATTTAGGTATTATTCTTCAATTCCTCTAGTTCCCATGAACCACGACCTCTCAGTAGGATCCACCATCATATCCCATCTCTCCCTCCACCATCTTGGTTTTTAACCTCCATTCCTCATCCATCCTGCTTTTGGCCACCTCATATCCACTCCTCAATTCCCCACCATTGTGATAACCACCATTTACCTTAGCCTCCTTTCTTTGGATCAGTTTGATGGTGGTGATGTTCTTAAGGTTCTTCTTAGGTTTTAGGATTAGGTTTACGTTTATTAGTTTTAGGGTTTAAGATTATTTTTTAGTTTATTTAGTTACTTTAGGTTAGGTTTAGGTTTAAGGTTTGGGATTTAGGGTTTAGGGTTTAGGGATTTTTTTAAAATTAAGAAAACTGGTAGGTTTAGGTTTATTTAGTTTATTTTTTATTTATTTTAGTTTATTTTATTGTTTGTTTTTATTTAAGTTTAGTTTTATTTTTTAAGTTTTTTAGGTTTATTATTTATTTAGTTTAGTTTAGGTTTTATTTATTTTATTTTAGTTTAGTTTCTACTTTTTTATTTTATTTTATTTTTAATTTTAAGTTTAGGTTTAGGTTTTAGTTTAGGTTTTATTTTATTTTATTTTCAATATTTTTTTTAGGTTTAGGTTTTATTTATTTATTTTATTTTAGGTTTTATTTAGTTTGATTTTGGTTTTAAGTTTTTTATGGTTTTGGGTTTAGGGTTTAGGGATTAGGGTTTAGGGTTTGGGGTTTAGGGTTTACGATTTAGGGCTATAGATTTTAGGGTTTAGGGTTTAGGGTTTAGGGTCTAGGGTTTTAATGTTTAGGGTTTAAGGTTTAGGGTTTTAGGGTTTAGTGTTGTATGTTAATGGTTTAGGGTTAGTTCTAATGTTAAGGGTTCAGGACTAATGTTATTTATTTATGATTTATTTTATTTAGGGTTTATGGTTTAGGGTTTATGGTTAGTTTAGAGTTTAGGGTTTAAGGTTTAGCGTTGTAGGTTTAGGGTTTACGGTTAGTTTTAGGGTTTAGGGTTTTGGATTTAGGGTTTAGGGTTTAGGGTTTAATGGTTTTTTTCAATTAAAAAAACAAGTTGGTTTAGGTTTATTTAGTTTCTTTAGTTTATTTTTTTATTAATTATTGTTTATTTTATTTTTTATTTATATTTAAGTTTATTTTTATTTTATTTAGTTTAGTTTATTTATTTTTTTATGTTTTTATTTTACTTTATTTGTTAAGTTTAGGTTTAGGTTTATGTTTATCTATTATCTTATTTTTATTTTTATTTTATTTTTTAGGTTTAGGTTTCATTTTTATTTCTAGGTTTAAGTTTAGGTTTTTATTATATTTTTTAAGCTTAGGTTTTAGGATTTTATTTTAGGTTTATTTTTAGGTTTGATTTTTTGGTTTAGGTTTATGTTTATTTTTAGTTTATTTTATTTTATTTTGTTCACGGTTTAGGTTTCATTTATTTTAGGTTTAGGTTTTACTTATTTTAGTTTAATTTAATTAAGTTTAGGTTTAGGTTTATTTTATTTTGTTTATTTTAGGTTTAGGTTTTTATTTAGTTTTTATTTTATTTTATTTTAGGTTTATTTTTTTATTTTACATTTAGTTTTATTTTATTTAGGTTCTTTTAGGTTTATTTTATTTTCTTAGTTATGGTTTATATTTATTTTATTTTAGTTTAGTTTTTTATTATTTTATTTTTTTTGGTTAGGTTTTAGTTTATATTTTATTTTATTTTATTTTATTTATGTTTAGGTGTATTATTTATTTTTTTTAGGTTTTATTTAGGAGTTTTTAGGTTTTGGTTTTAGGGTTTAGGGTTTAGGTTTAGGTTTAGAGTTTAGGGTTGTAGGTTTTAGGGTTTAGGGTTTATGGTTGTTTAGGTTTATTTAGGATTTAGTTTTAGGGTTAAGGGTTAGGCTTTTTTAATTTTTAATTTTTATATTTTTTAAATTAAGTAATGGAGTTAGGTTTTATTTCATTTTATTTATTTTAGTTTAATTTATTTAGGTTTAGGTTTATTTATTTTCTCTTTTCTTTTTTATTTTATTTTTATTTTTTTTTTTAGTTTTATTTTTTATTTATTTTTATTTTAGGTTTTATTTAGTTTTTTATTTTAGTTTAGTTTAGGTTTTTATTTTTATTTTAGGTTTAGTTTTATTTTATTTTAGTTTAGTTTAGTGTAGCTTTGTTTTTTTTATTTTAGTTTAAATTTTTAATTTTATTTTCTTTTATGTTTAGGTTTTAGTTTATGTTTTATATTATTTATTATTTTATTTTGGTTTAGGTTTATTTATTTATTTTATTTTTAGGTTTTATTTAGTTTAGGTTTAGGTTTTTAGCTTTTGAGGGTTTAGGGTTTAGGGTTTAGGTTTAGGTTTATTTTTCAATTTATTTAGTTACTTTAGGTTTAGGTTTAGGGTTTAGGGTTTACGGTTTAGGGTTTTAGGTTTATGCTTTTAGGGTTTAGGGTATTGGTTTAGGGTTTAGGGTTTTTTAGGGTTTAGGATTTAGGGTTTAGGGTTTAGGATTGTAGGTTTAAATTTGTAGGTTTAGGGTTAAGGGTTTAGGGTTTAAGGTTTAATGTTTTTTTTTAAATGATGTAAACTGGTAGGTTTATGTTTATTTAGTTTATTTTTTTGGTTTAGGTTTAGGTTTAGGTTTATGTTTAGGTTTTAGGGTTTAGGGTTGTAGGTTTTAGGGTTTAGGGTTTAGGGTTTAGGGTTTAGGGCTTTAGTGTTTAGGGTTGTAAGTTAATAATTTAGGGTTAGGTTTAGGGTTTAGGGTTAGGGTTTTTTTATTTTTTATTTTTTCTTATTTAGGGTTTAGGGTTTATGGTTAGTTTAGGGTTTAGGGTTTAGGGTTGTAGGTTCAGGGTTTTGGATTTAGGGTTTGAGGGTTTCTTTTAATATTTAAATTAAGTAAACCGTTAGGTTTAGGTTTATTTAGTATATTTAGTATATTATATTATTTATTTTTTATTTTTATTTAGTTTTATTTCTTATTTTTATTTATTTTAGTTTATTTATTTTCGGTTTATTTATTTTAGTATAAGTTTTTTATTTTACTATATATTTAGGTTTTGGTTTAGGTTTAGGTTTATTTTTTAGTTGAGTTTTATTTTTATTTTATTTTTTTGGTTAAGATTTTGTTTTTTTATTTTTAGGTTTAGGTTTAGGTTTTATTTTTTTATTTGTTTAATTTTTAGGTTTTAGGTTTTTATTTTAGGTTTATTTTTAGGTTTTATTTTTTAGTTTAGGTTTAGGTTTTTTTTTAGTTTATTTTATTTTATTTAGTTTTGGTTTAGGTGTTAGGTTTAGTTTATTTAAGGTTTAGGATTAAGTTTTATTTATTTTAGTTTAGTTTATTTTAATTTGGGTTTAGGTTTATTTTATTTTTATTTTAGGTTTAGGTTTTTTTTTCATTTAGGGTTTTGGTTTTATTTTTTATTTTGGTTTAAGTTTTTTTATTTAGTTTTATTTATTTTATTTTTTATTTTATTTTAGGTTACTTTATTTTATTTAGGTTTTTTTCTTAGGTTCATTTTACTTTTAATTTAGTTTAGGTTTTAATATTTTGTTTTATTTTCTTATTTTTATTTTAATTTATTTTTTAAGTTTAGGTTTTAATTAACTTTAATTTAGTTTAGGTTTTTATTTTTTAATTTTTTAATTTTATTTATGTTTTGGTCTTTTTATTTATTTTATTTTTAAGTTTTATTTAGTTTAAGTTTAGGTTTTTAGGTTTTTAAAGTTTAAGGTTTAGGGTTTAGGGTTTTAGGGTTTAGGGCTTTAGGCTTTAGGGTTTAGAGTTAGGGTATAGGTTTAGGGTTTATTTAGTGTTTAGCTTTAGTTTAGGATGTTTGGGAAGGTTAGCAGTTTAGGATTAGATTAAATTTGATTTAGGGTTTAGGCTTTAGTTAGGGTTTAGGATTTAGGTTTAGGTTAGTTTAAGTTTAAGGTTTAGTTTAGAGTTAGGGAGTTTTATTTTTAGTTATGGTTTAGTTTAGTGTTTAGGTTTAGGTTTAGGATTTAGTTTAGTTTAGGTTTAGTTTAGGTTTAAGGTTTTAGGTATTTAGTGTTTATAGTTTAGTTTAGTTTTAAAGTTTAGGGTTTAGTTTTGTTTAGGTTTAGTGTTTAAGGTTTAGGTTTAGGGTTTAGGTTGTAGGTTTAGGGTTGTATGTTTTTTAATTTTAGTTTAGGGTTTTATGGTTTAAGGTTTAGGGCTTAAGGTTTAGTTTTTTTTTTATTTTAGCTTAGTTTATTTTAGTTTAGGTTTATGTTTATTTTATTTTGCTTATTATGGGTTTATGTTTTTTTTTTTGGTTTAAGGTTTAGGTTTTATTTGTTATTTATTGTTAGGTTTTTTTAGGTTTAGGTTTTTATTTAGTTTTTATTTTATTTTATTTTAGGTTTATTTTATTTTTATTTTATGTTTAGTTTTTATTATATTTTAGTTTTTTATTTTAGGTTTATTTTAATTTTTAGCTTGGTTTATGTTTTTGTTTATTTTATTTTAATTTAGTTTCTATTTTATTTTTAGGTTTAGGTTTATAGTTTTTTTTACTTTATTTAGGTTTAGGTTTTTTATTTATTTTATTTTCAGGTTTTATTTAGTTTATGTTTAGGCTTTTAAGTTTTTAGGTTTTTAGGGTTTGAGGTTTAGGGTTTAGGGTTTAGGGTTTAAGGTTTGGGTTTAGTGTTCAGTGTTTAAGGATGTAGGTTTTAGGGTTTATGGTGTAGGATTTAGGGTTTAGGGTTTTAGGTTTAAGGTTTTCTCTTTAGGGTTAAGGATTTATGGTTTAGGGTTTTAGGGTTTAGGGTTTAGGGGTTAAGGTTGTATGTTTAGGGTTTACAATTTAGGGTTTTGGGTTAGTCTTAGTGTTTAGGGTTTAAGGTTAGGAATTTATTTATTTATTCATTTTTTTTAAATTAAGTAAACTGGTAAGTTTAGATTTATTAAGTTTATTTTTTATTTATTTTATTTTATTTTATTTATTTTATTTTATTTAATTTATTTTATTTAATTTAGATTTATTTTAGGTTTATTTATTTTAGTTTAAGTTCTTTGTTTTAGTTTATTCTTTTAGGTTTAGGTTTAGGTTTAGGTTTATTTTTAGTTTAGTTTTATTCTAATTTTATTTTTTAGGTTTAAGTTTCATTTTATTTTTTTAGTTTTAGATTTATGTTTAGCTTTTCAGTTTAGGTTTATTTTTAGGTTTTATTTTTCAGTTTCGGTTTAAGTTTATTTTTAATTTATTTTATTTTATTTTATTTGGGGTTTAGGTTTAGTTTATTTTAGGTTTAGGTTTAGGTTTTATTTATTTTAGCTTAATTTATATTAGTTTAGGTTTAGGTTTATTTTATTTTGTTTATTTTATTTTTTAGGTTTATATTTAGTTTAGGGTTTAGGTTTTTATTTTTAGGTTTTATTTTAGATTTATTTTTTTGGTTTAGGTTTTTATTTAGTTTTTATTTTATTTTATTTTAGGGTTTTTATTCTTATTTTATGTTTGGGTTTTATTTTAGGGTTTAAGGTTTTTTAGTTTAGGGTTTAGGGTTTACTGTTTAGGATTTAATGTTTAGGTTTTCGGGTTTAGGTTAGTTTAGGGTTTAAAGTTTACGATTTAGGATTTAGGTTTAGGGTTTAGGTTTTTTTAGGGTTTAGGGTTTAGGGATTAGGGTTTAGGGTTTATGGTTTGAGGATTTTTATGGTTTTTAGGGTTTAAGGTTTAGGAATTTATTTATTTATTCATTTTTTTTTAAATTAAGAAAACTGGTAAGTTTAGATTTATTTAGTTTATTTTTTATTTATTTTATTTTATTTAATTTATTTTTATTTAATTTAGCTTATTTATTTTAGGTTTATTTATTTTAGTTTAAGTTCTTTGTTTTAGTTTATTCTTTCGATTTAGGTTTAGGTTTAGGTTTATTTTTTAGTTTAGTTTTATTCTAATTTTATTTTTTAGGTTTAAGTTTCATTTTTATTTTTTAGTTTTAGATTTATGTTTAGCTTTTCAGTTTAGGTTTATTTTTAGGTTTTATTTTTCAGTTTAGGTTTAAGTTTATTTTTAATTTATTTTATTTTATTTAATTTGGGGTTTAGGTTTAGTTTATTTTAGGTTTAGGTTTAGGTTTTATTTATTTTAGCTTAGTTTATATTAGTTTAGGTTTAGGTTTATTTTATTTTGTTTATTTTATTTTTAGGTTTATATTTAGTCTAGGGTTTAGGTTTTATTTTAGGTTTTATTTTTAGATTTATTTTTTTGTCTAGGTTTTATTTAGTTTTATTTTATTTTATTTTAGGGTTTTATTCTTATTTTATGTTTGGGTTTTATTTTAGGGTTTAAGGTTTTTTAGTTTAGGGTTTAGGGTTTACTGTTTAGGATTTAATGTTTAGCTTTTAGGGTTTAGGTTAGTTTAGGGTTTAAGGTTTACGATTTAGGATTTAGGTTTAGGGTTTAGGTTTGTTTAGGGTTTAGGGTTTAGGGATTAGGGTTTAGGATTTATGGTTTGAGGATTTTTATGGTTTTAGGGGTTTAGGGTTTAGGGTTTAGGGTTTTAGGTTTAATAGAGAACAAATTCAGATTCAACATTTCTTCTTTTGGATTTTATCAACTATGTAAGAGACCATGTTTTCTAAGATACAGGTGATGATATAGATAAAAAATGAGCATGCATAGAGCAAATAAAATACCCTAGATAACTAGATCTGTCTTTACTATAAAGCCAGATTTCCATAAGCAATACATCAGATCAGCTGTTCTTTAGTTTCTCCAATTCCCATCAGAACCACTCTCATCTTTAGAGTAGCAGAATCTGCCATCATATCCCTGATCTATCTCTCGACCACCACCATGGTTGTAACCTCAATCTCTCGTCCTACCTCCAAAACCACCACCTCCATATGCATCCTCACAGATCCATCTTATCCCCACCTCCAAATTTTTCCACCACCACCTCCATAACCACCATCATATCCACCAGCACCTCCAGTAGGGTTAGGGTTTAGGGTTTATGGTTAAGGTTTATGGTTTAGGGTTTAGTGTTTAGTTTTTAGGCTTTAGGGTTTAGGGTTTAGGGTTTAGGGATAACTTAATGTTTAGGGTTAGTTTATGCTTTAGGGTTTAGGGTTTATGATTTAGGGTTTAAGGTTTAGTGTTCAGGGTTTATGGTTTAGGATTTAAGTTTTATGATTTAGGGTTTAGGGTTTGGGTTTAGGATTTAGGGTTTAGAGTTTAGGGTTTTAGGGTTTAGGGTTATTTAGGGTTTAAGGTTTAAGGTTTAAGGTTTAGGTTTAGGGTTTAGGGCATAGAGTGTAGGATTTAGGGTTTAGGGTTTTTAGGGTTTAGGGTCTAGGGTTTAGTTATTTATTTATTTTTTAGGGTTGTTTAGGGTTTAAGGTTTAAGTTTAGTTTAGGTTTAGGTTTCATAGAGTGTAGGATTTAGTTTAGGGTTTTTTTAGGGTTTATTAGGGTTTAGTTATTTATTTATTTTATAATTAGTAAATTAGTAGGTTCAGGTTTATTTAGTTTATTTAGTTTATTTTATATTTATTGTAGTTTATTTTATTTTTTATTTTTATTTAAGTTCATTTTTCTATTAATTAGTTTAGTATATTTATTTTAGGTTTATTTATTTTAGTTTAGGTTATTTATTTTACTTAATTTTTAAGGTTTAGGTTTACGTTTAGGTTAATTTTTTAGTTTAATTTTATTTTTATTTCATTTTTAGGTTTAGGTTTTATTTTTTTATTTTTAGGTTTAGGTTTAGTTTTTATTTTATGTTTATTTTTAGTTATATTTTATTTTAATTTTATTTTTTATGTTTAGGTTTTACTTTTTATTTTTATGTTTATGTTTGAGTTTATAATTTATATTTTTAGGTTTATGTTTTAAGTTTTTATTTTAGGTTTATTTTTAGGTTTTATTTTTTTTATTTAGGTTAGGTTTATTTTTAGTTTATTATATTTTATTTAGTTTATGTTTATGTTTAGGTTTAGTTTATTTTAGGTTTAGGTTTAGCTTTTATTTAACTATAGTATAATTTATTTTAGTTTTGATTTATTTTATTTTGTTTATTTTATTTTTCTTTTAGTTTATGGTTTAGGTTTCTTTTTATTTAATTTTAGAATTAATTTTTAGGTTTAGTTTTTATTCAATTTTATTTAATTTAATTTTATTATAGGTTTAATTATGTATTTTAGGGTTTAGAGTTTAGGGTTTAGGGTTTAGGGTTTAAGGTTTAGGGTTTGGGGTTTTAGGGTTTATGGTTTAAGGTTTAGGGTTTATGGTTTAGGGTTTTAGGGTTTAGGGTTTAGGGTTTAGGGATTAGGTTTTAGGTTTAGGTTTTATTTATTTTTGTTTAGTTTATTTTAGATTAGGTTTAGGTTTATTTTATTTTGTTTATTTTAGGTTTAGGTTTATATTTAGTTTAGGGTTTAGGTTTTATTTTTAGGTTTTATTTTTAGATTTATTTTTTAGGTTTAGGTTTTTATTTAGTTTTTATATTATTTTAGTTTAGGGTTTTTATTCTTATTTTATGTTTGGGTTTTATTTTAGGGTTTAGGGTTTTTTAATTTAGGGTTTAGGGTTTATTGTTTAGGATTTAGGGTTTAGGGTTTAGGGTTTAGGGTTTAGGTTTATTTAGGGTTTATCGTTTATGGTTTAGGATTTAGGTTTAGGGTTTAGGTTAGTTTAGGGTTTAGGGTTTAGGGCTTAGGGTTTTGGGATTAGGGTTTAGGGTTTATGGTTTGAGGGTTTTTAGGGTTTTTAGGGTTTAAGGTTTAGGGTTTAGGGTTTAGAGTTTAGGGTTTTTTTTAATAGAGAATAAATTCAGATTCAACATTTCTTCTTTTTGATTTCATCAACCATGTAAGAGACCAAGTTTTCTAAGATAGAGGTGATGATATAGATAAAAAATGAGCACGCATAGAGCAAATAAAAAACCCTAGGTAACTAGATCCGTCTCTACTGTAAAGACACATTTCCATAAGCAATAGGTCAGATCAGTCGTTCTTCAGTTTCTCTAATTCCCATCAGAACCACCCTCATCTCTAGAGTAGCAAAATCTGCCATCATATCTCTGATCTATCCCTTAGCCACCACCATGGTTGTAACCTCCGTCCTACCTCCATAACCACCACCTCATATCCAGGCTCTAGATCCATCTCTAGATCCCCCACCTCCAAATTTTTCCTCCATAACCACCACCTCCATAGCCACCATCATATCCACCAACACCTCCAGCAGGGTTAGGGTTTAGGGTTTATGGGTTTAGGGTTTGGGGATAGCTTAATGTTTAGGGTTAGTTTAGGGTTTAGGGTTTTAGGGTTTAAGGTTTAGTGTTCAGGGTTTATGGTTTAGGATTTAGGCTTTATGATTTAGGGTTTAGGGTTTGGGTTTAGGGTTTAGAGTTTAGGGTTTTAGGGTTTGGGGTTATTTAGGGTTTAGGGTTTAGGGTTTAAGGTTTAGGGTTTAGGGTTTAGGGTATAGAGTGTAGGATTTAGGGTTTAGGGTTTTTAGGGTTTAGGGTCTAGGGTTTAGGTGTTAGGGTTTATTTATTTATTTATTTTTTAAAATTAAGTAAATTAGTATGTTTTGGTTTATTTAGTTTATTTAGTTTATTTTATATTTATTGTAGTTTATTTTATTATTTATTTTTATTTAGATTCATTTTTATTTTTATTTAGTTTAGTTTATTTATTTTAGTTTTATTTATTTTAGTTTAGGCTTTTTAGTTTACTTTATTTTTAAGGTTTAGGTTTAGGTTTAGGTTAATTTTTAGTTTATTTTTATTTTTATTTTATTTTTAGGTTTTGGTTTTATTTTTAGGTTTAGGTTTAGTTTTTATTTTATTTTTTTAGGTTTAGGTTTTAGGTTTTTATTTTAGGTTTATTTTTATGTTTTATTTTTTTTAGATTATGTTTAGGTTTATATTTATTTCTATTTTATTTTTATTTTATTTTTTTAGTTTAGGTTTTATTTTTTATTTTTCTGTTTATGTTTAGGTTTTTTATTTATTTTTTTAGGTTTATGTTTTAGGTTTATTTTTAGGTTTTATATTTTTGTTTAGGTTAGGTTTATTTTTTAGTTTATTATATTTTATTTAGTTTAGGTTTAGGTTTAGGTTTAGTATATTTTAGGTTTAGGTTTAACTTTTATTTAGTATAGTATAATTTATTTTAGTTTTGATTTATTTTATTTTGTTTATTTTATTTTTCTTTTAGGTTTAGGTTTTTTTTTTAGTTTATGGTTTAGGTTTTCTTTTTATTTATTTTTAGGATTAATTTTTTTTAAGTTTAGTTTTATTCATTTTATTTTATTTTATTATAGGTTTAATTAATGTTTATTTTAGGTTCAATTTTTATTTTATTTAGTTTTTTTTAAATTTTTAGGTTTATTTTATTTTTTAGTTTAGTTTAGGTTTTTATTAACTTTATTTTAGTTTAGTTCATCTTTTTTATTTTATTTTATTTTTAGGTTTAAGTTTAGTTTTAGGTTTAAGTTTAGGTTTTAATTTAGGTTTTTATTTTATTTTATTTTTTATTTTATTCAACTTTAGGTTTTTATATTTATTTTATTTTTAGGTTTTATTTCATTTAGGTTTATTTTTTAGGTTTTTAGGGTTTAGAGTTTAGGGTTTAGGGTGGGTGGTAGTTTGGGGTTTAGGGTATATGGTTTAGGGTGTGGTTTAGGTTGGTTTAGGGTTTAGGATTAGAG
Source organism: Cymbidium sinense (assembly GCA_021442155.1). Classification (NCBI taxonomy): domain Eukaryota; kingdom Viridiplantae; phylum Streptophyta; class Magnoliopsida; order Asparagales; family Orchidaceae; genus Cymbidium; species Cymbidium sinense. The sequence continues at coordinate 176,876,194 of CM038214.1, read as the reverse complement.
TTTAGTGAGGTTTAGTGTTTTTAGGGTGGGAGTTTAGGTTTAAGTTTAGGTTGGGAGGTTTAGGGTTAGGAGGGTTTATAGTTTAGGGTTTAGGTTTTAGGATTTAGGGAGGGTTTGAATTTAGATTTAGGTCACTAATTTAAGTTTAGGGCTTAGTTTTAGGCTTTAGGCTTTAAGATATAGTATTTTAAGGTTTAGGCAGTGGTAAGTGGCCTTTAGGTTTAGGGGGGTTAAAGATTTATTATTTAGGGTTTGGATTTAGGGTTTATGGTTTATGGTAGGGGGTTTAGGGATTTAGGGTTTAGGGTTTTAGGGTTTAGGGTTGTTTAGGGTTTGGGATTAGGGTTTAGGGTTTAAGGTTTAGCGTTAGGGTTAGGGTCAGGGTTCATGGTTTATGGTGTAGGTTTTTTTAAGTTATTTTTTTTTAGTTATCTTTTAAATTAAGTAAATGAGTTGGTTTACGTTTATTTAGCTTATTTAGTTTGTTTTTTATTTATTTTAGTTTATTTTATTTTTTATTTTTAAGTAAGTTCATTTTTATTTTTATTTAGTTTCGTTTATTTTTTTTAGGTTTATTTATTTTAGTTTAGGTTTTTTATTTTAGGTTTATTTTTATGTTTTATTTTTTTTAGATTATGTTTAGGTTTATATTTATTTATATTTTATTTATATTTTATTTTTTTAGTTTAGGTTTTATTTTTTATTTTTATGTTTATGTTTAGGTTTTTAAATTATTTTTTTAAGTTTATGTTTTAGGTTTATTTTTAGGTTTTATTTTTTTTGTTTAGGTTAGGTTTATTTTTTAGTTTATTATATTTTATTTAGTTTAGGTTTAGGTTTAGGTTTAATATATTTTAGGTTTAGGCTTAACTTTTATTTAGTATAGTATAATTTATTCTAGTTTCGATTTATTTTATTTTATTTATTTTATTTTTCCTTTAGGTTTAGGTTTTTTTAGTTTATGGTTTAGGTTTTCTTTTTATTTATTTTTAGGATTAATTTTTAGGTTTAGTTTTTATTCAATTTTATTTTATTTTATTATAGGTTTAATTAATGTTTATTTTAGGTTCAATTTTTATTTTATTTAGTTTTTTTAATTTTTAGGTTTATTTTATTTTTTAGTTTATTTTAGGTTCTATTAACTTTATTTTAGTTTAGTTCATCTGTTTTATTTTATTTTAGTTTTAGGTTTAAGTTTAGTTTTAGGCTTAAGTTTAGGTTTTAATTTAGGTTTTTATTTTATTTTTATTTTTTTATTTTATTCAACTTTAGGTTTTTATATTTATGTTTTATTTCATTTAGTTTATTTTTTTTTAGGTTTTAGGTTTAGAGTTTAGGTTTAGGTTTTATGGTTTAGGGTTTAGGGTTTATCATTTAGGTTTTAGGTTTAGGGTTTTAGGGTTAGGGTTTAGTGTTTGGGGTTTAGGGTTTTAGGGTTTAGAGTTTAGGGTTTAGTTTAGTTTAGGTTTTAGGTTTAGAGTTTAGGGTTTAGGGTTTAGGGTTTATGGTTTAGGGTTTAGGTTTTAATTTTTAGTTTAGATTTAGTTTAGGTGGGAGTTTTGATTTATAATTTAGGTTTAGGGTTAGTTTAGTTTTAGTGTTTAGGTTTAGGTATGATTTTTTTAGGGTTTAGGGTTTTTAGGGTTTAGGGATTAAAGATTTATTATTTAGGGTTTGATTTAGGGTTTATAGTTTTTATTAGTTTAGGGATTTAGTTTAGGGTTTTGGGTTTATTGTTTAGGGTTTAGGGTTTAGGGTTTAGGTTTATTTAGTTATTATGGTTTAGGTGTAGGTTTTAAGTTATTTTTTTTAGTTATTTTTTAATTAAGTAAATAGTTGGTTTATTTATTTTTATTTAGTTTTTTTTATTTATTTTAGTTTATTTTATTTTTATTTTTTAGTAAGTTCATTTTATTTTATTTAGTTTCGTTTATTTTTTAGGTTTATTTATTTTAGTTTAGGTTTTATTTTAGGTTTATTTTTAGGTTTTATTTTTTTTTAGATTATGTTTAGGTTTATTTTTATTTTTATTTTATTTTTATTTTATTTTTTTAGTTTAGGTTTTATTTTTTATTTTTATGTTTATGTTTAGGTTTTTAAATTATTTTTTTAGGTTTATGTTTTAGGTTTATTTTAGGTTTATTTTTTTTGTTTAGGTTAGGTTTATTTTTAGTTTATTATATTTTATTTAGTTTAGGTTTAGGTTTAGGTTTAATATATTTTAGGTTTAGGTTTAACTTTTATTTAGTAGTATAATTTATTTTTTTAGTTTGATTTATTTTATTTTATTTTTAGTTTTCTTTTTTTAGGTTTAGGTTTTTTTTTTTTTTATGGTTTGGTTTTCTTTTTATTTATTTTTAGGATTAATTTTTAGGTTTAGTTTTATTCAATTTTATTTTATTTTATTATAGGTTTAATTAATGTTTATTTTAGGTTCAATTTTTTATTTTATTTAGTTTTTTTTAATTTTTAGGTTTATTTTATTTTTTTTAGTTTATTTTAGGTTATTAACTTTATTTTAGTTTAGTTCATCTTTTTATTTTATTTTATTTTTTAGGTTTAAGTTTAGTTTTAGTTTAAGTTTAGGTTTTAATTTAGGTTTTATTTTATTTTATTTTTTTTTTATTTTATTCAACTTTAGGTTTTTATATTTATTTTATTTTTAGGTTTTATTTCATTTAGGTTTATTTTTTAGGTTTTTAGGGTTTAGAGTTTAGGGTTTAGGGTTTAAGGTTTATGGTTTGGGGTTTTAGGGTTTATGGTTTAGGGTTTAGGGTTTATGGTTTAGGGGTTTTGGGTTTAGGGTTTAGGGATTAGGGTTTAGTGTTTAAGGTTTAGGTTTTAAATTTAGGTTTAGGTTTTAGTTTAAGTTTAGGTTTTAAGTTTAGGAGTTTAGGGTTTAGGTTTAAATTTAGGTTTAGAGTTTATGATTTAGTTTTAGTTTAATTTAGGTTTTATTTATAATTTGGGTTTAGGTTTAGTTTAGTATTTAGTGTTTAAACTTTAAGGTTTAGGGTTTAGTTTAGGTTTAGTTTAGGTTTATTAGTTTAGGTAATTAGGTTTTATTTAGGGTTTATTTAGTTTATAGTTTATTTAGAGTTTAGGTTTTAGGTTTAGGTTTAGGGTTTAGGTTTGTTTAGGGTTTATTAGGTTTAGTTTAGGTTTTAGGTTAGGTAGTTCATGGTTTGTGGTGTAGGTTTTTTTATGTTATTTTTTTTACTTATTTTTTTAAATTAAGTAAATGAGTTGGTTTACGTTTATTTAGTTTATTTAGTTTGTTTTTTATTTATTTTAGTTTATTTTTTATTTTTTATTTAAGTTCATTTTATTTTATTTAGTTTAGTTTATTTTTTTAGGTTTATTTATTTTAGTTTAGGTTTTTATTTTAGTTTATTTTAAAGTTTTAGGTTTATATTTTGGTTTTTTAGTTTAGTTTTATTTTTATTTTATTTTTATGATTAGTTTATTTTTATTTTAGTTTAGGTTTATTTTTTAATTATTTTTAGGTTTAGGTTTTAAGTTTATGTTAGGTTTATTTTAGGTTTTACTTTTTTAGTTTAGGTTTAAGTTTATTTTTAGTTTAGTTTACTTTATTTAGTTTATTTTATTTTTGGTTTTGGTTTAGGTTTAGGTTTAGGTTTGGTTTATTTTAGTTTAGTTTATTTATTTTATTTTTATTTTAAGTTTGATTTTTTTTAGTTTAAGGTTTAAGTTTATTTTTTTTTTTTTATTTATTTTTTGGTTTATTTTTTTGGGTTTAGGTTTTATTAGTTTTATTTTATTTTATTTTAGGTTTAATTAATGTTTATTTTATTTTGTTTTTTATTTTAATTAATTATTTTTTATTTTTAGGTTTATTTTATTTTTTTAATTAAGTTTAGGTTTTTATTTATTTTATTTTAGTTTAGTTTTTTATTTTTTGATTTAGGTTTAGGTTTAGGTTTTAGTTTAAGTTTTTTTAATTTAATTTTTTATTTTAATTAGGTTTAGGTTTTTTTATTTATTTTATTTTTAGGTTTTATTTTGTTTAGGTTTATGTTTTTAGGTTTTTAGGGCTTATGGTTTAGTGTTTAGTGTTTAGGGTTATGGTTTTAGTTTTAGGTTTTGGTTATAGTTTTAGTTTAGTTTAGTTTAGGTTTAGGGTTTTTTAGGGTTTAATGTTTAGGTTTAGGGTTTAGGTTTAGGTTTAGTTTAGGGTTTAGGTTTAGGTTATGGATTATAGTTGGGTTTAGGGTTTAGTATAGGTTTAGTTTTAGTTTAGGTTTAGAGTTGTTTTAGTTTAGAGCTTAGGTTTAGTGTTTGAGCTTTAAGGTTTAGGGTTTTAGGTTTAAGGTTAAATTTGTTTAGTTGGTTTAGGAGTTTAGGTTTAGTTTTAAGTTAGTAGGTTTATAGATTTTAGGTTTATTTAGTGTTTCTTTAGGTTTAGGTTTTAAGTTTTAGGTTTAGAGTTTATTTAGGGTTTAGGTTTTAGAGTTTAGGGTTTAGTTTAGGGTTTAGTGTTAAGGTTTAGGGTTAGGTTAGTTTGGGTTAGGTTTAGAGTTTAGGTTTATAGTTTATTTAGGTTTAGGGTGTTTATTTAGGGTTTAGTTTAGGACAGGTTTAGTGTTTAGATTTATGTTTATAGTTTAGTTTAGGTGTTAGTTTATTTAGGTTTAAGTTTAGATTAGTTTATTTAGGGTTTATGTTTATTTAGAGTTTAGGTTTAATTTAATTATTTATTTATTTTATTTTATTTAAATTAAGTAAGTTTAGGTTTAGTATTTAGTTTATTTTTTATTGTTTTAGTTTATTTAATTTTTTATTTTCTTTTAGGTTTATTTTTATTTTATTTAGCTTAGTTTATTTCTTTTCATTTAAATTTTTTTTATTTTAGTTTCTTTTTTTTTGTTTATGTTTAGGTTTATGTTTATTTTTTGTTTAGTTTTATTTTAATTTTATTTTTTAGGTTTAGGTTTATTTATTTTTATGTTTAGGTTTAGTTTTAGGTTTAGGGTTTATGGTTTTTTAGGGTTTAGGTTTTAGGTTTTAGGGTTTAGGTTTAGGGTTTGGTTTAGGGTTTTAGTTTAGGTTTAGGTTTATTTAGTTTAGTTTAGGTTTAGGTTTTAAGGTTTAGGGTTTAAGGTTAGATTAGGGTTTATGGTTAGTTTAGGGTTTAGGGTTTTTTTATGGTTTGGGGTTTAGGGTTTGGGTTTAGGGTTTAGGGTTTTTTTATGGTTTGGGGTTTAGGGTTTAGGGTTAGGGTTAGGTTTAGGGTTTAGGGTTTAGAGTTTAGGTTTAGGATTTTTTTTATTTAAATTAAAGCTCTAGGTTTAGGTTTATTTAGTTTATTTATTTATTATTTTAGTTTATTTTTATTTGTTTTATTTATTTTTTTATTTTGGTTTATTTTTACTTTTATTTAGTTTAGTTTATTTATTTTAGTTTAGGTTTTTCATTTTAGTTTACTTTTTCGATTTAGGTTTATTTTTAGTTTAATTTTATTTTCTTTTATTTTTAGGTTTAATTTTATTTTTTTATTTTTAGGTTTAGGTTTAGGTTTTATTTTATTTTTTAGGTTTAGGTTTTAGGTTTTATTTTAGGTTATTTTAGGTTTTATTTTTAGTTTAGGTTAGTTTATTTTTAATTTATTTTATTTTATTTAGTTTAAGTAGGTTTAGAGTTTAGTTTAGTTTAGGTTTAGGTTTTTTACTTATTTTAGTTTAGTTTATTTTTTTTTAGGTTTATTTTATTTTGTTAATTTTATTTTATTTTAAGTTTAAGTTTTTTTTTTTTAGTTTAGGTTTAGGGTTTTTATTTTAATTTTAGTTTATTTTAGTTTTATTTTTTAGGTTTAGGTTTTATTTAGTTTTTATTTTATTTTATATTAGGTTTATTTTATTTTTATTTTAGGTTTAGTTTTTATTTTATTAAGATTTTTTATTTTTAACTTTATTTTGTTTTTTAGTTTAGTTTAGGTTTTTATTTACTTTATTTTAGTTTAGTTTATTTTTTTATTTTATTTGATTTTTTGGTTTAGGTTTAGGTTTAGCCTTTAGTTTAGGTTTTTATTTTATTTTATTTTTTTTTTATTTTGTTTTGGTTTAGGTTTAGTTATTTATTTTATTTTTAGGTTTTTTTAAGTTTAGGTTTAGGTTTTTAGGTTTTTAGGGTTTATGATTTAGTGTTTATGGTTTAAGGTTTAAGGTTTAGAGTTTAGGATTTAGGGTTTGGGGTTTAGGGTTTAGGTTTTAGTTTTAGGTTTAGGGTTTAAACTTATAGGTTTTAGGGTTTAGGGTTTAGGGTTTTGGGGTTATTTTTGTTGGGAAAAGTTTGAATTTTATTACCATAAAGGAAAAGATACAATGTCCTTAATAGGGTAAAGCTCAGCTACTACTCTGAGCTACAAGAAACCTAAGAAAAAAATCTAAGTACAATAGAAAAGAAAAGAAAACAAAGAAAAAACAAAAAAAAACAATAGTAAAAGCATATGAGAAAAGACACAAAATAAGACTATCACAACTAATGAAAGTAGTAAAAGGACTAGTCGAAGTAGCTCTTGATCCCTTTGAGAAAGCAAGATAAACAAGATCCACAACAATAGTTGAGTTGACTGAGTATAGCTCATTCCATCTGTAAAGTTCCAACCTACAAAAGAATTTTGCAAAACACTACAAAGGCAATAATCATAGCTCAAGGGAAAAGGATAAAGTAAACAATTTAGAGAGAGCTGAGAAAGAGAAGGCTTGGGCTCAGTTAAGATCATCTCAAGTGCATATGAGCATCCAAACTTCCTAAGAAGTGTTATAGTCATATGTAATGCTACAAATCAGAGAGAAGATATGAAGAAACATCAATGCCATCATAGGTATACAATATAAACCATCCAAGGAAAATAGCCCATAGTGACAGGTCACGCCAAACAAATAGAGAAAGCGACCGACAACCAACCAACCAAAACCAAGACCAATCACATAAAGCTAGCACCCTAGTTACGAGGATTAGTGGTCAAGCTAAAAAACCAAGAGTAATTCCACCAAAGCCACCACCAAAGGAAGAGAAACACAAAAGGAGCGTCGACATGAATTGGGGTAATAACACAAGCCAACAAAATAGCCCCAAAGGCATAACAACAACCCTTGATCTAGAGCAATAATTAGCCAAATCTAAGGGCAAAACCTCCACCCAAATAGCAAAATAGTAGAAGATAAGCAGCACCAGAGAGAGGAAAGCTATAGAGAGACCAAGAGGGCATCCAAAAATTACCATCATAACCACCACCAAGGCAACATGAAAAATAGCAAATCCAGCACCACCAATAAAGACACAAATATGTGGAAACAAGGATAACAAAATAAACCAGAGGGATTCAATACTAATAGCCAATCTAAATCCCAAGACACCAAGCAAGGCACAGCATCCAAGGGAAGACAACATCATCCAATGAGACACCAAGCGAGAGGTCCTCCCAAAAAAAGACCAATCCAGTTAGAGGAGCAGCTGCCAGTAAACCAGTAGGCATAGATAAAAAATAGCCATAACCATCTCCTCTAGTAAATAGAAACCTAGGTCTTGAAGAAAAAAAACCAGCTGCCCTCATATCAATCAACAAAGAAAACAACCAACAAAAAGAAAACACCAACCCAAACCAGGAAAACAACCAAAAAAAATTGAAAAAAACCAAACCTAAGCAAATTCTGAGAGAGACCAATAGCTATGACCCAACTACCAAACATAGCAGTAGAAGTTACAATTTAGTAAAGGTAGCAGCTAGCTAAAAGAAGATGTTAACCCAATACAAAGCACAAAATAGATGGAAAGAACAACAACAGGCATACCCACAACCACGGATCTCCAAAAAAAACCAAGAAACAAAATTGGTAGTCACTTAGCTAGACAAAAACCAGTATAAAATGCCAAAGAAACCAACCACAAGCAAAAAAATCGACAAAGAAGGAACAAAGAGGCAAACAAAGCCCCTTCAAACCCTAAAAGGATAATCACCACAAAGAGAAAATAGGAGGGCAACAACTAGAAAAAAGCTACCTCTAATCCATAAGGCAGAGGGAAAAACCAACCAACAGAAGCCCCCAAGAGACACCAGGAAAGGAGAATAGCAACCACCAAAAAAAGAAACTAAGCCAAACCAAAGTGACCAACATAGCCATGAAAAATGACCACCCAAAATAGTCGGATGGAAGAAGCAAATTGCATCCATAGAACCAACCATAGCGACCAAAATATGATTCAAATAAGGTAACACATAAAACACGAGGCAAAAACATCAATTAGTATAAGGTAGGCCAAAATCGAACACCATAACTCAATAGAGACCCCAAAACATCACTAGTGTGAAAAAAGCATAGCATAAATATAGAAAGAAAACCACCAATCTAGAGGATAGGAAAACTAATTAAAATAACACCACTATGACCCAAATAAGGTCGATCAAGTATACAATGGGGTAAAGAGGAAGTGGGTTTAAGTTTTGAAATAAACTAAAACCAACAAGGCAACTTTCATATAAAGTGAGATTGACCAGGACCCTAAAGAAAATTTGCAAAAACCAATTCTTGCTAAGGGAAGCAAAAAAAAAAAAAACCAACCAAAAAATAGACAGAATAAAACCACCATAGTAATATGATCAACAAAATAACCGAAAGTTAAAATCGAGGTAAAGGCGGTCTAGTGTTATCAGTTGACGGACCATCGGATGCTTAAGTAAGTTATGGTTATCAAATAAAGCGAGCTCATTTAATTTGCTCCCAAATTAGCGAAATCACAAGCATTACCTTCACAAAGAATGTGAGAAATTTTGTATCAAACTTGAGGAAGAACTCTATTAGTGTGATTAAGAAGATAAAATAAGTTAGTATTCCCCATTTTATTAGTATTGAGCATATCAAGTAAAAAAACGGCATCAACTTCAATCCTCATATTAAAGATGTTTTCGCTTAAACAAATATCATTAGCTTTATTAACATCCATGAGCTCAGCATAAATAACAGAACAAGCTTTGAGGGGTAGGCAAAAGCACAAATGAGTACCTTTATAATCCCTAAGAATTCCACCACAACCATATTTATTAGGGAAACGAAACCATTAGTATTGATCTTAATAAAATTTTCTTTAGGCTTAATCCAATGTATAATCCTAATACTCTTGTAGGAAGGGTCATCATGCAAAGCGATACCCAATTTCTCAGCCATAAATTTATCACCTCTAAATTGAAGATTACTAATTAAATTTGCATTAAACAAAGCATGAATTTTTTTCTTTAGTTCTAGCAAGGATCCTTTTATGGTTCATAGGAATGCCTCGATATTTAGCATCATTTATATCCATCCAAATGAACCAAATAAGGGTAATAGAAATTAAAACTTTCATATGACCTTTCACAGTTTTATGGAAACAAACTTCAAAAAGTTGATATAATGAAAGAGAGCCATGAAAATAGTTAGTGTTAAATAAATCATCATACCATATCCAAAGTTTGGAAGTAATAGCACCATTGACAAAACATGATTAACATTTTCAATATGATAGCAACAATAGCACTTAGAAGGTAAATAAAACCCTTTAAGCAAAAAAGAATCTATAGGAATGAAGTCATTCAAAATCCTCCAAGCTAAAAATATAATAAAAATGGAAATGATATTGTTCAAAGTTTAATGAAAACATTAGAGGTGTTTTGTTTATTTCTAATAAATTTCCAAACCTCTTTAAGAACAAAATCACCATTGTAAGAGAGCTTGAAAAGAATTTGATCAGTTTATTAGAAAGATAATGATGTTGCAAAACTTGTCAAAAATAGAAATAGGAATGTAGTTCTCAAGTTTGTTTTCATTCCAATTGTTATTAAACCAAAAGAGTTAACTTTGATCAGTAGAGTGTAGATCAAAGGGAGTCAAAGAGCCATTGCCAATCAATTGTCTTGCCAAAAGAAAGAAAGCCAGAATGAATACCCCAAGATATTAATGATTCAACAACCCATTTAATGGAGCAAAGCCTTTTCCAAACTGAGAGTCACCAACTTTATAAGCATAGATAGGAGGTGTTTACCTTAACAATATTTTTCCATCATAAAATTAGCCCAAAGGCTATCATTCTTTTTAAAATTCCACCAAAGCATATGAGAGAAGGCAATCATAGCTTCATGAATAAGTTTGCAACCAAGACCACCTTCACCCAAAGGACCACAACATTTATGCTAGGATGTCCAATGCATTCTTTTAATAGAATTATTGGATCCCAAATAAAATTTATTAAGTAAGCGATCAATTATAAGAGTAGAATTAGTGGGAATAATAGTTTGAATCAAATAAAGAGGCATAGAATTAAGAGTGCTTTTAAGAATAGTGAGCCACCAAAGGAAAGTAAATGGAATTCCCAAACAAAATTTTATTTAAATTTTTTTGAATTAACTCATAACAAATATGGGATCATTTTGGACCTTCAAATAGTTGAGCACCCTAGTACTTAAGAGGTAAGTGTTGATGTTTAAAATTAGTGATATGGTAGATTTGATCGATTTTATTATTAGAGATACTTGAAGAAATAATAAAATAACTTTTGTTATCATTGATAGAAAGACCACTTTCTCTACCAAATTTATTTTAAAAAAATCTTGAGGTTCTTAATATGTTGAATAGAAGCATTGCAAAAAGTAATGAAAACATCTACAAAGCTTAAGTGGGAAATACCAAGGTTACAGAATACTTAGGATTGTTTAAAAATAACTCATTGATGCTCTAGATAAGTACTCAACAATAATAATAAATAAAGCGAGATAAAGGATCCCTTGTCTTAAGCCATGGGAAGAAGTTAAGAAGCCCAAAGGTTTCCCATTAAGCAAAATAGAAAACTAGGCATTATTAATACAAGTTTTAATAAGAAAAAAGTAAATTTATCAGAAAACCCAAATAAATTCATAATATGGAAAAGGAAATCCCAAGAGATATTATCAAAAGCTTTGGTAATATCTAATTTGGAAAGAACATTTCAACCTCTAGTCTTAGCATCTAAGTCATGAATTAATTCCTTAAAATGTTGTCGAAATAGATCTACCTCTAACAAAACTAGTTTGGTTGAGAGAGATAATCTTATGAAGTAAAAGACTAAGCCTGATGGCAAGAATTTTGGAAATCAACTTATTGAAGAAGGTGCAAAGACTAATAGGTCTAAGATTACTCCAATAGTCTGGATTATCTTTCTTGGGTATGAGAATAATATAAGTGCTAGAAAAATATCTATGAAAAGGATTACCATTAAAAATAATCAACCACAATGTCAATCAAATCATTTTTAATAATAAACCAACAATTTTGAAAAAATTGAGTAGTGAAATCCTCCAGACCAGCAACAGAATCCATGTTCATGCTATTAAGAACTTTAAAAATTTCATCTTCATTAGGCACAATAGTAAGCAAATCACTATCATCATTGCTAATAGAGAGAATCAAATAGATTTATTAAAGGAAAGTGTGAACACCAAATTCCTTTTCATGACCCAAATTATTAGAAACCAAATTTTTGAGAATTTAAATCATTAATCTAAAAATAGAATCAATTTTTTTTTATCATTATTAAAGCCATTTATCCATTTAATTTGAATGATGCATAACATTAATATCCTCATTTATATTCTTAATCAAAGCTTTATTTTCATCAATCAAAGTACAAGAATGTAGAGATTGAATGAGAAATAGAATAATCATCCAAGTTTAGAAAACTATTATTTCTCACATTAGAACCTTAATGCATAGAAGAAGTAGATAAAATATCCTTATTAAGAACATTCAAAATTCCTTTTTTTGATGTATATTTTGATATTTATATACTTTTTAGGAATAGAATTTTTTAATATTTATTAAGGATGAAGAATGAAAATTCAAAATTATAATGATTTTATAGTGAGAACAAATGACGAAAATTTCAAATTCAATTCTTTCATAACTTTAATTTTCATATACCAACTAGATTTCTTTGGGGTGTTTCTTGGTAATGTCCAATTCAACAAGTTACCAAGGATAAGATTTTATAGACATTGCATGGTCAATTTACAATGATAAATAAAGCACCACAAAGGAATTGATGGTTAATGAAATGAATTTTTCATATTAGAAATCTAGCAAATCTTTGAATGATTTCAAAGTAGTTAAAAATAAGATAGTTGATGCCATAGCAAGATCCAAAGTATCTGATTTCCCAATGAATCACATAAGAAGCCAAGAGTATTACTCAAAATGAAAACATAAATAGAAACCATTGATTCAAAGGAATCCAAAAAATCACATAAAAATATTAAAAAAATCAAAAAAAAGGGAAAAAGGTTAATTTTGTTTAGGTTTAGATTTTAGTTTAGTTTTTTAATTTAGTTTATTTATATATTTAGGTTTAGGTTTGATTTAAATTTTAGAATTTAAATTAATTTAGGTTTAATTTAGAGTTTAGGATTTAGATTTAAGTTTTAGTTTAGAATTTAGTTTAGGGATTTAGGAGTTTAGGATTTAATTTGAGTTTTTTATAGTTTTGAGGTTTAGATTATATAGATTTAAGTTTTAGAGTTTAATTTTCAAGTTTAGATATTTATAGTTTAGAGTTTAAAATATTTTATTTAGGTCAATTATTTTCTTAATTATTTTATTAGGATTTTAATTTTAATATGATTTATTTTAAGGTTTAATTTATTTAAATTTAGGATTTATATTTAAGATTTAAATTTAATATAGGATTTAGAATTAAGTTTAAGTATAAGATTTAGGATTTAAATTTAAGTAGGATTTATAGTTTAGTTTAAATTATTTTAAGATTTAGGTTTAGTTTAATTTAAGTTTAGAGATTTATTCATATTTAGAATTAAAATTTAGGTTTAGGTTTAGAGTTTAGTTTAAAAATTGATTTTAGGATTTAAGTTTTTTAAGTTTAGGTTTGTTATGATTTAGTTAGGATTTAAAGTTCAAAATTGATTCTTTAGTTTAGAGTTTAGGTTTAATTTTATTTAGGTTTTAGTTTTTTAGGTTTTATATTTGTTTAGGTTTAGTTTAGGGTTGGGTTTTATTTTAGGTTATGTTTAAGTTTAGGATTTAGGTTTGATTTTAGGTTATAAGTTTAAGTTTAGGTTTATAGTTTTATTTAGGAGGTAATGATTCAGATCACCATCTCAAAATCTTTAATAGAATGATTGATGGGATCCGGTTTGGTTTAGGTGTGGTTGGTTTAGTTTAAGTTTAGTTTTGATTTTATAGTTTAGGGTTTAGGGTTTAGATTTAGTTTAGTTTAGGTTTAAGTTTAGGGTTTATAGTTTAGGTTTAGGGTTTTAATTTAGAATTTAGAGTTTAGGGTTTTAGGGTTTAGGTTTTAAGTTTAGGTTTAGGGTTTATGATTTAGGGTTTTAGGGTTTAGAGTTTATGGTTTATGGTTTAGGGTTTAGGGTTTAGTATTTAGTGTTTTGTGGTGTTTATTTTTTAGTTTCATTTTAGTGTGTTATGTGAGGACACCATGCGATTTAAGTGTACTTATTAGGTGATGGGTATGACATAGGGAATGTATATCTAAGGTAGAAATAACTATATTTAGGTAATCATCTAATAAGGACTTTAGGCATGTTAGGGTTTGAATATAAGATTTTTTTCCATACTTTACTTAGAAAATTTAAGCAGAGTTTTTAAAGGGTTCATTAAGTTTATAGAGGCAAAATAAAGTACATTTAGAAAAATGAATTAAGAATACTCTCGTTAAAGTTTATTGTTTAGAATTAAATATAGTTCAATAATTGGTTATATTTTAGAAGATCAGTGGGATGGATCAAAAGGGAAGAGTTATTATTGGAGATGAGTAGGTATTAGAAATAGTGGGGTTAATCTTAGGGTTTAATATATTTAATTGAGGAGATTTATTTATTTGATTTGAAATTTTTGTTAGAAATCTAGGACTTATAATTTTATAAGATTGTGGAAATATCGGTGAGGTTTTTGTATTAAGAAAAATAACAACCTCGGATCCTAAATCTAGAGAACTTTGGCCAAATCATGACCTAAATCTAAGTAGTATATGATTTACAATAAGAGAGAGTAAACCACCTAGACTTATTATGGGTAAGCCAACTAACTCCCATGCTTTAAAATCCATGTAAGTTTTTATATTTTAGAGATGCTGGGTTATTATTTAGAAAGAGACTAAGTTTTGGTTTAGGAGACTAGAGGATGGGGCATGAATAAGACTTAAATCTAGCAAATTCTTATCAAATTTAATTTAGGACTCTTTATTTTGACAGTATAGATTTTGTATGCCTAAATGTGAAGTTGATTATGGGAAATCAAATGGGAAAAGGGTGTTTATTCCATATAGGCTCTCAAAGTTAAGATTCTATCAGCAAGATGGAAGCCCTCTCTTAACAGAGGAAACAAGATGATTATGCATGATATTAAACATATAACATCTAGCTTGTTGCTAAATATTTTATTATTTTGATTTAATGCCTAGGTTTTTATAAGATTATGAGTTGTTTTGAAAATTTAGTTATGAGTTGTTAAATAGATAGAAAATTTATTTTTATCCTAAGAGCCTAATCGCATCCAGGCCATACAACAATCACCAATCATAAACAAACTATGAAAAGGAATGCTTTTATTAATTCACAAGCTAAACAAAACATCAAATTTTTTTATAAGGCCATATAAAAGAATAAAAAAAGAGTTTTCTGACATCCCAAAAAGAAATGTGGGTAGTTCTACTCTTATACAAGGATTACATGAGAATAATTACATATAAATGATGAATGTTATGGGGTCTTCATTCTTCATTCTTCTTTCTTGATTCTTCATCTTATTTCTTCATTTGATTTGCTCTATTTCTTCCTTCTTTTTTGGTTATTTAGATATGCTTGCTCCAAAGGCATCACATGGTACATAAGACTTGGTCTTATAACCAATGCTTATCTAGTCCCCCATAATACTCATCTAATCCTAATGCAAAATTACATTAAGGAAAGTAAATCAAGGTACACTTGCAAAATAAATGTTAGCTAAACTCACCATACAAAGAATTATATGAATAATTTGGACTTAGCATACATGGGTAACCAAAACCACTATCCTAACTGGGGTAGTCTTTTGGGGCTAAGCAGCATAGCAAAAAATTTATATTTTATTTAGCGACTCTTAAGCACAACCCCAAAGCATGATTAGTAATATTATTGGAACATCAAAATACTATACCCATATCAATCTATAATAATGCATCCAAAATAAGCATACATCAAACCATACTCACATAAAGCTATAAATGGTGAATTAGTCTAATGTGCATGAATTAAAGCTTGTGTGGTATGTCTAACTACTTTAGAGTTATAATTTGCTAAGTGTGAGGATTAATTTATAGAGGTTGATTTTCTTTAAGTGATTTGATTGATTTAAAGATTTTACTTAGTGTTTATTTTGTTTCATATGGTCTACACTTAACAAATAAGTGTTATAAAGGAGAAAGAGAGAGACCTCTATTTCATCCCTAACTTAAGTCATCTAAAACAAGTTAACTAATCAATTTCCTTTAAAGAATATCACATTATATGTTTTAATTAGTCCTAACTTTAGGTTCACAAAAAAATTATTCAATAAGAAACATCTTAAGATTAATTAGAATGAATTACTATCACATAATACATGTTTATTTTTTATTTCCATCATGCATATCACACATATTAAATATAACCATACCAACATAATTTATATTTTAGCATACTTGAATGATGAAATACAAAGTGTGTTTGAAATTTAATTAATTTAATTGAATTATGAATGTATGCCTTTTAATAGAAGGAGGGATTTTCATCCATTAGCTAGAAACACATTCATATATAAAGTTTTAAAATTGAGTACATCACCATTATTACGCACAATTGTTTACTCTCTACTTAAAAACCTCACCCATGTATCTAGACTAAGATACCACTTTTCTTAGATACATATAGATGTATAAGTAACTACAAAGATTGGAAAAACCCATGGAAAAATTGTATTTGATTTAAATGACTTTGATTTTATTTATTGGCCACATACACATACACATGTATAATTTTAAATTAGTGACACCATTCTATTTTAGCAAGATAAGGTCTACTTGGGCTACTTAAAGCCTCCGACATGTCACTAATATACCACTTTTTTCTTAAATGAAATTTATGAAAGGAACCATAAGAAGAAGAAGTCATGAAGTCATATTTGATTTGATTATATGATTTACATGGTATGAAATTCTTCCTAAGTCTTAGCATGGAAATGCAAATTGATTTAGACAAATGTTGTGTACTTTTCAAATGAACTATACATTTGTAATTCCTATGTGAATCCATGTAAGATAAAGATAGAGAGCTTCATATTTCTTATCTTATATTATCAACACATGTAAACCTATAGATATTTGTAATTAACATCACTTCATTTTTTATAATTGATTTATGAGCTTTTAAAAAAAACTTTTAATTTAATAGTGATAATAGCCACACCTATTTTTAATTTAAATCAACACATTCAATTTGACATAAAACCATTTCATTTAGTTAATTTTTTTTTAAAAAATGAATGCATTACACACAGGAAGTAACATTTAACATGATTAAAAAAAAAAATAAAGAGACATGAATTAATCCCATTTCATTAGATTAATTTTGATTTAATGAATGAAAGTATTTATGATTTTATTTTTGAATGGTTGGGGATGAATTAAGCCAATTAATTAAATTAACATCACCTTAAGTTAATTAACTAATTAATAATGAATAATATGATATGCAACCACTTGGAAAGTAAATTTATTAAGAAATGAAAGGCTAATGCAATTGGCTCATGATTAATAGTTAATTAAGCTTAAGGGATCTCACTTAACTACTTTTATAGTTTTCACATACATGTGAGCTAACCATAATTTCATTACCTCACTTTGATTATTGAACACCCAAAGAGCTACCCAAGATTAAATTTTAGAAATATATTTATTAATTAATTAAATTTTAATTAATTAAACCTTAATTATAGCAAAATGAGATGGGCATGAAAGAGATAAAGAAGAGCCTAAGTCTCAATCCTTAAATCCTTACAATTTGTTGATTAAAGTTTAGGTATCATTTGGATTTTTGATTAATCTTATTAATTAATTAATTAAGGGGTGTTAATTTATTAATAATTTAAGAGGGGTTAGAGAGGACTTAAAGAAAAGTTTGGAAGAGGGAGTCTCAATCCATTTCTCTAGACTTTGCCATCATTAATAGAGGTTAATAAGCTTAATTGATTGATTAATTTACAATTCATTTGCTTAATTATCACTAATTATATTAAGAAACTTATTAAGCCTTAACCCTTTGGTTTTAATTAGCAACCAATAAAATCCCAAAAAATAGGGGTGGTAGATGTCATGCCCCTTAACATGCACAAGTTTGAGATTAATTGGATTTAATAGATGATTAGACTAATTACATTTCCAATTAAATTTAAATCCTTGCTCAAAATCAATTAAATAATTTTTTCTTGGATTTTACTCATTATCTTAAGTTTATTATTTTTATGGATTTTCTAGAATTTGAATTTAGGAAGTTTGATTAAAACTAGTTAATTTCTAGAGCTTTCCATAGCATGGTGGTGACCTTGTGATCACTTTCCATGTGGCAGATGGGATTTAAGTTTTGTCATCAAGGATGAGTTGAGATGGCGGTGCATGTAACTCCATGGACAATGATCTAAGATTGGATGACCACGATTAAACCCATAATTTCAAAGGATTAATCAGGTTCTAAGCATGATTAGATCAGGCCGTTCATCAATCATGGGGATGGACATTCCATGATCTATCTCTCCCAAGCATCAAATAAAGCTCTTGTCCATGTTGTCACAGATCCAAGCTCACCAAGCTCGGATGGAGATGATAATGATCCCACACCTTAGCACAATAAAAGATCTAATGGAAATGGCATGACATGAAAATTTCTTTCAAAGACCAACCTATTTTCATTCAAGGATCTATTTCAATGGGTATAACTCAGACATATATGGTAGTTAATGATTGAGAAAATTTATTTGGTAGAAATGAAGCTCTATTGAGACATGAGCTTTGATTTGGTGTAGTTTGCTTAAGACCAGCCACTAGGCGTGGGTGCTCGAGCTTGATTAAACTCTACCCTCGATCGAGAAGCTTGGATAATTTTTTTCTCACTTGTTTGGAGCCATGGAAGGTGTGTGCAAAGTTAATTGCACTTTGGTGGAGGTTTGAGGAAATGAGAATCGAAGGTGGCCTCCCTTATTTTTGTTTTGCATAAAACTTAGAATGGGGATTTCTGGGAGTGTGGAAAAGCTTGGAAATTTCTCTGGGAACTCTATCCCTGGCTACTAAAGTTGAATCAAGTGTGAGTGTCTGAGTTTGAGTGAGAATGTGGGGGAATACCCCATCATTCCTTGGATCGAATGACCACAGCTTCTTTGGATTTTTCTTGATCAATTGGCCAAAATTTAGGGTGGTGGAGGTCCTTGGGTGCATGATGTGGCTCAATTTGGCTGGGTGAGGGTGTGGGTGGTGTCAAGGGGTAGTGGGAGTCCATGGCTGTTTGGAAAGCTCCAATGGGATGGGAGGTGATTTCACTCCATGCCAGATCATGGCCGACCAACCACCTTTTTGGGTGGTCATGGTTAGGTGCCTAGTGGACATTATGGTGCAAGTAGCTGAGGAGAAAATGACCAAATGAGCATGTGTCTTATCTCATGGGATGCCCAAACCTAAGGGCAAAATGGTCATTTGGCTATGGGTTTAGTTTGGGCAGAGGATGCATCAAAGTGGTTCAATTTCAAGTGGTTTGGAGCTTATTTGATTTGATTTGGCTTGATAACCTATTAGGTCAAATATTGGGTTGGGTCAAGTTGACCAATTGGTCAAATTAGGTCAAACCAAGGTTTGGGTCAAGTTCAATTAGGTAATTTAAAATGATTGTAGGCTTTGGTTTGGTTTAATTAGAATTAATTTGGATTTTGGCTAATTTGACCCTTTAGCTCAATTTGGATTAAGTTAGGTCAAGTTGACCAATTGGATCAAACTGGGCTCAATCATGGTTTTGGTCAAGTTCAATAAGTGATTTTGAATGAACCTGAGCCATTGGTTACAATCAATTTGGGTTGGATCGTGATTTGTACTATTTTGGGTTTTTAGGCTAATTTGGGTCAACTTGGTTCAAATAGCCAATTGGGCTTAGTTTGGCGCAAGTGAGGGTTTGGCCATGTTCAGTGAGGGTTTGGCCATGTTCAATCGTTGGTTAGGAATGGGTTTGTATCAAAGGTTTCAATCAATTTGGCTTATGGTGGATTTTGTCTAATTTGGGCTAAATGTTGACTTGGTTAACAGGGTTGACTTAGTTTGACCCAATTCAAGACAATTGATTAACTAGATGATTGTTGATCATGTTGTGAGGTTTGGATGGGCTTAGTTCAATCTAATTTGGGTTGAATTAGAACTTGGCTCAAAAAAAAAAGAAGATCAAGCTTGAAATTTATATAAGATTTTAGTTCATATGATAATTTCAAGTCAAAGCTAACTTGGGTTTTAATTTGGGTTATCTTGGATTTGGTTTGATAATTATAGTTTGTATTTATATTTGGATCTATGATTGTAGGAATGTTTGAATCATGAGGAAATCCATAAGTTTTGAATTGGTGGGTATTATTTAGCAAGTTCAAGAATTTGGCTAAAGGGCTAAAATCAGAATTTGATTTGGGTTTCAACCATTTGGAGTTTGGAATTGATTTATGATTTATAATTTGATTTAATTTTGATAATTGAGAAAATCAATTGAATTGATTTGAATTTGGTTAAGGCTAAGTCCATAAGATAAAATTAAAGCTTAGAAGGGATTTGGAGTTTGAATTTGATCATGGGTTTGAATCATTTGATAGTTGGATTTGATTTTGGAATTTAGATTTAAATTTGAGATTTGATTTGGAAGAATGAAGCAAGGATTTGGTTTGGGCTATAGGGGGCAAGTTCTCCTAAATCTAGGCATAACCTACCCCATGGCTAACTCTTCTAAGTCTCGGGTTGGGTTAAGTGTTCACTAATCACTACAAGTGTCTTAAGACGAGGAACTCTTTGTGTCATGAGTCCTAGATCATGATAAGGATGTTGAGAACTCACTCCAAAAGTGAGGTCAACAGGTTTATGGTTTAGGGTTTTAGGGTTTAGGGTTTTATGTTTAGGGTTTATGGTTTAGTGTTTAGGGTTTATGGTTTTAAGGTTTAGGGTTTAGGTTTTAGGTTTTAGTTTAGGGTTTAGGGTTTAAGGATTTTTTTAGAAAAGAACAAATTCATATTCAACATTTATTCCTTTTTATTTCACCAACCAAGTGGCGCAAGTTTTTAAGACATAGATATAAAATAGATAAAAATGAGCACACATAAATCAAAATCTGGATTCTATCTTGTTTTTTTAGAAGGTTCCATATATTGATGACAGTTCTTTAATTTCTCACACTTCCCACCAGGACCACCACCACTCTTGGCGGTGGGGTTTATTTAGGTTTAGGTTTTAGTAGGTTTTAGGGTTTAGGTAATTTTTTTATATATTTAGTTTATTTAGATTAAGTTTAGGTTTAGATTTAGGTTTAGGTTTAGGTTTTGGGTTTAGGTTTGGGTTTTAGGGTTTATAATTTAGGGGTTAGAGGTTTAGGGTTAGGTAGTGTTTAGTATTTAGGCTTTAGGTTTAGGGTTTTAGGGTTTATGGTTTAGGGTTAGTTTAGGTTTTAGGTTTAGGGTTTTTTTGGGTTTTAGGTTTTAGGTTTAGGGGTTTAGGTTTGTGGGTTTAAAGTAGGGTTTGGTTTAGGGTTTAGGGTTTAGGGTTTAGGGTTTAAGGTTTAGGATTTAGGGTTTAAGGTTTAGGGTTTTATTTATTTATTTATTTTATTTTTTTTTAAATTAAGTAAACCAATAGGTTTAGGATTATTTAGTTTATTTTTTATTTATTTTAGTTTATTTTATTTTTTATTTTTTTAGGTTCAATTTTATTTTATTTAGTTTAGTTTATTTATTTTAAGTTTATTTATTTTATTTTAGGTTTTATTTAGTTTATTTTTTAGGTTTAGGTTTATTTTTTTAGTTTAGATTTCTTTCTATTTTATTTTATAGGTTTAGGTTTTATTTTTTTTATTTTTAGGTTTAGGTATGGGTTTTTATTTTACTTTTTTAAGTTGAGGTTTTAGGTTTTATTTTAGGTTTATTTTAAAGTTTTATTTTTTTAGTTTAGGTTTAGGTTTATTTTTAGTTTATTTTATTATATTTAGTTTAGATTTAGGTTTAGGTTTAGTTTATTTTAGGTTTATTTATTTTAGTTTAGTTTATTTTAGTTTAGTTTAGGTTTATCTTTTTTTATTTTAGGTTTATGTTTTTTTTAGTTTAGGGTTTAGGTTTTATTTTTTTATTAATTTTAGGTTTAAATTTTATTTAGTTTTTTTATTTATTTATTTTAGGTTTATTTTATTTTTTTGTTTTAGGTGTAGTTTTTGTTTTATTTAGGTTTTTTTTTTTAGTTTAGTTTAGTTTTTTTTTATTTCTTTTATTTTAGTTTTATTTTTATTTTTTATTTTATTTTCTTTTAGTTTAGGTTTAGGTTTAGTTTAGGCTTTTATTTTATTTTATTTTAGTTTAGCTTTTTTTGGGTTTAGGTTTAGGTTTTTTATGATTTAGGGTTTTGGGTTTTGGGTTTTAGGGTTTAGGGTTTAGGGTTTATGGTTTAGGTTTAGGTGGGTTTGGTTTTAGTTTAGGGTTTAGGTTTTAGTTTTTTTTTAAATTTTAAAACAAATTATTCAACATTTCTTCTTTTGATTTCATCAACCAAGTAACATCAAGTTTTCTAAGACACAACGATAGCATAGATAAAAATGAGCATGCATAGAATAAATCAAAACCATAATAACTAGAACGTCTCTATAAAGACATAATTTGATAAGTGCAGATTGATCATTCTTGTTTCTCAGTTCCCAGACGACCTCTCAATTCGATCTCCTTCCACCACCACATCATCTTTGTCTCCTCACAATAACCACCTTGCTTACCAACACCTCCATATCCTAGCACCTCCAATTCCCCTACCACTATGATAAATTGCTACACCTTTCCTCCATCAGGATCTAGGCAGCGATTGATGGTGATGTTCCATCAAAGTTGCCCATTCTTAGGGTTTAGATTTAGGTTTAGGATTATTAGGTTTTAGGGTTTAGGTTTCTTTTAATTTATTTAGTTACTTTTTTGGGTTTTGGGTTTAGGGTTTAGGGTTTAGGGATTAGGGTTAGGGTTTAGTGATTATGGTTTAAGGTTTAGGGTTTTAGGATTTATGCTTTTTAATTAGGGTTTGGTTTTTAGTTTAGGAGTTAGGGTTTAGTGTGTAGGTTATAGGGTATAGGGTTTATAGTTTAGTTTAAGTTTAGGGTTTAGGGTTTTAGGGTTTAGGGTTTAGGTTTAGGGTTTAGGGTTTTAGGTTTAGGTTTATTTAGGTTTAGGGTTTAAGTTTAGGTTAGGTTTATAGTTAGGGTTTAGGTTGGTTTAAGTTTAGGGTTTAGGGTTTAGTTTTTGGGGTTTATAGTTTTTTTAGGTTTAGTGTTTAGGGTTTAGGTTTTAGGGTTTAAGGTTTTAGGATTTAGGGTTTAGGGTTTAGGGTTTTTAGTTTATTTAGTATTTAGGGTTTAGGGTTTAGTTTAGGTTTAGGGTTTTATTTAGGGTTTAGAGGGTTTAGGTTTATAGTTTAGGGTTTTTTTTTTTAAAAAACTAAATAGTAATTATTTTAGTTTATTTAGTTTATTTTTTATTTATTTTATTTTTATTTTATTTAGTTTTTTATTTTTATTTAGTTTGGTTAATGTATATTAGGTTTATTTATTTTTGTTTAGTTTTTTAGTTTAGGTTTAGGTTTATGTTTATTTTTTTGTTTAGTTTTAATTTTATTTTATTTTTAGGTTTAGGTTTTATTATTTATTATTAGGTTTAGTTTAGTTTAGTTTAAGTTATTTTTGGTTTAGTTTAGTAAATTATTTGTAGGTTTTATTTCATAGTTTAGGCTTAGGTTTATTTTTATTTTATTTTATTTTATTTAGTTTAGGTTTATGTTTAGTTTCTATTTATTTTAGTTTAGTTTATTTTAGTTTAGGTTTAAATTTATTTATTTTGTTTATTTAATTTTTGTTTTGGGTTTAGGTTTTTTTTTTTAGTTTAGGGTTTTTTAGTTATTTTTTATTTATTTTTAGGTTTATCTTTTAGGTTTAGGTAATCATTTACTTTTATTTTATTTTTTCTAAGTTTATTTTATTTTATTTTAGGTTAGTTTTTTTATTTTATTTAGGTTTTATTTTTTAGGTTTATTTTATTTTTTTATTAAGTTTAGGTTTTGATTTATTTTATTTTAGTTTAGTTTTTATTTTCTATTTTATTTTCTTTTAGGTTTATGTTTTTAATTTTGGTTTTTAGTTTATTTTATTATTTAGGTTTAGGTTTAGTTTAGGGTTTAGGTTTATGGTTTTTAGGTTTAGGGTTTAGGTTTATGTTTAGGTTTAGGGTTTAGTGTTTAGGGTTTAGGTTTAGGTTTAGGTTTAGGGTTTATTTTAATTTAGGTTTTTGGGTTTAAGGTTTTTTTTAGTTTAGTTTAGGGTTTAGGGTTTAAGGTTTAGGGTTTAAGATTATAGGTTTAGGGTTTAGGGCTTAGGGTTTAGCATTAATTTTAGGTTTAGGGTTTTTTTATTTTTTATTTCTTCTAAATTAAGTAAACTAGTAGGTTTAGGTTTTAATTTATTTTATTTTATTTATATTTATTTATTTATTTTTATTTCGTTCAGTTTATTTATTATAGTTTTGGTTTTTTTGTTTTAGTATATTTTTTTGGTTTAGGTTTAGGTTTAAGTTTTATTTTTATTTTGTTTTCTAGTTTTAGGTTTTATGTGTCATTTTTAGATTTAGGGTTAGCTTTTTATTTTATTTTTTAGTTTAGGTTTAGGTTTTATTTTAGGTTTATTTTTAGGTTTTATTTTAGTTTAGGGTTTAGGTTTTAATTAGTAAACATATTTATGTTTATTTGGTTTAATTTTTGATTTATTTTAGTTTATTTTATTTTATTTATTTTTATTTAGGTTTATTTTATTTTATTTAGTTTGTTTTTTTGTTTTAGGTTTAGGTTTAGGTTTGGTTTTCTTAGTTTTATTTTATTTTATTTTTTTAGGTTTAAGTTTATTTTTATAATTAGGATTAGGTTTAGTTTTATTTTATTTTTTTTAGGTTTATTTTAGGTTATTATTTTAGGTTTATTTTTTAATTTATTTATTTTATTTAGTTTATTTATTAGTTTATTTTATTTTAGGTTTTGGTTTATTTATTTTAGTTTATTTTAGTTTAGTTTATTTTAGTTTGGGTTAGGTTTATTTTATTTTATTTATTTTATTTTTATTTTAGGTCCATGTTTTTTTTAGTTTAAGGTTTAGGTGTTACTTTTTGTATTTATTTTTAGGTTTTGTTTTTAGGTTTATTTTTTAGGTTTAGGTTTTCATTTGGTATTTATTTTATTTTATCTTAAGCTTATTTTATTTTTATTTTAGGTTTAGTTTTTCTTTATTTAGGTTTTTATTTTTAGGTTTATTTTATTTTATTTTTGTTTAGTTATCATTTTTATTTATTTTATTTTAGTTTAGTTTTTCTTTTCTATTTTATTTTATTATTCAGTTTAGGTTTTGGTTTAGTTTTAGGTTTAGGATTAGGTTTTAATTTAGGTTATTATTTTATTTTATTTTATTATTTTATTTAGGTTTAGGTTTTAGGGTTTAGTGTTTATGGTTTAGGGTTTTAGGGTTTAGGGTTTAGGGTTTATGTTTTTAGTTTAGGGTTTAGGGTTTAGGTTTAGGTGTTTAGGGTTTTTTTTTATAGAGTTTAGGGTTTAGGGTTTAGGTTTTAGTTTAGGGTTTAGGTTTAGGTTTAGGGTTTTAGGGTTTAGGGTTTTAGGGTTTAGGGTTTTATGGTTTAGGATTTAGTTTAGGGTTTAGGTTTAGGGTTTAGGGTTAGTTTTAGGTTTATTTATTTTATTTTATTTTTTTACTTAAGTAAACTTTAGGTTTAGTTTATTTTTTTTTAATTTTTATTTAGATTTATTTTTATTTTTACTTAGTTTAGTTTAGGTTTTTTATTTTAGTTTATTTTTTAGGTTTAGGTTTATTTTTTAGTATAGTTTTATTTTATTTATTTTTCTATTTTTAGGTTTAGGTTTAGGTTTTTATTTTATTATTTTAGGTTTAGGTTTTAGGTTTTGATTTTAGGTTTCTTTTGGGTTTTATTTTTTAGTTTATGGTTTAGGGTCTTTTTTAAAAAAAATAAGTAAACTAGTAGGTTTAGGTTTATTTAGTTTATTTTTTATTTATTTTGGTTTACTTTATTTTTTATTTTTATTTAGGTTTATTTTTCTTTTTTAATTTGGTGTATTTTATTTATATTAGGTTTATTTATTTTAGTTTAAGTTTTGTTTATTTTAGTATATTTTTTAGGTTTAGGTTTAAGTTTAGGTTTATCTTTTAGTTTAGTATTAATTTTATTTTATTTTTTATTATTAGGTTTAGGTTTAGGTTTTATTTTATTTTTTAGGTTTAGGTTTTAGGTTGTTATTTTATGTTTTTTTAGGTTTTCTTTTTAGTTTAGGCTTAGGTTTATTTTTAGTTTATTTAGGTTTAGGGTTTAGTTGTTATTTTTTATTTATTTTTAGGTTTTATTGTTAGTTTTATTTTTTTATGTTTGGGGTTTTTGTTTAGTTTTTATTTTATTTTATATTAGGTTTATTTTATTTTTATTTTAAGTTTAGTTTTTATTTTATTTAGGTTATTTATTTATTTATTTAGTTTAGGTTTTTATTTATTTTATATTAGTTTAGTTTTATTTATATTTTATTTTATTTTTTTAGGTTTAGGTTTAAGTTTAGGTTTTAGTTTAGTTTTATTTTATTTTATTTTATTTTCTTATTTAGGTTTAGGTTTTGTTTAGGTTTAGGGTTTTAGGGTTTTAGGATTTAGGGTTTAGGTTATAGTTTAGTGTTTAGTGTTTATGGTCTTTGGGTTTAGGTTTAAGTTTAGGGTTTAGGTTTTATTTAGTTTAAGTTTTAGTTTAGGGTATATTTAGGTTTAAGTTTATTTTTTTTTTTTAGAGTTTAGGGTTTAGGTTCAGGTTTAGGGTTTAGGTTTAGGCTTATGTCTCAGTTTAGGTTAAGGGTATAGGTTTCAGTTTAGGTTTAGGGTTTAAGTTTAGGTTTAGGGTTTAGGTTTTAGGGTTTAGGTTTAAGTGTTTAGGGTTTAGGTTTAGGGTTTAGGTTTGTTTTAGGGTTTAGGTTTAGGTTAGGGTTTAGGGTTTAGGGTTAGGGTTTTTTATTTATTTTATTTATTTAAATTATGTAAAATGGTAGGTTTAGGTTTATTTTGTTTGTTTTTTTATTTATTTTAGTTTATTTTATTTTTTATTTTTATTTTTATTTAGTTTTTTATTTATTTTACCTTTGGTTTTTTATTTTAGTTTATTTTTAGGTTTATGTTTAGGTTTAGGTTTATTTTAGTTTAGTTTATTATTTATATTTTTTTGGTTTAGGTTTTTTTATTTTTTATTTTTAGGTTTAGGTTTTAGGTTTTAAGTTTAGGTTTTATTTTTTAGTTTAGGTTTAGGTTTATTTTTAGTTTATTTTATTTTATTTAGTTTAGGTTTAGGTTTAGGGTTCATTTAGTTTATTTTAGTTTAGGTTTAGGTTTATTTTATTTTATTTTAGGTTTAGGTTTTTTTTTAGTTTGGGATTTAGGTTTCATTTTTTTTTAGGTTTATTTTTTAGGTTTAGGTTTTTATTTAGTTTTTATTTTATTTTATTTTAGGTTTATTATATTTTTATTTTAGGTTTAGTTTTTATTTTATTTAGGTTTATTTTATTTTTTTAGTTTATTTTAGGTTTTAATTTATTTTATTTTAGTTTAGTTTAATTTTATTTTTTTTTCTTTTAGGTTTAGGTTTAGGTTTTAGTTTATGTTTTATTTTATTTTATTTTATTTTATTTTATTTTGGTTTAGTTTTATTTATTTATTTTCTTTTAGATTTTATTTAGTTTAGGTTTTTAGCTTTTTTAGCTTTTAGGGTTTAGGGTTTAGTTTAATTTAGGTTTAGGGTTTAAGGTTTGGGGTTTAGGGTTTAGGATTTTTTTTTTTTGATAAAACTGAATTTCATTTAAGGAGTTCAAAAGTCCTTAGAGGAAAATCCTCAAAACTAATGCTCAAAACTACAATCAACTAGAGAAAATTCCCCAAACTATTACAAGAAACAGAAAGAAAATAAAACCTAAGAAGAAAGAACAAAAAAAAAAAAAGAAACAAATAATGACCAAATAGAATAAGGAGAGGGAAGCTTTGAAATCGGGACCACACAAAAGAAAGAAGAAAGACCTAGAAAAGAGAAAGATCAAGGAAGAAAAAAAAAAGGAAGTGATGAAGAGTGAAAGGAAGGTTCAGCTCAATATAGACAACCAAATTTTGTGAGTAAACCTCAGAAGAAGGGTTACAATCACAAAAAAGGCTACCAACCAAAAAAAGGAACATCCAAATCATTGCTAACAAACCTCATAGAAATGCACTAGACCAAGCGACAAAGTCGAGAATAATGGATAGCAACCACCATCATAGAAGGAGAAAATGAAATTAAGTAAATCGACATAAGGCAAACCAACTTTATCTAAGTTAGAAAACCTCTTTATTGCTTTGGAATATTATCATTGGAAAATAAAGTAAAATAAAAAAAGATTACTCCCAAGACAAAAAAAATCATCACTAGCATTACCTTCTCTCAAAATATGAGTCATCTTAAAAGACAATTTTAAAATAATAGCTTTAATATTCTAAGTAGAAAAATTGAGCATTACCCTTGTGATTTGAGTTGATCATAGTAACAACCATCTCGACATCGATTCAACCAAATGGAAAGAAAATTCTTCTCAATAAAGCTTAAGAGCTTGATAAATAGCCATTAGTTCAGCCATAATAATAGAAGTAGTAGAGAGGAGTGGAGAAAGCCAAGATAATACTCCCAAGATTATTAAAATACCACCAGCTAGATTTGTCAAGTGCAAAAGCCAAGATAATACTCAAGATTATTACGAAAAAATACCACCACAGATTTGTTAAGTGCAACCATCGGTGTTAATTTTAAGAGGCTTAATCCAGTAAATGATTTTATAAGGAGGCATATCATGTCTGCTTAATACCCAATTTAGAAGCAACCTCTAAAATTAGTACCATTAAGAAGCGCAGCCTTATGTAAAGAAATTTTTTTTCTTTAGTCCTATCAATAATCCTCTTATGATTCATAGGCACATTATGATGTTTAGCATCATTTATGTCAAGCCAAATGAACCAAATCAAAGTACATAACAATTTTGATATGCCCTTTTGATAGAAGTAAGAGATAAGAGCTGCATTAAGGTAAAATTACCATTAAAAGAACTAATGTTGAATAAGTCCTCATACAAATTCCAAACTTTAGAGGCAATAGCACCATTAACAAAAACATGGCTAACATTCTCAATATGAAAACAAAATAAGCATTTAGAAGGAAGATAAAAACCTTTCTCCAAAAGTAAAGAATCAACAACAATAAAACCCCTTAAAATCCTCCAAACAAGAATAGAATAAGAGGTAGGAATAATGTTATTCCAAATCTTAAAAAAAAAGATGAAGAGGGTTTATTATATCTAATATGGTGCCAATTATCTTTAAAGGAAAAATCACCATTACTAGAAATGCTCGTAAAAACTTGATCAAAAATAATACCATAAATAGAAATCTTGGTGATATTATTACAAATGAAATAAGGAATCAAGTCAGACAAAAGAGAATGATTCCAATCACCATTTAAAATAAAATGCTTAACTTTCAAAGAAGAAGTAGAGTGAGTATTAAGCAAAGAATCAATAAAGGATTCCCCCATCCAATTATCTTGCCAAAAAAAAAGAGAAGCCACTATTAATACCCCAGAAAATGAGAGAATCAGCTTTCCATTTAATAACATAAGGGCATTTCCACAATAATGTCACCATGCTTATAACTACAAGTTAAAGGATGTTTACCTTTGCAATATTTGAAATTTATAAAATTAGCCCAAAGACTAACATTCTTTCTAAAATTCCACCAAAGTTTAAAAAGAAAAACCATTAGTGGAATCAACAAGGACCTACCAAGACCACCTTAAATAAAGTACCACACATGTTATTCAAGAGGGCCAAAAGAAGTCTTTTGGTAGAAAGATTTAGCCCCAAAAATTTATTAAAAGCCTTTCAATCCCATAATAATAAGAGAGTAGAACAATATTAATAGCAAATAAAAGGAAGAAGTAAAGAATAGTTTTAATAAATTAATCTACCAAAGATAAAAATGAAATTTAGGTTAAAAAACTTATTACAATGTTACGGATAACCTCATCAAAAAGGTGAGACCTCTTAGTACCACAGTATAAAGGAGAACCTAAATACTTGATAGGAAGACATTTATGAGAAAATCAAGTAACATCCTTTATTTTATTGATTCTATGAGCAAAAATAGAAACAGAGGAGATAAAATAGCTTTTAAGTACTAATCAAGGCCACTTTCCTTTTCAAACTTATTCAAAAACACCTTCAATTTTTTAACATATTGTGAGCCATTACAAAATATAATGAAGTCATCGACAAAACTTAAGTGGGATATAGCCAAACCACCAAGATTCTTGAAATACATGCTAGAATTCTTCCCAAATAAAAAAAATTAAACCAACGAGACAAATATTCAATAGAAATAATAAAATTGAGAAAGAGGATCACCTTATCTAATACCTTGGGAGACTTAAAGAAGCTAAAGTTTTCACCATTTATAACTAAAGAGAACCAAACATTACAAATGATATTGTTAACCAAAGAGATAAATTTAGTAGAGAAACGAATAAAGAGAATGATGTTAACAAAATCCCAAGAAATGTTGTCATAAGCTTTGGTAATATCAAGCTTGAAAAGTAAATTGCCACCTATAATTTTTACATTTAAATCATGAATTAATTCTTGCGCAAGCAAGATGTTGTCATAGATAGTCCTACCATTCACAAAGCCAGTTTGATTAGGAGAAATAATCTTAGGAAGAAATTTACCAAGCCTACTTGTCAGAATTTTAGAAATCAATTTGTTAAAGAAAGTACAAAGACTAATAGATGCAATCATTCTAGAAGTCAGATTATCTTTCTTGGGAATAAGAATAATATTTGTAGAAGTGAAGTATTTAGGATTAGAGTTCCAAAAAGAAATCCCTCACGACATTAACAAGATCAAATTTAATAATAAACCAAGCTTTTGGAAGAATAAAGTAGAATAGCCATCGATACATGCGAATTAACATTCATACCATTAAGAATATTAAAATTTCCTCATCCGAAGGACAAACCAAGCAATCATTATCCTCAAGAGACATAATGAAGAAATGATAGGGGTTAGATAATGGCGGTCAAGGTGACAATTTTTATTTAAAAGATCTTTAAAATAGTTAATAGCAAAAGAAAAATATCCTCTTTTTCGGTGATCCAAGAACCATCAGAATTCTTAATTTTATGAATTTTCCCAAGAACTCTCCTTTTCATAACCAAAGCATGAAAATATTTGGTGTTTCTTTCCCCCTCAGAAAGATGTTTAGAAATAGGCTTTGTCTCTAGTAGGTTTCCTCTATATCTTAAAACTTAGTGAGATTATCTTTAACTTCAGCGAGGTTAGAATAAAAAGAGGAATCATTAATAACAAGTTCTTCCAAATCTTTCACCTATTGTTCCATGTTCATGATATTATCAAAATAATTTTTGAATTAATTTCTATTCCACCAATTAATATGACGCTTAAGCATTTTCAGTTTAAGCCAAAATCTTTTCATTCCAAAAGTAGAATCATCGAGGGGAAGAGGAGAATACCAATTAGAAGCAATAGCATCAAGAAACCCCTATCTTGCAACCACATATTTTGAAAATGAAAATTTTTAATAACATTATTGTTATGAACAACATCCTTAATGGAAATCAAAGAGGAGCATGATCAGAGAGTTCTACTAAGGTGTTCAACCAAAGTCAAAGGCAAATGATTTAACCAAAATTATTAAATAGGCATGATCCAAATGTTGCCAAAGTCTATGATTATTCCAAGTGAAATGAGAGCCAATAAAACCAACATCATGCATCACTCCAAGAACATATTCAAAAAAATCTTCCATAGAATGTAAATTGGTGAAGAACCCCTTTTCTTTCATTCACAAAAGGACCATATTGAATCCCACCAACAATCCAAGAATCAATAAGTAGCAAAGTAGATAATTGATCCCAAAGAATCCTCCTCTCAATCTTATTACAAGCTGCATAAACAAAAGAGCCAAAAGCATGATAATCACCAAAAGAAATATCCACATTTACAACTTGATGAAAATCATTAATGACATTAATAGCAATAGAATTATTCCAAAATAACCAAATCTTATTGCTATTGTTAAAAAAATAATTGGAGAAACCAATAATTCTAGCCGCATGCATAATTTTAGAAGAAAAAAATAAGAGGTTCAAGAATAACAAAGAAATTGACCTTATAAACCCTACAATGGTTCTTAATCCTATTCTAATAGCAAGAGTACCAATGCCCGAACATTTTAAAAAAAATTAAACATTAATTCTTATTAGAAGAAGATGAAGAAGAAGATTGATTTAGAAACTTTAGGAGGAAAATTTTTGAACTATTTTTTCTTTTTCATAAAAATAGTTTGAAACCTAATTTCATTTCCCAAAGATTCATCATCAGAAATAGCATTAGAACTCTTAATAACTGCAGATTTGGTAGGAGAATCCAATTGAAAGGCACTAAAACATTAGTATGAGAAGAAACCATAGGCAAAACATCATCAGAAATAACATTTAAAGAAGGAGTAGAAATAGATTTGTTAAGCAAACAAGAAATAGGTTGCACAACATCCATCTTATCCAAACCATCAACAACTTCCATATTTAAAGAATTAAAATCATCCTTTTCTTTTAGAGGTTCTTGAAAATCAAAAAGAAAGACATTATCTTTAGAATTTTTAGGAGCTATATCACAATAATCTTTAGTATAGAAAACCAAAATCGGAATAACATCATCTTGAATATTTCTAGAAATCATAGGATCAATAGAAGCCAAAATTTGATTACCATTCAAAGCATCATCATCATTTTTAGAAACATTTTCAAAAGCATTCTCAGAAGTTAAAAAAATTCAATCAGCAACATCTTTATCTTTTTTGGAAGAAACAAAACTTTTATTTTTATTAGTTTAGGGATCTCAAGGTTGATCAATCAGCTTAGGATTTTTAATAAATTTTTTTCTTAGTTGAGGATGAGCAATGAAACAATCTGAAAAGACATGGCCATGGGTTTTGTGATTGCGGAAGGTTTTCAAATTCAACCGGTTGAAAGTACCCATACTTTTTTGGACCCTATCCAAATCTCTTAGGAAACTTCTTTATAACATCAATTTCAATAAGGATACTAGCGAAGGGTGAGATTTAGCCATACTTCATCAATTTGTAAAGGTCTACAAAATAGACCCAACCACATGAAGAAATTAATAATTAACAAAATGAATCTAAGATTAGGCAAAAGCAATCCAAACTAGCACTATAGGAGATTCTTCTTGAATGTCAAAAAGAGTCCATTTAAGGATACATTTGACAATTTTAACATAATAAGATCATGAGGGAAAACTTGGCTATAGTCAAGATCATTAGATAATTTATGAGGACATGATGACCATCCAACAAACCAACAAAATGCCTTTGGAAAGCTTTAAATCATGAAAGAAAAATTGAATATCATCCATATTAGGCCATGAAAGAAAATTTGGCAATCAGTAAAAGCATAAGGCTCACAAGTTTCTCAATATCCAAATCGAACACATTATTGTTAGAGCTCCTTTAAATGTATGAACAAGATCAAAATTCAGGAGGTTGAAGCATCTTTGCCAGATAAGGCATCTTTGAAGGATTTAGAAGAAGAAACCTTAGATTTACCCAATAATTCATCAGTCCTAGGAGGAGCATCTTTAAGCATCAGTTTAGCCTTTCTAGACACTAGATCTGACTCAAAGACAACCATTCAAACTAGTGGAAAGAGAAGGCCAAGGAATGAGAGCACTGAAGATCATGAAGGATCCATGGAAAAAGCCAAAGAAATGAAGGTTTCTTGAACACTAGGAAGCCGCGAGGGAAAAGCATGCAAGGCTCCAGGTTTAGGGTTTAGGGTTTAGGTTTTTTTTTAGTTTAGGGTTTAGGGCTTAGGTTTTAGGGTTTAAGGTTTAGGATTTGGGGATTTAGAGTTTAGGGTTTAAGGTTTAAGGTTTATGTTTTAGGTTTACGGTTTAGGATTTAGTTTAGGGTTTTTGGTATTTATTTTTTAATAGAGAACCAATTCAGAATCAACATTTCTTCTTTTTGAATTCATCAACCAAAGTAGTTTTCTAAATACGAATGATGACATAGATAAAAATGAGCATGCAGAGCAAATTAAAACCAAGATTACTAGAACCATCTTTACTGTAAATACATAGTTCCATAAACAGCAGATCATATTGGCCAATTTTTAGTTTCTCTAATTCCCATCAAAACCACTGTGGCCTTTTGAGTAGTAGGATCCACCATCATATCTCTGATCTCTCCTGCCACTATCACCCTGGTTGTAACCTCCTCGCCTCCATAACCACCTCTAACCACCACCTCCATATACTACCTCTAGATCCCCACCACCCTTTGTGATAATGCCTCACCTCCACCACTAGATCTTGATTGACCACGGTTGAGGTGATGTTCACCATCAAGGTTACGCCCATTCTTAGGTTTTTTTAAATCAAAAGTGGGAGAATTTTATTGTTAGAAAGGGATAAAGGTCCTTAAAGGATAAATCTATAAACTCACAGAGAGCTATAATTAGCCTAAATAGGTAAATGCCCTACATATTACAAAAAAACCAAAGAAAAAGAAAGAAAAGACAAAAACTAAGAAAGAAATCGCACAAAATTATAAGAAGGGCAGCCAAAGCCATCTATTTCCCAAAATCTTCTTAGAGATGCACAAACCACCTACAGCCCCAAACCTAACAAACACAAAGAACTTAAGATAGAGATAAGCATCTAGAAATAAGGACAAATAAGTACACAAAAGAAACAAAATGATAAAATTCTTAGATAAGGCTGTCGGTCACATTCATCTCAAGGGGTAACAAGATATGTGAGCATCAAACTTCAGAAGAAGGGTTACAATCACATATGGTGCTCAGAAAAGGATAATAGGGAAACATCCCAACCATCATAGCTAACTTACCTTGATTAAACCAAATAGCAACAAGAAGAGCTAGAGTTCCAATTATATCATTAAGATTAAATAAGCAACTAATCAAAACATACAACCAAACAGTAAAACAACCAACTAAACATAGAGAAATAGCCACCATCAAAGCCACCAAAACAAACAAGACCAAAGGTAAAGAACTAAAATTTTGTAGATCCACCAACCAACATCATTGTAGCCATCAGGTCACCAAACCAACCATATTAACAAAATCAGCAAAAATAGCAATGAGCCAAGAACATCCAAAACCACATACAAGTTTATCCCCAATAGAAATGATAAGCCAATGGGCCATCATATAGCAAAACCAAAAAAAAACTTCAAAAAACCACCATAAAGGGGAACAAAAACTAGATGGTAGGTAGACTCAGGATAACTAACTCGAGGAAAGAAAAAATCCATGGCTCAACTTATAATCATGATGCCATATAGTTAAA
Source organism: Cymbidium sinense (assembly GCA_021442155.1). Classification (NCBI taxonomy): domain Eukaryota; kingdom Viridiplantae; phylum Streptophyta; class Magnoliopsida; order Asparagales; family Orchidaceae; genus Cymbidium; species Cymbidium sinense. Next base: position 176,841,349 of record CM038214.1, on the reverse strand, counting down.
AATGAAAGAAAAAGGGTGGAAAAAACCCCAACCATCAAGCAACCACCATCCAATAAACCCTCACTGGGAAAAAAAGAGGCTAGGAAAAAAGGCAAACAAGTAAGCTCCAAAGCACGATCACTAGACCATCTAAAAACATAATAGGAGACCAACAAGAGGAGAGAGCCACCAAAACTAGAGGGCAACCAAAGCTCAGTAGTACCAACTAGAAATAATCACGACCTCCATCAGAACGAGATACCATTCTTATGGATTATGTTTAGGTTTAGGTTTATTAGGTTTTAGGGTTTAGGTTTATTTTTTAATTTATTTAGTTACATTAGGTTTAGGTTTAGGGATTGGGGTTTAAGGTTTACGGTTTAGAGTTTAGGTTTTAGGGTTTAGGGTTTGTGATTTAAGGTTTAGAGTTAGGGTTTTAGGGTTTATGATATTAGGTGTTAGAGTTTTGGGTTAGGGTTTAGTGTTTAGGGTTTAGGGTTTAGGGTTTAGTATAACATTGTAGGTTTAGCTTAAGGTTTAGGGTTTAGGATTTAGGGTTTATGATTTTGTTAAATTAAGTAAACTAGTAGGTGTAGGTTTATTTAGTTTATTTTAATTATTTTGTTTATTTTATTTTTTTATTTTTTATTTAGTTTAGTTTATTTATTTTAGGTTTATTTATTTTAATTTAGGTTTTTTTATTTAGTTTATTTTTTTAAGTTTAGGTTTGGGTTTAGGTTTATTTTTTAGTTGAGTTTATTTTATTTATTTTAGGTTTAGGTTTAGGTTTTAGGTTTTATTTTAGGTTTATTTTAGGTATTATTTTTTAGTTTAGGTTTAGGATTTTTTTAGTTGATTTTTTTATTTAGTTTAGGTTTGGGTTTAGGTTTTATTTATTTTAGTTTAGGTTTAAGTTTATTTGACTTTATTAATTTTATTTTTACTTTAGGTTTATTTTTTAGGTTTAGGTTTTTATTTTATTTTATTTTAGGTTTAATTTATTTTTATTTTATGTTTAGTTTTTATTTTATTTAGGATTTTTATTCTTAGGTTTATTTTATTTTTTAGTTTTATTTAGGTTTTTATTTATTTTATTTTAGTTTATTTTATTTTATATTTAGGTTTAGGTTTAGGTTTAGATTTTAGTTATTATTTTATTTTATTATTTTATTTAGGTTTAGGTTTATTTATTTTTTATTTAGGTTTTTAAGTTTATAGGGTTTAGGGTTTAGGGTTTGGGGTTTAGTGTTTAGGGTTTCTAGTTATAGGTTTTAGGGTTTAAGAATTAGAGTTTAGGGTTTAGAGTTTATGGTTTAGGGTTTAGGGTTTTAGTGTTTAGGGTTTAGGGTTTAGCATTTAGGGTTTAGGGTTTAGGGTTTAGGGTTTATGGTTGTAGGTTAGGGTTTGGGTTCAAGTTTTAGTTTAGGGTTTAGGGTTTTTAGTTTTTTTTAATAGAACAAATTTAGATTCAACATTTCTTCTATTCATTTCTCAATCAAGTAACACACCAAGTTTTCTAAGACACAAGCGATGACATACATAAAATATGAGCACACATAGAGCAAACCAAAAGCCCTATATAACTAGAACTGTCTCTTCTATAAAGACATAGTTCCTTAAGCAGCAGATCAGATTAGCCATTCTTCAGTTTCTCTAGTTCCCATTTGAACCACCTCAGCCTCTCGAGTAGTGGATCCACCATCATATCCCTGATCTCTCCCTCTGCCACCACTATGGCTGTAACTTTCGTAGCTCCTCCCACCTCCATAACCACCATTGCTCACCACCACTCTATATCCACCACCTCCGGCCCACCTCCCACAAATAGCGCCACCTCTACCTTCACTTGACCATATCTAGGCGAACCTAGTTGGATGTTCCTACCATCAAGGTTCCCATTCTTAGGGTTTAGGTTTAGATTTAGATTTATTTGGTTTAGGTTTAGGTTTATTTTTTAATTTATTTAGTTACTTTGGGTTTAAGTTTAGGGTTTATGATTTAGGGTTTAGGGTTTAAGGTTTAGGGTTTAGGGTTTAGGTTTTATGCTTTTAGGGTTTAAGGTTAGGGTTTAGGGTTTGGGTTTAGGGTTAGTTTAGGGTTTAGGATTTAGGGTCTTAGGGTTTAAGGTTTAGGGTATAAGGTTTAGGGTTTAGGGTTTGGGTTTAGGGTTTAGGGTTTAGGGTTTTAGGGTTTAGGGTTGTTTAGGGTTTAGGGTTTTTTTTTTTAGAAAAGTTAGAATTTTATTACCATAAATGGAAAAGATATAATGTCCTTAAAAGAGCTAAAGCTCTAAAATTCTACTGCTCTCAGAGCTACAAGAAACCTAGAGAGCTAAACCCCATCTAAGTACATTAGAAAATAAAAGAAAATAGAAGAACAAATATAGCGCCCACAAAGCATAAGAGAAAAAGATAGAGTAAATCTTCAAATACTGGAAATAGAAAAAGGATGATCAGCGGCAGTTCATGATTCTATTAAGAAAGCAAGATAAGCAAGATCCATAATAATAATACTTAGGTTGACTGTGCAATGATCATTCCCTCTATAAAATTCCAACATGTAAAAAAAATCTGCAAAATGCTACAAGGGTAAAAATGATAGCTAAAAAGGATAAGGGTAAAGAGATGAAAATGAGAGAGTTGAGAAAGAGAAGGCTCAGGCTAAGTTAGAATCATCTTAAGGGGCAGCAATACATATGATCATCCAAACTTCATAAAGAAGGGTTACAATCATATATAATGCTACCAGCCAGAGAGAAGAGATGAGTAACATCAAAGCCATCATAGCCAACATACCTGATACAAGAAAACATCCAAGGCTAGTAGTCCATAGAGTTCCAGATCCATCACCATTAAACAAAGAGCAACCGACCAGCAACTAGCTAGTAGCCAAACCACCAAATGAAAACCATAATAGACTAATCACAAAAACATAGAGAGTGGCCAGAACAAAGTTAGAACACCAACAATAGCCATTAACAAAATACCCATCTAAGCTTCAAACTAGGGAAAACTAGAACTAGCCTTCAGCAAGCACCAGACCAATGCTAATTAATATAGAAACAACCAACAAAACCAAGATAGGAGCCCTCAAGACAAAGTCCCAACAATAAGCAGTCACCAAGCCTAACCAGGGTGAGTACCCCAAATGAATAAATAACTTAGAAATGAAACCATCAACTGAAGGATACATAAGCTGTAGCTAGTGAAAATCATCAAGATAAAAAAAACTAATCAAAACGGGTTGAAAGGTAGCCACCAAACAACAAAGACCAAAAAGTCCAATCCAAAAGCATCAATAAAGATTCAGCCAGCACAATAAAAGGATCTAGCAAATTATCGGGTTTAGGTTTTAGTTTAGTGTTTAGGGTTTTTGGTTTTTTTAATAGAGAAAAATTTAGATTCAACATTTCTTATTTTTGATTTGATCAACCAAGTAACACACCATGTTTTCTAAAGCACAAGTGATGACATAGATAAAAAATGAGCACACATAGAGTAAATCAAAAACCCTAGATAACTAGAACTGTCTCTACTATAAAGACATAGTTCTATAAGTAGTAGATCAGATGGACCGTTCTTCAATTTCTTTAGTTCTCATCAAAACCATCCTGGGATCTTGAGTAGCTGGATCCACCATCATATCCTTGATCTCTCTCTCTGCCACCACCACGGCTGTAACCTTCATCCCTCCTCCCACCTCAATAATCACCACTGCTCTGACCACCACCTCTATATCCACCAACACCTACAGATACCCCACCACCATTAGGATAACCACCGCCTCCACCTTCGCCTCCATTTCCAGAGCTAGACTGAGCCTGGTTGACGGTGAAGTTCCTGTCATCAAGGTTCTACCCATTATTAGGGTTTAGGTTTAGGTTTAGGTTTATTAGGTTTTAGAGTTTATGTTTATTTTTTAATTTAATTAGTTATATCAGGTTTAGGTTTAGGGTTTGGAATTTAGTGTTTAGGGTTTAGGGTTAGGGTATAGGGTTTAGGGTTTAGGATTTAAGGTTTTAAGGTTTATGCTTTTTACGTTTAGGTTTTAGGGTTTAAGGTTTAGGATTTGGGGATTTAGAGTTTAGGGTTTAGGGTTTAGGGTTTAAGTTTTATGTTTAGGGTTTAGGATTTAGTTTAGGGTTTTTGGTATTTATTTTTTAACAGAGAACCAATTCAGAATCAACATTTCTTCTTTTTGAATTCATCAACCAAGTAACACACTAAGTTTTGTAAACTATGAATGATGACATAGATAAAAAATGAGCAAGCAAAGAGCAAATTAAAAACCCAAGATTACTAGAACCATCTTTACTGTAAATACATAGTTCCATAAATAGCAGATCAGATTGGCCAATTTTTAGTTTCTCTAATTCCCATCAAAACCACTGTGGCCTTTTGAGTAGTAGGATCCACCATCATATCTCCGATCTCTCCTGCCACTATCACCTTGGTTGTAACCTCCGTTGCTCCTCCCGCCTCCATAACCACCACTACTCTAACCACCACCACCATATCTACTAGCACCTCTAGATCCCCCACCACCACTGTGATAACCGTTGCCTCTGCCTTAGCCTCCACCACCAGATCTTGATTGACCCTGGTTGACGGTGATGTTCCGCCATCAAGGTTCTGCCCATTATTAGGTTTTTTTCTTTTAAATCAAAAGTGGGAGAATTTTATTGTTAGAAAGAAAGGGATAAAAGGTCCTTAAAAGGATAAATCTATAAACTACAGCTTAGAGAGCTATAATTAGCCTAAATAGGTAAATGCCCTACATATTACAAAAAAACCAAAGAAAAAGAAAGAAAAGACAAAAACTAAGAAAGAAATGACACAAAATTATAAGAAGGGCAGCCAAAGCCATCTATTTCCCAAAATCTTCTTTGAGATGCACAAACCACCTACAGCCCCAAACCTAGCACAAACCTTCAAAGAACTTAAGATAGAGATAAGCATCTAGAAATAAGGACAAGCTAAGTACACAAAAGAAATAAAATGATAAAATTCTTAGATAAGGCTCGGGCTCAGTCACATTCATCTCAAGGGGTAACAAGATATGTGAGCATCCTAACTTCAGAAGAAGGGTTACAATCACATATGGTGCTGATAGCCAAAAGGATAATAGGGGAAACATCCCAACCATCATAGCTAACTTACCTTGATTAAACCAACCAACAAGAAAGAGCTAGCCAAGTTCTAGTATCTATCATTAAGATTAAATAAGCAACTAATCAGCAAAACATACAACCAAACCAGAGTAAAGCAACCAACTAAACATGACAGCGGCCAAGAAATAGCCACCATCAAAGCCACCTAAAACAAACAAAGACCAAAGGTAAAGAACTAAAATTTTTGTAGATCCACCAACCAACATCACAGTTGTAGCCAACCATCAAGGTCACCAAGCCAACCATATTAACAAAAATCAGCAAAAATAGCAATAGAGCCAAGAACATCCAAAACCACATACAAGTTTATCCCTGATAGAAAGAAATGATAAATGGGCCATCCATAGCAGGCAAAACCAAAAAAAACTTCAAAAAACCACCATAAAGGGAACAAAAACTAGATGGTGAGTAAACTCCGGATAACTCGGAGGAAAGAAAAATCCATGCTCAACTTATAATCATGATGCCATATAGTTAAAATGAAAGAAAAGGGTGGAAAAACCCCAACCATCAAGCAACCACCATCCAATAAACCCTTTGGGAAAAAAAAGAGGCTAGGAAAAAAAACAAGTAAGCTCCAAAACCTCACTAGACCATCCTAAAACCAACATAATAGGAGACCAACAAGAGGAGAGAGCCACTAAAACTAGAGGGCAACCAAAGCTCAGTAGTACCAACTAGAAATAATCACAACCTCCATCAGAACGAGATACCATTCTTATGGATTATGTTTAGGTTTAGGTTTATTAGGTTTTAGGGTTTAGGTTTATTTTTAAATTTATTTAGTTACATTAGGTTTAGGTTTAGGGTTTGGGGTTTAAGGTTTATTGTTTAGAGTTTAGGTTTTATGGTTTAGGGTTTGTGATTTAAGGATTATGATTTAGGGTTTTAGGGTTTATGCTTTTAGGGTTAGAGTTTAGGGTTAGGGTTTAGGGTTTAGGGTTTAGGGTTTAGGGTTTAGGGTATAGCATTGTAGGTTTAGGCTTAAAGGTTTAGGGTTTAGGATTTAGGGTTTATGATTTTTTGTTAAATTAAGTAAACTAGTAGGTGTAGGTTTATTTAGTTTATTTTTTAATTATTTTTGTTTATTTTATTTTTATTTTTTATTTAGTTTAGTTTATTTATTTTAGGTTTATTTATTTTAATTTAGGTTTTTTATTTTAGTTTATTTTTTAAGTTTAGGTTTAGGTTTAGGTTTATTTTTAGTTGAGTTTTATTTTAATTTATTTTTAGGTTTATGTTTAGGTTTTAGGTTTTTATTTTAGGTTTATTTTTAGGTATTATTTTTTAGTTTAGATTTAGGATTTTTTTAGTTGATTTTTTTATTTAGTTTAGGTTTGGGTTTAGGTTTTATTTATTTTAATTTAGGTTTAAGTTTATTTGATTTTATTTATTTTATTTTTACTTTAGGTTTATTTTTTAAGGTTTAGGTTTTTATTTTATTTTATTTTAGGTTTAATTTATTTTTATTTTATTTTTATTTTATTTAGGATTTTATTCTTAGGTTTATATTTTTTAGTTTTATTTCAGTTTTTATTTATTTATTTTAGTTTATTTTATTTTATATTTAGGTTTAGGTTTAGGTTTAGATTTTAGTTGATTATTTTATTTTATTATTTTGTTTAGGTTTAGGTTTATTTATTTTTTTTTTAGGTTTTAAGTTTATAGGGTTTAGGGTTTAGGGTTTGGGGTTTAGTGTTTAGGGTTTCTAGTTATAGGTTTTAGGGTTTAAGAATTAGGGTTTAGGGTTTAGGGTTTATGGTTTAGGGTTTAGGGTTTTAGTGTTTAGGGTTTAGGGTTTAGCATTTAGGGTTTAGGGTTTAGGGTTTAGGGTTTATGGTTGTAGGTTAGGGTTTTGGGTTCAAGTTTTAGTTTAGGGTTTAGGGTTTTTAGTTTTTTTTAATAGATATCAAATTTAGATTCAACATTTCTTCTATTCGATTTCATCAATCAAGTAACACACCAAGTTTTCTAAGACACAAGCGATGACATACATAAAAATATGAAGCATAGAGCAAACCAAAACCACATAACTAGAATGTCTCTTATAAAGACATAGTTCCTTAGCGATCGGATCGACCATTCTTTAGTTTCTCAGTTCCCATTTGAACCACCTCACCTCTCAGTAGTGGGATCCACCATCATATCCACGATCTCTCCCTCACCACTATGTTTGTAACTTTCGTAGCTCCTCCCACCATAACCATTGCTTTAACCACCACACATATTCAGACACCTCGGATCCCACCTCCCTGATAAGCGCCACCTCTACCTTCATTGTCATATCTAGGCCGAACCCTAGTTGTGGTGATGTTCCTACCATCAAGGTTCTGCCCATTCTTAGGGTTTAGGTTTAGATTTAGATTTATTTGGTTATAAGGTTTAGGTTTATTTTCTTAATTTATTTAGTTACTTTGGGTTTAAGTTTAGGGTTTATGATTTAGGGTTTAGGGTTTAGGTTTAGGGTTTAGGGTTTAGGTTTTATGCTTTTAGGGTTTAGGGTTTAGGTTAGGGTTTAGGGTTTGGGTTTAGGGTTTAGGGTTAGTTTAGGGTTTAGGATTTAGGGTTTAAGGTTTAGGGTTTAGGGTTTAGGGTTTAGGTTTAGGGTTTAGGGTTTAGTGTTTTAGGGTTTAGGGTTGTTTAGGATTTAGGGTTTTTTTTAGAAAAGGTTAGAATTTTATTACCATAAATGGAAAAGATATAATGTCCTTAAAAGAGCTAAAGCTCTAAAATTCTATTCTAGAAACTAGAGAGCTAAACCCCATCTAGTACATTAGAAAATAAAAGAAAATAGAAGAACAAATATAGACAAAGCATAAGAGAAAAAAGAGTAAATCTTAAATAAATAGAAAAAGGATGAGGTTCATGATTCTATTAGCAAGAAAGCTTAGTGGCAAGATCATTTCTATAAAATTCCAACATGTAAAAAAATTTGCAAAATGCTACAAGGGTAAAAATGATAGCTAAAAAGGATAAGGGTAAAGAGATGAAAATGAGAGAGTTGAGAAAGAGAAGGCTTTAGAATCATCTTAAGGGCAATACATATGATCATCCAAACTTCATAAAGAAGGGTTACAATCATATATAATGCTACCAGGAGAGAAGAGAGTGAGTAACATCAAAGCCATCATTTTAACATACGATAGAAAACATCCAAGGCTAGTAGTCCATAGAGTTAGATCCATCACCATTAAACAAGAGCAAGACCAGACTAGCTACCAAACCACCAAATGAAAACCATAATAGACTAATCACAAACATAGAGAGTGAACAAAGTTAGAACACCAACAACAACCATTAACAAAATACCCATCTAAGCTTCAAACTAGGAAAACCAGAACTAGCCATTCACCGGACCAATGCTAATTAATATAGAAACAACCAACAAAAGATAGGAATCAGACAAAGTCCAACAATAGCGGTACCAACAGGTGAGTAAATGACTAAATAACTTAGAAATGAAACCATCAAGAAGGAAACATAAGGTTAGTGAAAATCATCAGAAAAAACTAATCAAAGGGGTTGAAAGGTAGCCACCAAAACCAAAAGTCAATCCAAAAAGCATCAATAAAGATTCATGACACAATAAAAGGATCTAGCAAATTATGGGTTTAGGTTTTAGTTTTGTTTAGGGTTTTGGTTTTAATAGAGAAAAATTTAGATTCAACATTTCTTATTTTTGATTTGATCAACCAAGTAACACACCATGTTTTCTAAAGCACAAGTGATGACATAGATAAAAAATGAGCACACATAGAGTAAATAAAAACCCTAGATAACTAGAACTATCTCCACTATAAAGACATAGTTCTATAAGTAGTAGATCAGATGGACCGTTCTTCAATTTCTTTAGTTCTCATCAAAACCATCCTGGGATCTTGAGTAGCTAGATCCATCATATCCTTGATCTCTCTCTGCCACCACCACCATTCCTCCAGGTAATCACCATGCTACCACCCTCATATCCACCACACCTTTGATACACCAATTAGGATAACCACCAGCCTCCACCTTCCTCCATTTAGCTAGGCGAGCTTTGGTTGTGGTGAGTTCTTCATCAAGGTTATTATTAGGGTTTAGGTTTAGGTTTAGGTTTATTAGGTTTTAGGTTTATGTTTATTTTTAATTTAGTTATTTGGGTTTAGGTTTAGGGTTTGGCATTTATTTAGGGTTTAGGGTTTAGGGTTAGGGTTTAGGGTTTAGGATTTAAGGTTTTGCTTTTAAGGTTTAGGGTTTAGGGTTAGGGTTTAGTTTAGGGTTTAGGGTTTTAGGTTTAGGGTTTTTTAGGTTTAGGGTTTAGAGTTTAGGTTTATTTAGTTTAGGTTGGGTTTAGGGTTTAGGTGTTAGATTTTGAATATGGTTTTAATTAAGTAAATCAGGTTTAGGATTATGTAGAATATTTAGTTTATTTTTATTTATTTTAGTTTACTTTATTTTTCATTTTATTTAGTTTAGTTTTTATTTTGGTTTAGGTTTTATTTTAGTTTATTTTTTAGGTTTAAGTTTAGGTTTATTTTTAGTTAGTTTTATTTTTTATTTTATTTTTTGGGTTGGGATTAGGTTTAATTTTTTATTTTTTTATTTTAGTTTTATGATTTTATTATATTTTTTTAGGTTTAGGGTTTAGGGCTTTATTTTAGGTTTATTTTTTGTTTTATTTTTTAGTTTACATTTAGGTTTATTTTTAGTTTATTTTATTTTATTTAGTTTAGGTTTAGATTTGGTTTAGTTTATTTAAGGTTTAGGTTTAGGTTTTTTTTATTTTAGTTTAGTTTAATTTAGTTTAGGTTTATGATTATTTTATTTTGTTTATTTTATTTTTATTTAAGGTTCATGATTTATTTTAGTTTGGGGTTTAGGTTTTATTTTTTATTTAGTTTTAGGTTTTATTTTTAGGTTTATTATTTAAGTTTAGGTTTTATTTAATTTTTGTTTTATTTTATTTCAAGTTTATTTTATTTTTTCTTTATGTTTACCTTTTAATTTATTTAACATTTTTATTTTAAGGTTTATTTTATTTTTTTAGTTTAGTTTCAATTCTTATTTATTTTATTTTAGTTTATTTTTATTTTTAGGTTTAGGTTTAGGCTTTATTTTAGGTTTTTATTTTATTTTATTTTTTATTTTATTTAGGTTTAGGTTTTTATTTTATTTTAGATTTTATTTAGTTTAGGTTTAGTTTATGTTTTAGGGTTTATGGTTTTAGGGTTTTAGTTTAGGGTTTAGTTTAGGGTTTTATGGTGAGGTTTAGGGTTTAGTGTTTGTGGTTTTAGGTTTAGTGTTTAGGTTAGGTTTAGGGTTTAATATTTAGGGTTATTATACTTTAGGGTTTAGGGTTTTAGGTTAGGGTATATAGTTTAGGATTAGGGTTAGATTGGTTTATGATTTATAGTTTAAACTTTAGCTTTAGGGTTTAGGGTTTAGGTTTAGTTTATAGGTTTAGAGTTTAGTTTAGGTTTAGGTTTAGTTATAGTTTAGGGTTTAGGGTTTAGGGTTTAGGGTTTAGTGTTTAAGGTTAGCTTATGGTTTAGGGTTTAGGGTTTTTTTGGGTTTAGGGTTTAGGGTTTAGGTTTGTAGGTTTAGGGTTTAGGGTTTAGGGTTAGTTTTAGGGTTTAGGGTTTAGGATTTAATGTTGAGGGTTTAGGGTTTAGCGTTTAGGGTTTTTTTATAAATTAAGTAAACCTGTAGGTTTAGGTTTATTTAGTTTATTTAGTTCATTCAATATTTTTATTTATATTTATTTTTTATTTTTATTTAGTTTAGTTTACTTATTTTATGTTTATTAATTTTAGTTTAGGTTTTTTATTTTAGTTAATTTTTTAGGTTAGGTTTAGGTTTATGTTTATAATTTAGTTTAGTTTTATTTTTATTTTATTATTTAGGTTTTAGTTTATTTTTTTTTTTATTTTAGGTTTATATTTTGGTTTTATTTTATTTTTTTAGGATTACATTTTAGGTTTTTTATTTTAGGTTTATTTTTTAGTTTAGGTTTAGGTTTATTTTTAGTTAATTATATTTTATTTAGTTTAGGTTTAGGTTTTGGTTTGCTTTATTTTAGGATTAGGTTTAGGTTTTATTTATTTTAGTTTATTTATTTCAGTTTAAGTTTAGGTTTATTTTTTTTATTTTAGGTTTAGGTTTTTTTCTTTAGTTGAGGATTTAGGTTTTATTTTTTATTTATTTTTAGGTTTGTTTAGGCTTAGGTTTTTATTTAGTTTTTATTTTATTTTATTTTTGGTTTATTTGTTTTTTATTTTACGTTTAGTTTGTATTTTATTTAGGTTTTTTATTCTTATGTTTATTTTATTTTCAAGTTTAGTTTGGTTTTTTACTTATTTTATTTTAGTTTTTTTATTAGTTTATTTTTTGTAATTTTAGGTTTTAGTTTAGGTTTTTAGTTTATTTTATTATTTTTATTTTATTTATGATTAGGTTTTTTATATATTTTATTTTTAGGTTTTATTTAATTTAGGTTTTGGATTTTAGGTTTTTATGTTTTTTAGGTTTTAAGGCTTTTAGGGTTTAATGTTTAGGGTTTAGGGTTTTAGGGTTTTAGGGTTTAGGGTTTAGGGTTTAGTGTTTTGGCTTTAGGGTTTAGGATTTTTATGGTTTAGGGTTTAGCGTTTACGATTTTTTTTTTTATAAAATTTAGTATACCGGTAGGTTTAGGTTTACTTAGTTTATTTTCTATCTATTTTACTTTATTTTATTTTTTATTTTTATGTATGTTTTTTTTTTAATTTGTATTTAGTTTAGTTTATTTTTTTCATTTAGGTTTTTATTTTAGTTTATTTTTTAGGTTTAGGTGTAGGTTTAGGTTTATTTTTTAGTTGTGTATTATTTTAATTTATTTTCTACCTTAAGGTTTTATTTTAAATTTTTATGTTTAGGTTTAGGTTTTATTTTATATTTTTTAGGTTTAGGTTTTATGTTTTTTTATTTAGTTTAGTTTATTTTAGTTTAGGTTTAGGTTTATTTTATTTTATTTCATTTTATTATAGGTTTAGGTTTTTTTAGTTTAGGGTTTAGGTTTTATTTTTTATTAATTTTTAGGTTTTATTTTTTAGGTTTAGGATTTATTTAGTTTTTATTTTATTTTATTTTAGGTTTATTTTTGGTATATTTTATATTTTATGTATAGTTTTTATTTTATTTAAGATTTTTATTCTTAGGTTTATTTTAAGCCTATTTTGGGTTTTATTTATTTTAGTTTAGTTCATTTTAACTTAGGTTATGGTTTATATTATTTTGTTTATCTTATGTTTAGGTTTTTTTTTACTTTAGGGAATATGTTTTTTTTAGGTTTTATTTTTAGGTTTATTTTTTAAGGTTTAAGATTTATTTATTTTTTATTTTATTTTATGTAGGTATTTTTTATTTTATGTTTAGGTTTTATTTTAATTAGGTTTTTTTATTTTTAGGCTTACTTTATTTTTTTAGTTTAGTTTAACTTTTTTGTTATTTTATTTTAGATTAATTTATATTTTTATTATATTTTATTTTATGTTTAGGTTTAGGTTTTAGTTTAGGTTTTATTTTATTTTATTTTTTTATTTTATTCATGTTTATGTTTTCTTATTTTTTTATTTTTTAGTTTTATTTAGTTTAGGTTCAAGTTTTTTAGGCTTTTAGGGTTCAGGGTTTAGGGTTTAGGGTTATGGTTTAGGGTCTAGGGTTTGGGGTTGAAGGTTTAGGGTTTAGGGTTTAGGGTTTTGGGTTTTAGGTTTTAGGGATTAGGATTAGTTTTAGGATTTAGGGTTTTAGGGTTTGGGTTTTCTATTTTAATTTTTTTTAAAATAAGTAAACTAATAGGTTTATGTTTACTTAAGTTTACTTTTTTTATTTATTTTAGTTTAGTTTATTTTATTTTTTTATTAAGGTTTATTTTATTTTATTAAGCTTTTTTAATTTTAATTTAGGTTTTTTATTTTAGATTATTATTTAGGTTTAGGTTTAGGTTTTTAGTTTAGATTTCTTTTATTTTATTTTTTAGGTTTAGGTTTTTATTTTTTTTATTTTAGGTTTAGGTTATAATTTTATTTTTAGGTTTAGGTTTAGGTTTAAGTTTACATTTCAATTTAGTTTTATTTTTATTTTATTTTTTAGGTTTAGATTTTATTTTTTATTTTGAGGTTTAGGTTTAGGTCTTAGGGTTTTATTTTAGGTTTAATTTTTTAGTTTAGGTTTAGGTTTATTTTTAGCTTTTTATTTTATTTAATTTAAGTTCAGTTTTAGGTTTAGCTTTATGTTTTATTTATTTAGTTTATTTTATTTTAGTTTAGGTTTAGGTTTATTTTTTTTATTTTAGGTTTAGATTTTTTTTTAGTTCAGGGTTTAGGATTCATTTTTTATTTATTTTCATGTTTTTTATAGGTTTAAGTTTTTATTTTATTTTTTTTAATGTTTACTTTTAGGTTTATTTTATTTTTATTTTTTATTTAGTTTTTATTTTATTTATGTTTATTATTCTTAAGTTTAATTTAGGTCTATTTTGGGTTTTATTTTTTTTAGTTTAGTTTATTTTAGTTTAGGTTTAGGTTTATTTTATTTTGTTTATTTTATATTTAGGTTTTTTTAAGTTTATGGAATAGGTTTTGTTTTTTTAGGCTTTATTTTTAGGTTTATTTTTTTAGGTTTAGGTTTAATTTAGTTTTAATTTAATTTTATTTTAGGTATTTTTTTATTTTACATTTAGGTTTTATTTTATTTAGGTTTTTTATTTTGAGGTTTATATTTTTTTGGGTTTAGTTTAGGTTTTTATTTATTTTATTTTGGATTAGTTTATTTTATTTTATTTTATTTTATTTTTAGGTTTAGTATTTAGTTTAGGTTTATATTTTAGGTTAATATTATTGCTTATTATTATTATTTAGTTTAGTTAGTTAGTTTATTAGTTTTATTTTTATTAATTTAGTTTATTAGTTTGTTTATTAGTTTCTTAGTTTATTAGTTTTAGGTTATTACTTATTTCTTATTAGTTTTATTTAGTTTATTATTTGTTTTAATTTTTTAATAGTTATTATTACATTTTTAGTTTATTATTTATTAGTTTATTAGGTTTTATTAGTTAGTTATTAGTTGATTTTTGTTTAGTTTTATTATTAGTTTATTATTTTTTTATAGTTATTATTTAATTTATTAGTTTTATTAGTTTGTTATTAGTTATTTTACTTTAGTTTAGCTTGTTATTATTAGTTTTATTATTATTAGTTTTATTAATTTTGGGTTTTAGAGTTTTGGTGTATAGTTTATTTGGTGTTATTATTATTATTATTATTATTATTATTATTATTATTATTTATTATTATTATTATTATTATTATTATTATTATTTTATTATTATTAGTTTTTTAGTTAGTTTAGTTATTAGTTATTGGTTATTTATTAGTTAGTTTAGTTATTATTGGTTTATTATTATTAGTTAGTTTAGTTAGTTTAGTGTTTAGTTTAGTTTAGTTTTAGTTATTTATTATTTAGTTTATTATTATTATTAGATTAGTTTATTTAGTTTTAATGTTATTAGGTTTTATTATTATTTAGAGTTTTTAGTTATTATTAGTTTTTAGTTTAGTTTATTTTTTATTGTTATTAATTATTACTTTATTAGTTTGGTTAGTTTTATTAGTTTATTATTATTTGTTAGTTTATTATATTTGTTTTTTATTATTATGTTTTGTTTATTTATTTAGGTTTTATTTATTATTTAGTTTATCATTACTTTAGTTAATTATTATTATTATCTTTAGTTTAATTATTATTTTTATTTAGTTTAGTTTATTATTAGTTTATTAGTTTAGTGTAAGTTGTTATTAGTTATTTTATTTTAGTTTATTACTTTTTTGAGTTTTATTATTAGTTTTAGTTATTATCATTTAGTTAGTTTATTATTAGGTTTAGTTAGTTTATTAGTTTATTAGTTTGTTTAGTTTAGTTATTAGTTAGTTATTATTATTAGTTATTTACTCAGTTTATTAGTTTTAGTTTATTAGTTATTAGTTTTAGTTTACTTAGTTTAGTTATTGGGTTTAGTTTTTTATTACTTAGTTATTTATTAGGTTAGTTATGTTTAGGGTTTAGGTTTATTAGTTAGTTATTTATTATGATTTAGTTTAGTTTGTTTATTAGTTTTTTTTTTAGTTATTAGTTTAGGTTTAGTTTAGTTTTTATTAGTTTTATAAGTTTAGTTTATTTTTAGTTAGTTTATTGTGGGGTTCTTTTTTTGTTTAATTTAATTATCAGTTTGTTTATTAGTTTAGTTAAATTTTGTAATTATTAATTTATTAGTTTTTTAGTTATTATTTAGTTAGTTTAGTTTAGTTAGTTTTACTAGTTTTTATTTTAGTTTATTATTTGTTTTTTGTTTATTATAAGTTTATTAGTTTTCATTTATTATTTATTAGTTCTAGTTTTAGTTAGTATAGTTTCGTGTTTTATTAGTTTCTTTTTAGGGTTTATGATTTAGGGTTTAGGGTTTGGAGTTTAGGGTTTTAGGGTTTAGGGTTTAGGGTTTAGGGATGTTGGTTTATGGGTTAAGGTTAGTTTTAAGGTTTAGCATTTAGGTTTATGGTTTTATTTTATTATTATTATTATTATATATATATATATATATATATATTATTATTTTTTTGTTTAGTTTTTTTTTAATTTTAATTTTTTTTTTATATATATATATATATATATATATATATATATATATATATATATATATATATATATATATATATATATATATATTCATATATATTATAGTTTAGGTTTAAACTGAAGTTTAAGATAGACATATCCACATTCAAAATTTCTTCTTTTGGCCAAATAACACACCAAGTTCTAGACAGCATGTTATAGATATAAAATGAGCACACATAGAGATCAAAACCCTAGAAGTCTCTAGAAGGTTTAGTAGCGGATGGATCATTCTTCAATTTCTCAGTTCCCATGAACCACCCCATCTCTAGCGGATCCACCATCACATCCCATCTCTGCTCCACCACCCTGAATGTAACCTCCATCCCTCTCTTGCCTCCCCTGTTTCCAACCACCGTCCATATCCAGCACCTCGGATCCCCACCACCACTGGATGCTGCTTCTCCTCCATTCTTAGATCTAAGCGGTTGATGGTGATGTTACTTCCATGAAGGTTCGCCCATTAGGGTGTAAGTTTAGGTAAAACTATATTAGGTTTTATGGTTTAGGTTTATTTTTTAATTTATTTAGTTACTTTAGGTTTAGGTTTAGGTTTTGGGGGTTTAGAGTATAGGGTTTAAGGTTAGGATTTAGGGTTTAGGGTTTTAAAGTTTATGCGTTTAGGGTTTAGGGATTAGGGTTAGGGTTTAGCATTTAGGGTTTAGCATCTAGAGTTTAGGGATTAGGGTTTAGGGTTTTTTAGGGTTCAGAGTATAGGATTTAGGGTTGTAGGTTTAGTTTTATAGGTATAGGGGTTAGGATTACTTTTGTTGTTTAGGGTTTTTTTAAATAAAGTAAACTAGTAGGTTTAGGTTTATTCAGTTATTTTATTTTATTTTTAATTTTTATTTATGTTTATTTTTTTATTTTTTAAATTTAGTTTATTTATTTTAGGTTTCTTTATTTTAGTTTATTTTTTTTAGGTTTAGGTTTATGTTTAGGTTTATTTTTTAGTTGAGTTTTTTTCTTTTAGGTTTAGGTTTTATATTTTATTTTTAGGTTTAGGTTCAGGTTTATATTTTATTTTTTTTATTAGGTTTTTGGTTTTTATTTTAGGTTTATTTTTAAGTTTTATTTTTTTAGCTTAGGTTTAGGTTTACTTTAGTTGAGTTTTTATTTTATTTTATTCTATATTTTTATGTTTTATTTTTAATTTGTAGGTTTAGGTTTAGGTTAAAGTTTTTATTTTATTTTTTTGTGTTTAGGTTTAGTTTTAATTTTAGTTTAGGTTTATTTTTAGGTTTAATTTATCTTAAGTTTAGGTTTAGTTGTTATTTATTTAGTTTATTTTAGGTTTATTTTATTTTATTTATTTTATTTTTATTTTAGGTTTATTTTTTTAGTTTAGGCTTTAGGTTTTATTTTTTATTTATTTTTAGGTTTATTTTTTAGGTTTAGGTTTTTATTTAGTTTTTATTTTATCTTATTATAGGTTTATTTTATTTTTATTTTATTTAGATTTTATAATTCTTGGGTTTATTTTATTTTTTAGTTTAATTTATGTTTTATTTATCTTATTTTAGTTTATTTTTATTTTATTTTTTTTTTTTAGGTTTAGGTTTAGGTTTTTTATTATGTTTTATTTTATTTTAAATTTTTATTTAGGTTTAGGCTTTCTTATTTATTTGATTTAGTTTAGGTTTAGGTTTTTATTTTTAGGTTTTTAGGGTTATGGTTTAGGGTTTAGGGTTTAGGGTTTTAGAGTTTAGGATTTAGGGTTTTAGGCTTTAGGGTTTAGGGTTAAGATTTAGGATTTAGGGTTTAGTTTTAGTTGTTTAGGGTTTATGGTTTTAGGTTTAGTGTTTAGGTTTTGATTTAGGTTTAGGATTAGCAGGTTTAGGGTTTAGGGTTTTGTTTAGGGTTTAGGGTGTTTAAGGTTTTAAGGTTTAGGGTTTAGGGTTAGTTTTAGTGTGTGGGGTTTAGGGTTTAGGGTTTAGGATTTAGGGTTTAGGTTTAGGCTTTAGGGTTTTTTTTTAAAAAAAATTAAGTAAACCAATAGGTTTAGGTTTATCTAGTTTATTTTCTCTATTTATGCTTATTTTTATTTTTATTTAGTTTAGTTTATTTTTTTGAAGTTTATTTATTTTAGTTTAGGTTTTATATTTTAGTTTATTTTTTAGATTTAGGTTTTGGTTTATGTTTATTTTTTAGTTTAGTTTTATTTTTATTTTATTTTTTAGGTTTAGGTTTTATTTTTTATTTTTAGGTTTAAATTTGGGTTTTATGTCTTTATTCTAGGTTTATTTTTGGGTTTTATTTTTTAGTTTAGGTTTAGGTTTATTTTTAGTTTATTTTATTTATTTTTAGGGTATAGGTTTAGTTTATTTTAGGTTTAGGTTTAGGTTTTATTTATTTTAGTTTAGGTTTAGGTTTATTTTATTTTATTTATTTGAGGTTTAGGTTTTTTTTAGTTTTGGGTTTACATTTTTTTTTTAGGTTTTATTTTTATGTTTATTTTTTAGGTTTAGGTTTTTATTTAGTTTTTATTTTATTTTATATTTAGTTTATTATATATTTGTTTTATTTTTAGTTTTTTAATTTATTTAAGTTTATTTTATTTTTATGTTTTATTCTTTATTTATTTAATTTTAGTTTAGTTTTTATTTTTATTTTATTTTATATTTAGGTTTAGGCTTAGGTTTAGGTTTAGGTTTAGATTTTAATTTATGTTTTATCTTATTATATTTTTTATTTTATTTAGGTTTAGTTTTTTTTTATTTTCTTTATTTTTAGTTTATATTTAGTTTGGGTATAGTCTTTTAGGTTTTTAGGGTTTAGGGTTAGGGTTTATGGTTTATGGTTTATGGTTAGTTTATGGTTTAGGGTTTATGGTTTGGGGTTTAGGGTTTGATTTAGGGTTTAGGGTTTAGGGTTTAGGGTTTAGGATTTAAGTTTTAGGGTTTAGGATTTAGGTTTTAGGGTTTAGGTTATAATTTATTTAGTTTTTAGGTTTAGGTTTAGGGTTTAGAATTAGGGTTATGGTTTTAGGGTTTAGGTTTAGGGTTTAGAGTTTAGGGTTTAAAGTGAGTCTTTATATTTTATTATTTAGGGTTTTTAGGCTTTAGTGTTTAGCATTTATTGGAGTTTAGGGTTTAGGGTTTAGGGTTTAGGGATTAGGATTTAAGATTTAAGGTTTTATTTTAAAAAAAAAATTAAGTAAATCTGTAGGTTTCATAGCATTATTAAGTTTATTTTTTAATTATTTTTTGGTTACTTTATTTTCTTGTTTATATTTAGGTTTATTTTTTATTTTATTTATTTTTGTTTATTTATTTTGGGTTTAATTATTTAGTTTAGGTTTTATTTTAGTTTATTTCTTAGGTTTATGTTTAGGTTTAAGTTTATTTTTAGTTGAGTTTTATTTTTATTTTTTTTTAGGTTTAGGCTTTATTTCTTATTTTTTAGGTTGGGTTTTTTATTTTATTTTATGTTTATTTTTTAGTCTTTTTTTTAGTTTAGGTTTAGGTTTATTTTAAGTTTATTTTTTGTTTTATTTAGTCTAAGTTTAGGTTTAGGTTTAGTTTATTTTAAGTTTAGGTTTAAGTTTATTTATTTTAGTTTAGTTTTATTTTAGTTAGGTTTAGGTTATTTTATTTTATTTATTTATTTATTTTTATGTTTATTTTAGGTTTAGGTTTTATTTTTTTATTTATTTTTTTTAGGTTTATTTTTTTATTATAATTTATTTAAGGTTTTTTATTTTTTTTATTTTACATTTATTATTAATTTTATTTATATTTTTTATTCTTAGGTTTATTTTATTTTTTAGTTTAGTTTAAGATTTTATTTATTATATTTACTTTATTTTACTTTTTTTATTTTATTTTTATTAGGTTTAGGTTTTAATGTTTTAGTTTAAGTTTTTTATTTTATTTATTTATTATTATATTTAGGTTTTAGGTTTAGGTTTATTTTATTTATTTAGGGTTTAAGGTTTGGTTTATTTTAATTTAGTTTAGCATTTAGGTTTAATGTTGTTTATTTTAGTGTTTAGGCTTTAGTTAGGAGTTTAGGTTTAGGTTTAGTGTTTATGTTAGCTTAGGGTTTAAGATTATTTAGTTTAGTTTAAGGTTTAGGGTTTTAGGTTTAAGGTTTATGATTTATTTAGGGTTTAGGTTTTATGTTTAGGGTTATTTAGTTTAAGTTTAGTTTAGGTTTAGATTAGGCTTTAGAGTTTAGGTTTAGGTTTAGGTTTAGGTTTAGTTAGTTTAAAGTTTAGGGTTTAGGGTTTTATTAGGTTTAGTTTTTAGGTAGGTTTAGGGTTAGTTTAGGGATGTTTAGGATTTAGAGTTTAGGGTTTTCGGTTTATGGTTTAGGGTTTTTTAAAAAATAAATTAAGTTAGCCGATAAGTTTAGGTATATATAATTTATTTTTATCTAGTTTCATTTATATTATATTATTTTTTTACTTAAGTTTTTATTTTTATTTTCATTGAGGTTTAAGTTTATTTATTTTAGTTTAGGCTTTTTATTTTAATTTATTTTTTGGATTATGTGTAGGTTTATGCTTATTTTTTAGCTTGGTTTTTTTAATTTTATTTTTTAGGTTTATGTTTTATTTTTTATTTTTAGGTTTTTATTTTATTTTTTTTTGTTCAAGTTTTAGGTTTTTATTTTAGGTTTATTTTTATGTTTTATTTTTTAGTTTAGGTTTAGGTTTATTTTAGTTTATTTTATTTTATTTACTTTAGGGTTTAGCTTTAGTTTATTCTAGGTTTAGGTTTTCTTTATTTTAGTTTAGTTTATTTTAGCTTAGGTTTAGGTTTATTTTATTTTATTTATTTTAGGTTTAGGTTTATTTTTTTTATTTATTTTTTAGGTTTATTTTTAGATTTATTATTTTTAGTTTAGTTTTTATCTATTTTTCTATTTTATTTTATTTTAGGTTTTTTATGTTTATTTTATGTTTGGTTTTATTTTAGGGTTTAGGTTTAGGTTTAGTTTAGGGTTTAGGTTAGTTTAAGGGTTTAGGAGTTAGTTTAGGTTAGGCTAGTTTAGGCTTTAGGGTTTAGGATTTAGGTTAGTTTAGGGTTTAGGATTTAGGGTTTAGAGTTTATGGTTTTAGGGTTAAGGGTTTAAGTTGGGTTTTTTAGAGTTTTAGGGTTTATGGTTTAGGGTTTAGGTTTTTGTTTAGGGTTTAGGGTTTAAGGTTTTTTTAATAGAGAAGAAATTTAGATTCAACATTACTTCTTTTTGATTTCATTGACCAAGTAGTAGACCAAGTTTTCTAAGATACAAGCGACGACATACATAAAAAATGAGCACTCATAGAGTAGATCAAATACCCTAGATAATTAGAATCGTCTCTACTATAAAGACCCAGTTCCATAAAGGTCGGATCGTTCTTGGTTTCTCCAATTCCCATCACCCTTGCCTCATGAGTAGCGGGATCCTCCATCATATCTCTAATCTATCCCTCTGCCACCACCTTGTAACCTCTTCCTTTCCTCCATAACCACCATCTCCATATAGCACCTCAGATCCATTAGCACCTCCAGATCCTCCACCTTTAGATCTTGCCTCCATAACCACCACCTCCATATCCACCATCATATCCACTAGCACTTCTGGCAGGGTTAGGGTTTAGGGTATAGTTTTTAGGCTTTAGAGTTTAGGGTTTTTAGATTTTAGGGCATAGTGTTTAGGTTTAGGATTTTGGGTTTAGAGTTTAGGGTTTGGGTTTAGGCTATTATGGTTTAGGGTTGTTTAAGGTTTAGGGTTTAGGGTTTAAGGTTTTTTAGGGTTTAGGGTTTAGATTATTTATTTATTTTTAATTTTTTTTTAAAATTAAGTAAATCAAGGTTTTGGTATATTTAGTTTAGTTTTTATTTATTTTAGTTTATTTTTTTGATTTAGGTTCATTTTTTTATTTAGTTTTGTTTATTTATTTTAAGTTTATTTATTTTAGTGTAGGTTTTTTGTTTTAGTTTATTTTTATGGTTTAGGTTTATTTTTTAGTTTAGTTTTATTTTTAGTTTACTTTTTAGGTTTAGGTTTTATTTTTTATTTTTAGGTTTAGGATTAGGTTTTTATTTTATTTTTTTTTGTTTAGGTTTTAGGTTTTCATTTTAGGTTTATTTTTAGGATTTGTTTTTTAGTTTAGGTTTAGGTTTATTTTTAGTTTATTTTATATTATTTAGTTTAGGTTTAGGTTTAGGTTTTGTTTCTTTTAGGTTTCGGTTTAGGTTTTATTTATTTTAGTTTAGTTTATTTTAGTTTTGCTTTATTTTATTTTGCTTATTTTATTTTTATTTTTGGTTTAGGTTTTTTTTTAGTGTAGGTTTATATTTTAGGCTTAGGTTTTTTTTAGTTTTTATTTTATTATATTTTAGGTTTAATTAATGTTTATTTTAGGTTTAGCTTTTATTTTATTTAGTTCTTTTTAGGTTTAGGTTTATTTTTTTTTAAATTTAGTTTAGGTTTTTATTTATTTTATTTTAGTCTAGTTTTTTTATTTTATTTTATTTTTAGCTTTAGGTTTAGTTTTAGTTTTAAGTTTAGGTTTTAGTTTAGGTTTTTATTTTATTTTATTATTTTATTATATTTAGGTTTAGGTTTTCTTATTTATTTAATTTTTAGGTTTTATTTAGTTTAGGTTTAGGTTTTTAGGTTTTCAGGGTTTAGGGTTTAGGATTTAGGGTTTAGGGTTTGGTATTTTAGGGTTTAGGGTTTAGGTTTTAGGGTTTAGGGTTTAAGGTTTAGGGTTCAGGGTTGAGGGTTATAAGTTTTAGGATTTAGGGATTAGGGTTTAGGGTTTAGGGTTTAAAGTTTAGGGTTTAGGTTTAGGGTTTAGGTTTTAGGGTTTAGGGTTTTAGGTTTTGGGTTAGGGTTTAGGGTTAGGTTTAGGTTTAGGTTTAGTCTTTAAGTTTAAGTTTTGAGTTTAAGGCTTTATAGTTTAAGTTTAAGCTTAGTATTTAGGTTTAAATTTTAGGTTTAGGTTTATTTAAAGTTTAGGAGTTTAGGTTTTAGTTTAAGTTTAGGTTAAGTTTGATTTAGGTTTATATTTAAGTTTAGTTTAATTTAAGATTTAGAGTTTAGGAGTTTAGTTTAGTTTAAGTTTAGGTTTAGGTTTAGTTTAAGTTTAAGTTTAGGGTTTAGGTTTAGGTTTAGGTTTAGGTTTAGGTTTTAGTTTAGGTTTAAGTTTTGGTTTATGGTTTAGGTTTAGGTTTAGGTTATAAGTTTAAGTTTAAGTTTTAGGTTTAGGGTTTAAGGTTTAGGTTTAGGTTAAGTTAGGTTTAAATTTAAGTTTTAGGTTAAGGTTGTTTAGTTTATATTTAAGAGGTTTAAGTTTAGGTTTATTTAGGTTTAAGTTTAGTTTTTAGGGTTTAGGTTTAGGTTTAGGTTTAAGTTTAGGTTTAAGTTTTAAGTTTAAGTTTAGTTTAAGTTTAAGTTTAGGGTTTAGTTTAAGTTTAGGTTTAGGTTTAGGTTTAGTTTAGGTTAGGAGTTTAAGTTTTTTAGAGTTTAGGTTAGGGTTTAGGTTTTAGTTTAGGTTTATAGTTTATTTGGTTTAAGTTTAGGGTTTAATTTAGAGTTTAGGTTTTAGGTTTAGGTTTATGTTTAGGGTTTAGTTTTAAATTTATAGGTTTAGGTTTTAGGTTTAGTTTAATTTAGTTTAGGTTTATAGTTTAGGTTAGGTTATAGTTTAGGTTTAGTTTAGGTTTAGGTTTATTTAGTGTTAGTTTATGGTTTTAGTTTAGGGTTTAGGGTTTAGGTTTTAAGTTTAGAATTTAGGTTTTAGTTTAGGGTTTAGTGTTTAAGGTTTTTTTTTTGACAGAGAATAAATTCATATTCAACATTTCTTCTTTTCGATTTCATAGATAAAAAATGATCACGCATAAATCAAAACCCTAGATAGCTAGAACAGTCTCTACTGTAAAGTTCCATAAGTAGCAGATTGGATTGGCCATTCTTCAATTTCTCGGTTCTATCATAACCACCTCTCAAGCGATGCCATCATATCCCAATATCTCATGACCACCATGGTTGTAACCCCTTTCCTCGCCTCCATAACCACCACTCAGCCACCACCTCCATATCCATCAGCACCTCCGAACCCCACCACCATAGTGATAACCGCCTCCACCTTTTCCTCCATCGACAGATCTAGACTGAGCCAAGTTGACGTCGATGTTCCCATCAAGGTTCTGCCCATTATTAGGGTTTAGGTTTAGGTTTTGGTTTTGGTTTATTAGGTTTTAGGGTTTATGTTCATTTTTTATTTATTTAGTTTCTTTAGGTTTAGGTTTAGCGTTTAGGTTTAGTTTAGGGTTTAGGATTTAGGGTTAGGCATTAAGGATTAAGGTTCAGGGTTTAGGGTTTAGGGTTTTAGGGTTTAGGTTTTAGGGTTTGGGTTTATGGATTAGGGATTAGGGTTTAGGGTTTAGATTTTAGTGTTTAGGGTTTTTAAGGTTTAGGGCTAGCTTAGGGTTTAGGGTTAGTTTAGGGTTTAAGGTTTAGGGTTTTTGTTTAGGGTTTAGGGTTTAGGGTTTAGGGTTTAGGGTTTAGGGTTTAGTGTTTAGGGTTTAGTTTGGTTTAGGTTTAGGGTTTAGGTTTAGTTTTTAGTTTAGGGTTTGGGTTTTCTAATTTATTTATTTAAATTAAATAAATCGATGTGTTTAGGTTTATTTATCTTATTTAGTTTTTTATTTTTTTATTTTAATTTAGGTTCAATTTTATTTTATTTAGTTTATTTTATTTATTTTAGGTTTATTTAGTTTAGGTTTTTATTTAGTTTATTTTTAAGTTTAGGTTTAGGTTTATTTTTTTAGTTTAGTTTTATTTTATTGTAGTTTTAGGTTTAAGTTTTATTTTTTTCTTTTTTAGGTTTTATTTTTTTGTTTATTTTTAGGTTTATTTTTTAATTAGATTTTGGTTTATTTTTAGTTTATTTTATTTTATTTAGCTTAGGTTTAGGTTAAGATTTAGTTTATTTTAGCTTTAGGTTAAGATTTATTTATTTTAGTTTAATTTATTTTAGTTTAGGTTTAGGTTTATTTTATTTTTTATTTTAGGTTTATGTTTTATTAGTTTAGGGTTTAGGTTTTACTTTTATTAATTTTTAGGTTTTCTTTTGTTTGGGTTTTATTTTGCTTTTATTTTATTTTTTATTTAGGTTTATTTTATTTTTTATTTTAGGTATAGTATTTTATTTTATTTAGGTTTTCTTTTTTAGTTTAGTTTAGGTTTTATTTATTTTATTTTAGTTTGTTTTTTATTTTATTTTATATTATTTTTAGGTTTAGGCTTAGATTTTAGTTTAGGTTTTTATTTTCTTTTATTTTTTTTATTTTATTTTTGTTTTGGTTTATTTATTAATTTTATTTTTAGGTTTTATTTAGTTTATGTTTAGGTTTTTAGCTTTTTAAGGTTTAGGGTTTAGGGTTAGTTTAGGGTTTAGGGTTTAGGGAGGGTTTAGGGTTTACAATTTTAGGGTTTAGTGTTTAGGGTTTAGGTTTAGGTTTAAGGTTTAGCTTTTTGTTTAGGGTTTAGGGTTTTTTGTTTTTTATTTTGATTTTACTTTTTTTTAAAAGAGAATAAATTAATTTTCAACATTTCTTCTTATTGATTTCATCAACCAAGTAACACACCAAGTTTTCTAAGGCAGAAGCGACAACATAAATATAAAATGAGCATGGAAAGAGTAAATCAAAAACCCTAGATAACTAGAACCATCTCTTAGGACATAGTTAGTTAAGCGATCGATGGATTCTTCAATTTCTAGTTCCCATAAGAACCACCCCAACCTCTGGTAGCGGGATCCACCATCATATCTGATGTATCCCTCACCACCACCGGTTGTAACCTCTCTCCTCACCTCAATAACCACCTAGTAACCACCACCTCCATATCCACCAGCACCTCCAGATCACCCACCACCACTGCGATAATGTGCCTATGCATTCACCTTCGCCATGAGATCTAGGCACGGTTGATGGTGATGTTCCTACTATCAAAGTTATGCCCATTCTTAGGGTTTAAGTTTAGGTTTAGGTTTGGATTTGTTAGGTTATAGGGTTTAGGTTTCTTTATTTATTTATTTAATTACTTTAGTTTTACATTTAGGGTTTGGGGTTTAGGGTTTAGGGTTTATTGTTAGGGTTTAGGGTTTAGGGTTTTACGATTTATGCTTTTAAGGTTTAGGGTTTAGGGTTAAGGTTTAGGGTTTAAGGTTTAGGGTTTAAAGTTTAGGTTTAGGATTTATGGTTTAGGGTTTAGGGTTGTAGGTTTAGGGTTTAGGGTTTAAGGTTTAGCGTTTAGCATTGTAGGTTTAGGGTTTAGGGTTTAAAGTTTAGCATTTAGGGTTTTTTTAAAAAAATTTAAACCAATTGGTTAGTTTATTTAGTTTATTTAGTTTATTTTATTTATTTTAGTTTTATTTTATTTTTATTTTATTTAGGTTTATTTTATTTTATTTAGGATATTATTTATATTAAGTTTATTTATTTTAGTTTAGGTTTTTTATTTTTTTTATTTTTAAGTTTAAGTTTATTTTTTAGTTGAGTTTTATTTTTATTTATTTTTTTAGGTTTAGGTTTTATTTTTTATTATTAGGTTTTGGTTTAGGTTTTTATTTTATTTTTTTAGGTTTAGGTTTTAGGTTGTTATTTTAGGTTTATTTTTAGATTTTATTTTTAGTTTAGGCTTAGGTTTATTTTTAGTTTATTTAATTTTATTTAGTTTAGGTTTAGGTTTAGGTTTAGTTTATTTTAGGTTTACTTTATTTTAGGTTTAAGTTTTAATTATTTTATTTTAACTTATTTTAGTTTAGCTTTAGGTTTATTTTAGTTTATTTATTTTATTATTTATTTTAGGTTTGGGTTTTTTTTTAGTTTAGGATTTAGGTGTTATTTTTTATTAAATTTTAGGTTTATTTTTTTGGTTTAGGTTTTTATTTAGTTTTTATTTTATTTTATCTTAAGTTTATGTTATTTGTATTTTAGGTTTAGTTTTTATTTTATTTAGGTTTATTTTATTTTTTTGTTTAGTTTAGGTTTTTATTTATTTTATTTTAGTTTAGTTTACATTTAAGTTCAGATTTAGATTTTGAGTTTTTTTATTTTATTTTTTAATTTAGGTTCAGGTTTTAAGGTTTAGGCTTTAAGGTTTATGGTTTAGGGTTTTAGGGTTTAGGGTTTAGGGTTTAATGTTTATGGTTTAGTGTCTAGGTTTAGGGTTTAGGTTTTAGGTTTAGGGTTTTGGTTTTAGTTTATGGTTTAAGGTTTATGTTTAAGGCTTAGGGTTTAAGGTATTTTTTTAACAGACTTGAGGGATTACTGTTTAGGGATTAAGGTTTAGGGTTTAGGGATTTAGGGTTTAAGCTTTAGAGTTTAGGATTTAGGGTTTAGGGTTAGCTTTAGGTTTAAGGTTTAGTATTAGGGTTTTTTTTTTAATTTTTAATTTTTATTTTTTTAAATTAAGTAAACTTGTAGGTTTAGGTTTATTGAGTTTATTTATTATTTATTTTAGTTTATTTATTTTTTATTTTTATTTAGATTTATTTTTTTATTTTATTTAGTTTAGTTTATTTATTTTAGTTTAGGTTTTATTTTAGTTTATTTTTAGGTTTAG
The DNA here is from genome assembly GCA_021442155.1 of Cymbidium sinense. NCBI lineage: Eukaryota > Viridiplantae > Streptophyta > Magnoliopsida > Asparagales > Orchidaceae > Cymbidium > Cymbidium sinense. The sequence continues at coordinate 176,813,949 of CM038214.1, read as the reverse complement.
GTTTAGGTTTAGGTTTATTTTTTTAGTTTAGTTTTATTTTATTTTATTTTTAGGTTTAGGCTTTATTTTTTATTTTTGGTTTAGGTTTAGGTTTTTATTTTATTTTTTTAGGTTTAGGTTTTAGATTTTTATTTTAGGTTTATTTTTGGGTTTTATTTTTTAGTTTATGGTTTAGGATTTTTTTATTTAAAAATTAAGTAAACTGGTAGGTTTTGGTTTATTTAGTTTATTTTATATTTATTTTAGTTACTTTTATTTTTTATTTTTATTTAGGATTATTTTTAATTTTATTTAATTTAGTTTATTTATATTAGGTTTGTTTATTTAAGTTTAAGTTCTTTTAGTTTAGTTTATTATTTAAGTTTAAGTTTAAGTTTAGGTTTATTTTTTAGTTTAGTTTTATTTTATTTTATTTTTTAGGTTTAGGTTTAGGTTTAGGTTTTATTTTTTTTAATTTTTAGTTTAAAGGTTTATTTTTTAGTTTATTTTATTTTATTTAGTTTAGGTTTAGGTTTGGTTTAGTTTATTTTATGTTTAGGTTTAGATTTTATTTATTTTAGTTTAGTTTATTTTAGTTTACGTTTAGGTTTATTTTATTTTGAATATTTTATTTTTATTTTGTGTTTAAGTTTTTCTTAGTTTAGGGTATAGGTGTTATTATTTATTTATTTTTAGGTTTAGGTTTTTATTTAATTTTTATTTTATTTGATCTTAAGTTTATTTTATTTTTTATTTTAGGTTTAGTTTTTTTATTTAGGTTTTTTATTTTTAGTTTTATTTTATTTTTTTTGTTTAGTTTAAGTTTTTATTTTTTTTTATTTTTGTTTAGTTTTTATTATTTATTTTATTTTATTTTTTGGTTTAGGTTTAGGTTTAGGTTTAGGTTTAGGTTTTAGTTTAGGTTTTATTTTATTTTATTTTATTTTCTTATTTAGGTTTAGGTTTTAGGGTTTAGAGTTTAGAGATTATGGTTTAGGGTTTTAGGGTTTAGCATTTAGGGTTTAATGTTTTGGGTTTAGGGTTTTTAGGGTTTAGGGTTTAGGGTTTAGGTTTTATGTTTAGGGTTTAGGTTTTAGTTTAGGGTTTAAGGTTTTTTATTTTCTTAACTAAAGTTTACGGTTTAGGATTTAGTGTTTAGGTTTAAGGGTTGTATGGTTTAGTTTTTTGGGTTTAGGGTTAAGGTTTTAGGGTTTAGGGTTTTAGGGTTTAGGGTTGTAGGTTTAGGGTTGTAGGTTTGGGGTTTAGGGTTTAGGCTTTAGGGTTATGGTTTTTTTTAATTAAGTAAAATGGTAGGTTTAGGATTATTTAGTTTATTTTATATTTATTTTAGTTTTTTTTTAGTTTTTTTTTTTAGTTACTTTTTTTTTTATTTTATTTAGTTTACTTTATTTATTATAGTTTAGGTTTTTTATTTTAGTTTACTTTTTAGGTTTAGATTTAAGTTTAAGTTTATTTTTTAGTTTAGTTTTATTTTTTTATTTTTTAGGTTTAGGTTTTGTTTTTATTTTTAGGTTTAGGTTTAGGGTTTTACTTTATCTTTTTAGGTTTAGGTTTTAGGTTTTTATTTTAAGTTTATTTTTAGGTGTTATTTTTTAGTTTAGGTTTAGTTTTATTTTTAGTATTTTTATTTTATTTAATTTAGGTTAAAGTGTAGGTTTAGTTTATTTTAGGTTTAGGTTTAGGTTTTATTTATTTTAGTTTAGTTTATTTTAGTTTAGGTTTAGGTTTTTTTTTTATTTTAGGTTTAAGTTTTTTTTGTTTTAGGATTTAGGTTTTACTTTCTATTTATTTTAGGTTTTATTTATAGGTTTATTTTTTAGGTTTAGGTTTTTATTTAATTTTAATTTTATTTTATTTTAGGTTCATTTTATTTCTATTTTAAGTTTAGTTTTTATTTTATTTAGGTTTTTTCTTTTTTTTAGTTTAGTCTAGGTATTTATTTCTTTATTTTAATTTAGTTTAATTTTTATTTTATTTTCTTTTTAGGTTTAGGTTTAGGTTTTAGTTTTTGTTTTTATTTTATTTTCTTTTATTTTTTTTATTTTGGTTTAGGTTATTTTTATATTATTTTTAGGTTTTATTTAGTTTAGGTTTAGGTTTTTAGCTTTCTAGGGCTTACTGTTTAAAGTTAGTTTAGTGTTTAGGGTTTAGGATTTAGGGGTTTTTTTTGGGTCTAGGGTTTAGGGTTTACGATTTAGGTTTTAGGGTTTAGGGTTTTAGGGTTTAGTGTTTAGGTTTAGGGTGTAGGATTTAGGGTAGGTTCACATTTTAGTTTAGGGCTTTGGGTTTTTATTATTTTTTTAATAGTGAACAAATTCAGATTCAACATTTCTTCTTTTCGAATTCATCAACCAAGTAACACACCAAGTTTTCTAAGACACAAGCAATGACATTGATAAAAAATAGCATGCATAGAGCAAATCAAAACCTTAGATAACATCTCTTGTAAAGACATAGTTCCATAAACAGATCGATCATTTTCGGTTTCTCCGGTTCCCATCAAAACCACCCGGCCTCTTAGCGGGTCCACCATCATATCCCCGATATCTCCCTCCACCACAACCACTGTTGTAACCTTCGTCGCTTCTCCCGCCTCCATAACAACCACTGCTCCGACCACCACCTCCATATCCACCACCTCGGATCCCCACCACCACTGCGATGTCGCCTCCGCCTTTGCCTTCACTGAGATCTAGGCGATTGGTGATGTTCACGCCATCAAGCTTGCAATTCTTAGGTTTTTTTAAATGAAAAGTGAGAATTTTATTGCCAAAAGAAAGGGATACAAGGTCCTTAAAGGGATAAATCTCTAAACTGCTCAGACAATTAGCCTAAAGAGATAAATCCCCATTACAAGAAAACCAAAGCGAAAGAAAGAAAAGACAAAAATTAAGAAAGAAATAGCACAAAATTCAAGAAGGGTAGCCAAAGCCATCTATATCCCAAAATCTTCTAAGAGATCAGAAACCACATACCCCAAACCTTCCACAAACCTCAAAGAACTTAAGATAGAGAAAAGCATCTAGAAATAAGGACAAGCCAAGTACACAAAAGAAACAAAATGATAAAAATCTTAGATAAGGCTCAATCGGTCACATTCATCTCAAGACAGCAGGATATGTGAGCATCCAAACTTAAGAAGAAGGGTTATAATCACATATGGTTACAAAAGGATAATAGGAAACATCCCATAATATAACAACCAAAGAGCCAAGTTCCATTCTATCATCAGATTAAATATGTAACTAACCGAAAAACATCCAACCAAACCAGAGCAAAGCAACCAACCAAACAAGGCAATGAAAAACACCATAAGCCACACATAACTAATAAGACAAATGGTAAAGAACCAAAATTCTCCACCAACCAACATCTACTGACCATCAAGGACACCAACCATAGTAGCAATTAGTAGAAATACCAACAGCCAAGAACAACCAAAGCCACATACAGGTTCATCCCACAATAGAAAGAAATGACAAGCCATTAGGCCATCCAGCCAACAGGAAAACACCAAAAAAGAAACATCAAGAAATCACCAAAAAGGGGAACAAAAACTAGATGGTGGTGTACTCAGAGAGTAACTCATCTAGGAAGGAACAAAGCCCATGGCAGAGCTCAACCAATAATCACGATGCCATATAGCCAAAACCAAAAGTAAAGGCTGAAAAACCATAGCCATCAAGCAACCGATAAACCCTCACCAAAAAAAGATGCTTTGAAAAAAAAAAGCAAGCTCGAGCTTGCTAATCACTAGGCCATCATAAAACCAACACAAGAGATCAATAAGATGAGAGAGCCACCAAAACTAGAGGGCAACCAAAAGCTTAGCAACTAGAAATAATTTTGACCTCCATAAGGAGATACCATTGTTAGGGTTTAAGTTTAGGTTTAGGTTTATTAGGTTTTAGGGTTTAATTTTATTTTTTAATTTATTTAGTTACTTTAGGTTTAGGTTTAGGGTTTAGGGTTTAGGGTTAGGGTTTAGGGTTTAAGGTTTATTGTTTAGGGTTTTAGGGTTTATACTTTTAGGGTTTATTATTTAGGGTTTTAGGGTTTATAATTTTAAGGTTTAGAGTTTAGGGTTTAGGGTTTCGGGATTTTTGGGGTTTAGGGCTTAGGGTTTAGGGTTTTAGGTTTAGGGTTTAGGGTTTAGGGTTTAGGATTTAGGGTTTATGTGTTTTTTTTAAATTAAGCAAACTAGTAGGTTTAGGTTTATTTAGTTTTTTATTTATTTATTTTAGTTTATTTAATTTTTTATTTTTATTTTGGTTTATTTTTTTATTTAGTTTAGTTTATTTATTTTAGTTTATGTTTTTTATTGTAGTTTATTTTTTAAGTTTAAGTTTAGGTTTAGGTTTTTTCAAGGTTTAGGTTTAGGTTTTATTTTTTTTTTTTTTAGGTTTAAGTTTAGATTTTAATAGGTTTATTTTAGGTTTTATTTTTTAGCTTTTATTTAGGTTTATTTTTTATTTTATTTTATTTTATTTAGGTTTAGGTTTTATTTTAGTTTAGTTTATTATAGTTTAGGTTTAGGTTTATTTTATTTTCTTTATTTTATTTTTATTTTTGGTTTAGATTTTTTTATTTTAATTTAGGGTTTAGGTTTTATTTTAAGGTTTTTTTTTAGGTTTAGGTTTTTATTTTATTTTATTTTATGTTTATTTTATTTTTATTTTACATTTAGTTTTAATTTTATTTAGGTTGTTTATTCATAGGTTTATTTTATTTTATTTACTTTAGTTCAAGTTTTTATTTATTGTATTTTATTTTAGTATTTATTTCTTATTTTATTTTATTTTTAGGTTTATGTTTAGGTTTAGGTTTTAGTTTAGGTTTTTATTTAATTTCGGTTTAGGGTTTAGGGTTTGGGGATTAGGGTTTAGGGTTTAGGGTTGTAGGTTTTAAGGTTTAGGGATTAGGGTTTAGGGTTTACGGATGTAGGTTTAGGGTTTAGGGTTTAGGATTCAAGTTTTAGTTTAGGGTTTAGGATTTTTGGTTTATTTTTAATTGAGAACAAATTTAGATTCAATATTTCTTCTTTTCTATTTCATCAACCAAGTAACACACCAAGTTTTCTAAGAGACAAGTGATGACATAGATAAAAAATGAGTACACATAGAGCAAATCAAATACACTAGATAACTAGAACTGTCCCTACTTTAAAAACATAGTTCATAAGTAGCAGATCTGATCAACCTTTCTTCAATTTCTCCAGTTCCCATCTGAACCACGATGTCCTCTCGAGTAGCGGGATCGTCCATCACATCCTCGATCTCTCCCTCTGCCACCACCACGGTTATAACATCCGTCACTCCTTCTGCCTCCATAACCACCACTACTCCAATCACCCTCCATATCCACCTCTCCATCCCCCACCCTGATAACGCCTCGCCCCTCCACCACCAGATCTAGGAGCACGTTAACGGTGATGTTCCTACCATCAAGGTAATGCACATTCTAAAGGTTTAGGTTTAGGTTTAGGTTTATTAGGTTTTAGGGGTTAGGTTTATTTTTTAATTTATTTAGTTACTTTAAGTTTAGTTTAAGGTTTGGGGTTTAGGGTTTAGGGTTTAGGGTTAGGGTTTAGGGTTTAGAATTTTAGGTTTTATGCTTTTAGGGTTTAGATTTTAGGGTTAGGGCTTAGGGTTTAGGGCTTAGGGTTTAGGGTTCAGTCTTTAGGCTTTAGGGTTTAAGGTTTGTTTAGGGTTTAGGGTTGAGGGTTTTAGAGTTTAGGGTTTAGGGTTTAGGGTTTATTGCTTAGGGTTTAGGGTTTGGGATTAGGGTTTAGGGTTTTAGCATTTAGGGTTGTTTAGGGTTTAGGGTTTAGGGTTTTTATTTTGGGGAAAGTTGGAATTTTATTACCATAAAAGGAATATAATATCCTTAAAAGGGGTAAAGCTCTAAAATTCTATTGTTCTCATAGCTATAAGAAACCTAATGAGCTAAACCCCCTTCTAAGTACATTAGAAAAAGATAAGGATAAAGTAGCAAATACAACGCCCAAAATGCATATGAGAAAAATACAAAGAGTAAGACTAAAACAAATCCTGAAAATAGTAGAAGGATGAGCCAGCAGTAGTTCATGATTCCTTTGAGAAAGCTAGATAAGCAAGATCCACAACAACATCACTTGGGTTGACTAAGCAATGACCATTCCCTCTGTAAAGTTCTAACCTGTAAAAGAAATTTGCAAAACACAACAAAGGCAAAAGTCATAGCTAAAAAGATAAGGATAAAGAGAGGAAAAGGAGAGAGCTTAGAAAGAGAAGGCTCAAGCTTAGTTACGATCATCTCAAGGGGGAACAATAAATATGAGCATCCAAACTTCATAAAGAAGTGTTACAATCATATGTAATGCTACTAACTAGAGAGAAGAGGTGAGTAACATCAAAGCCATCATAGCCGGCATACGATACAAGCAAACATCTAAGGCCAGGTCAATAAAGTTCTAGATCTAGCACCATTAAACAAAAGCAAATGAGCGACAACTAGCAAAACCAAACAAAACCACAATAACTAATCACAATAACCTAGAGAGGCTAGAATAAAGTCAACACAAACAACAACCATTAACCATCCAAGCTCTAAACTAGGAAAACCAGAACCGACCATCGACACCATACCACTTCTAATTAATAGAGAACAACCAACAAAACCATGATAGGAGCCCTCAATCCAAAGTCCCAACAATAAGCGGTCACCAACCGGGTGAGCAACCACAAATGTCTAAATAGCTGAAATGAAATCAATTGAAGGAAAAAAAAAGAAAAAAATAAAAATGATACAAATCACCAGAAGACAAAATAACCACACAAAAGGGGCCAAAGGCAGCCACCAACCACGAGAAACCAAAAAGTCCAATCCAAAAAGATCAACAAAGGTTCAACCAACACAACAAAAGGCTCTAGCAAATTGTTGGGTTTAGGTTTTAGTTTTAGGGTTCAAGTTTTAGTTTAGGGTTTAGGGTTTTTGGTATCTATTTTCTTTAATAGAGAACAAATTCAGATTCAACATTTCATCTTTTCAATTTTATCAACCAAGTAACACACTAAGTTTTCTAAGACACAAGTAGCACATAGATAAAAAATGAGCACACATAGATCAAATCAAAACCCAGATAATTAGAACCATCTTCTTAGAAAGACATTTCATAGTAGTGGATTAATTCATTCTTCTTTTTCTCAGTTCCCATCGAACCACCACTCTCGCGAGATCCACCATCATATCACGATCTCTCACCCATCACCTCAGTAACTCTGTTGCTATTCTCCCCATAACCACTTGCTCGACCACCACCTCAATATCCACCTGGATCCCCACCACCGAGATAATTTCGCCTCCGCAAATTTTTGAGCACGGTTGGGTGATGTTCCTGTCATCAAGGTTTTACCCATTCTTAGGGTTTAGGTTTAGGTTTAGGTTTATTAGGTTTTAGGTTTTAGATTTATTTTTTAATTTATTTAGTTACTTTAGGTTTAGGTTTAGGCTTTGGGGTTTAGGGTTTAGGGTTTAGGGTTAAGGTTTAGGGTTTAGGTTTAGGGTTTAAGGTTTACTATTTTAGGGTTTATGCTTTTAGGGTTTAGGGTTTAGGGCTTATGGTTTTATAGGGTTTGGGGTTTAGTGTTGTAGGTTTAGGGTTTAGGGTTTAGGGTTTAGTGTTTAGGATTTAGGGTTTAAGATTTTTTTTTAAATTAAGTAAATCGATAGGTTTAGGTTTACTTAGTATATTTAGTTTATTAATTATTTAATTTAGTTTACTTTATTTTTATTTTTATTTAATTTTATTTTTATTTAGTTTAATTTTTTTATTTTAATTTAGGTTTTTTATTTTAGTTTTTTTTGTTTAGGTTTAGATTTATTTTTTAGTTGAGTTCTATTTTTATTTTATTCTTTTGGTTTAGGTTTAGGATTTTATTTTATTTTTTTTTTAGGTTTTTTAGATTTTATTTTAGGTTTATTTTTTTTGGTTTTATTTTTTTTAGTTTAGGTTTAGGTTTATTTTTAGTTTATTTTATTTTATTTAGATTTAGTTTAGGTTTTATTTATTTTAGTTTAGGTTTAGGTTTATTTTATTTTATTTATTTACTTTTATTTTAGGTTTAGGTTTGTTTTAGTTTAGGGTTTAGGTTTTATTTTTTATTTATTTTTAGGTTTTTTTAGGTTTAGGTTTTTATTTAGTTTTTATTTTATTTTATTTTAAGTTTATTTTATTTATGTTTTAGGTTTAGTTGTTATTTTATTTAGGTTTTTTATTCTTAGGTTTATTTTATTTTTTAGTTTAGTTTAGGATTTTATTTATTTTATTTTTGTTTATTTTTGTTTTTTTAATTTTATTTTAAGGTTTAGGTTTTAGTTTAGATTTTTATTTTATTTTATTATTTTTATTTTATTTAAGTTTTGGTTTTTGATTTATTTGATTTTTAGGTTTTATTTAGTTTAGGTTTAGGTTTCTAGGTTTTTAGGGTTTAGGGTTTAGGGTTTAGGGTTTTTTTCTTAAGAAAACCTATAGAGGGAAGAATTTTATTGCCACAAATAAAGGAGTACAAGTTCCTTAAGAGGGAAAATTTTTTTTAATTACCTCTCAAAGTGCTAAATTCAACCAAGAGAGAAAAGTCCCCTATCTAATACAATAAAAGCAAGGAAATAAAAACCTAAGCAATAGAAATAAAAGACCCAAAAATAATTAAGCAACAACCTAGCAAATAGGAGGATCAACCAAAGCCCACTACTAGAATCAGAAGTCTTTTGAGAGTTGCATAATCCACATCAGGATCTTAAACACGCAAAGAACACGTAAAAGAATCTTGCAAAACAAATATAAGATGTAATTATACAGTTATAGAAAATCAAACATGCAACCACCTTCATCTTAAGGGCAACCATAAATGTGAGCATCGACTTCAAAAGAAGGGTTCTGATCACATATGCTACAAAAGATAATAGGAAATCATCCCAACCATCATCACCCACTTACCTCAAATCAACCAAAGAGTGAAAGTCAACAATTCTCTAGTACAGCAGCAAGAAAAATAGCCCACAAATCACAAGGTCACCAAGCCAAAGAGGAGCATCAAAAAACCACAATAATAGAAATGAAAATGCCAAGATTTCACCAGAAAGTAAAGCCACCACTGATTGAAACCAAACCCACTAGTGTCAACACCACAAACAGCAAAAACCAAAACATCAACCTATAGCAAGAAACTAGCAATTCCAAACCAGATTAGAGAACAAGGCCAAACGCAACCACCAACCAGACATTAGAGGCAAGAAATAAAAGGCTATTCCAGAGATAGAAGAAAGATAATACACAAGAAAAGACTAGAGAGAAAAAAAACCCATGAGGAGACCAAGGGCATCAAAAAACCAAAATCACCACCAAAGGCTAGGAAAACAAAACCCCACCTACAAACCAAGAGGCAAGACACAAGAAACAAAGGGAATAAAAGAAACCAAAAGCAATCAAATCCTTAGCCAAAATAATAGACCAAAAAAAAGACACTCAAGGAAAAATAAATACAAAGAAAACAACAACCAAAATCAATAACCAACAAACAACCATAAGGCCAAAACTAAAAAATAAAGAAAAATCAAAAGGAAACCTTACCAGCTAATAATAGTTCAAAATGAAAACCAACCAAACCAGCCAGCCCACAAAGCCACCCTAATTAACAAGTAGCGGATGAGCCAACTCGATAAAAGCCCGGTCAAAAGGCAATCCCAACAAAGAAAGATAGGCATAGTGACAAACCAATAAAGCCACCAAAACAACAAAGAAACAAATGGTAATCACCAACTAAGATTTGTAGGGAGGACCACCCAACCACCAATAACTAACCAGTGTGGGAAAATAGACCAAGGTTCTAGACTCGGGATAAAAAAAAACTAGTACCAAAGAGAAAATGGTTACTAGCAACCACTAGCACCCTTTCAACCACAAGGTAAAGGGTGAAACCAACAAACAAAAGCCACAAAGCCTAAAAAGGATGAAGAGAAAAAACCTACCAAAAGGCCTAGCACAAACTCAAGAGTGAAAAGATCAAGGTAGCCATCAAATAATAGCCACCCAAACCAACTAGGTAGAGGGAGTAACAAACAACACACCACCAGCCCAAAATAGTAGCAAAAAATCCTTCCTAAGTAAGGAAACAACTAGCAAAAACTAGAGGCAAAATCAATACCAATTAAGAAAAGGGAAAAGCCAAAACTAGGTAGAGGCATAACCTAAAAGGAGGCCACCACAAGTTCAAGGAAGCACTTGAAGAAACTTTTGACATTCAGATCCCTAAATAAAATAGTCAGCCAATGAGAACACCTCTCCAACAACTAGAGGTTGAACTCACCACCACCTTAAGAGATCTCCCAAATATAGCAAACCAGACAAGAGGAACCACCAGAGGAATGCAACAAAATGAAAATGCACAAATAAAAACATAGAAAACCAAAAAAACACAAAGAAAAATTAATTTTTTGAGATAAGGTAATCCGGTGTTATCCAAATTAACCAAGCCTCATAATTGTTTAGGTAAATTAAGATGATCATAAAGAGTGAGATCATTTAATTTAGCACCTAGATTAAAAAAATATACAAAGACATTTCCTTCATGCCAAATGTGAGAAATTTTAAAGCATACTTGAGAGAGAGTGTTCTAGTATGATTAAGAAGATAGAATAAATCTCATTCCCCATCTTAGTGGAAGTCAGCATGTCAATGAGTAAAAGAGCATCAACTTCAATCCAAATATTGAAGAAACCTTTTGCAAACAAATGTCAATAGCTTTGTTTACAACCATTAATTTAGCATAGATAGTAGAACAAGCTTTAAAAGGATAAGCAAAAGCACAAATGACATTACCTTCAAAATCCCTAAAAATACCACCACAACCAAATGTTTTCTAAGAGACAGAGCCATCAGTATTAATTTTAATAATATTATTATGAGGTTTTATCCAATATATAATCCTATCTTCTTTAGAAGGTGATCTCATGCGGTAAAGACCAATTGTTTGGCCACAAATTTGGCAACCTCTAAAACCTGTGTTACTAATTAAATTAGCATTAAATAAAGCATGAATTTTTTTTGTGGTTCTAGCAATAATTCTTTTATGATTCATAGGAATACCACGATATTTAACATCATTTCTATCCATCCATTTGAACCAAATAAAGGTAATGACAATTAAAACTTTGATATGACCCTTCAAGGTTTTGTGGAAATAAGCTTCAAGAAGTTGATATAAAGAAAGAAAGCCATGGAAATGGTTAGTATTAAAAAAATCATACCAAACCCATAATTTGGAGCCAATAGCACCATTGACAAAAACATGATTAACATTTTTGAAATGAAAACAACAATAACATTTGGAAGGCAAATGAAATCCTTTATCCCAGAGTAAGGAATCAACAGGAATGAAGTTTTCTAGAATTTTCCAAGCAAGGATAGAATAAGAGACAGGGATGATATCATTCAAAAGTTTAATAAATGCATTAGATGAAATATGAGCATCTGTAATATAATTCCAAGCCTCTTTAAGAATAAAATTGCCATTATAGTATAGCTTAAAAGAATTTGATCGCTTGTTGGAAAAGATAGGAATATCATTAAATTTATCAAATAGAGAGATAGGAATAAATTTGCTAAGTTTAATATCATTCTACTTGTTATTAAGCCAAAAGGAGTTAACTTTAGTAGCAATAGTAGAATGGGTGGATAAAAAAGAATCAATAGAACCACCACAAATCCAGTTGTCTTGCCAAAAGAAAGAAGATCCTGAATTTATACCCCAAGATATCAAAGTTTTAACCTCCCATTTAATGGAGAAAAGCCTTTTCCAAACTGGGGAGTCACCAACTTTATAAGTATGATTAGAGGGTGCTTACCCTCATAGTATTTATTTATCATAAAAAATTCCACTAGAGTTTATGGGAGAAGGCAGTAATAGCTTCACGAATAGGTTTGCACTTCACCCAGAGGACCACAACATTTATGCCAAGAAGTCCAATGCATCCTTTAACTAAATTATTTGAGAGAAAATTTATTAAGGAGATGATTAATTCTATTTAAGATAGAATTAGTAGGGATAATGGTTTGAATAAGATATAAAGGCATCAAATTAAGAGTACTCCTAAAGTAAGTAACCACCAAATGAAAGTAAGTGAAGTTCCCACACCAAAATTTTATTAGAAATTTTTGGATAAGCTCATAAAAAATATGGGATCTTTTTTTACCTTTGAAAAGAGGAGCACCCAGATATTTAATAGGGAGTTGTTGGTGTTTAAAGTTAGTGAAGATATGATTGATTTTATTATTTGACATTTTAGAGGAGGTAATAAAGTAGCTCTTGCTTTCATTAATAGAAAGACCACTTTCTCTACCAAAATTATTTAAAAATTTCTTATGTCTTTTGATATGATGAAAAGAAGCATTACAAAGATAATGAAATCATTAGTAAAGCTAAGATGAGAAATAATACCACCAGGAGTTCTAAAGTACATGCTAGGATTGTTATTGAATAAATCATTTAAACTCCTAGAAAGGTATTCCACTATAATAATAAATAAAGAAGGGGACAAAGGACCTCCTTGTCTCAATCCATGAAAAAAAGGGAAGAAGCCTAAAGCTTCACCATTACGAAGAATAGAAAACTAGGCATTATTAATACAATTTTTAATAAGGTTAATGAAATTATCAGAAAAACCAAATAAATGCAAGATATTTAAATGGTAATCCTAATAGATATTATCAAAGGCTTTAGAAATATCTAATTTAAAATGGATGTTACCACCTCTAGTTGGAACATCCAAATCATGAATAAGATATTGAGCAAGCAGAATGTTATCAGATATAGATCTCCCTCTAACAAAGCCAGTTTGGTTGAGAGAGATAATTTTTTGAAGTAAAGGACTAAGTCTATTAGTAAGAATTTTAGAAATCAATTTTTTTAAAGAAAGTGCAAAGACTAATAGGTCTGAAATCACTCCAAGAATCTGGATTATCTTTTTTAGGTATGAGAATAATGGAAGTGCTTGATAAAATATTTAAGGAGAGGATTACCAATAAAAAAATCAACAATAGCATCGATTAAGTCATGCTTAATAATAGACCAACAATTTTGAAAAAATTGAGTCGTATAACCCTCCAGTAGCAACAAATCAAAGTTCATGCTATTGAGAATTTTACCAATCTCATCTTGTAGGCAACTAGTAAGCCAATGATTATCATCATTGGTAATAATAGAGGGATTAAATGTGAATTAGAAAAGCTTCATAAGAGTGGCTTTTATTAAGCATATTTCTAAAGTGGTTAATAACATAATCTTTAATAACATTAATATCATGATCCAATCTCCAATATCATTTTTTTTTTTTGGATATAATTTAAAGCTCTCTTTTTATTAAATAAAGCATGAAAATACATGGTATTCTTGTCCCCATCGCAATATGTTTACTAGCACTTTTTTTTTCAAGGTCTCTTCCATATTCGATAATTAACAAGTTTATCTTTAGCTTCATTCAAATCCTTAAGCTTAGAAGAGTGAGTGAAAACATCATTTTCAAGATCACAAACCAAAAGTTCCATGTTTTTATATTAGCAAAAGATTTTAAAATAATGTTTGTTCCACCAAACCAAACTTGTTTGAGCCTTTTAAGCTTAAACCATAATCTATTCATACCCCTAATTGAATTATCGAGTGTGTGAAGGGCAATCCAATTAATGGCCATGACTTTAAGAAAATCTAAATGATGAATATACATATTCGAAATCTGAAAGAGGGAGAGATGTTTAATATTTTAGAGTCTTCTTTAACATAAACCAAAAGTGGGGCATAATCAAATAAAGTTCTACTAAAATGGTTAATAGAGGTAAGATGCCATTGATTAATCCAATAAGAGTTGAAAAGAATTCTTTCTAAATGTTGCCAGAGCTTAGAGTTTTGCCAAGTATAATTAGAGCCTTTAAAATCAATGTAAAAATGATTACAATCAAGAATCATATTAGAAAATTCTTCCATATAATGAATATTAGGAGAGCAACCACTCCTTCTTTCTGAAGAATATAGAATAGTGTTGAAATCACCCCCAACCAACCAAGGTTTGTTAATAGAAAGAGCAAAACTTCTCAAATTCTCCCAAAGAACATTTCGACCAACTCTATTGCAAGAAGCATAAACAAAAGAACCCATCACACAAGAGTCACCAAAAGAAATTTGAGCATTGACAACTTGTTGTAGATCATCTAAAATTAAAACATTTAAGAAGCTATTCTAAAAGTACCAAATTTTATTATTGATGTTAGAGAAAAATTACTAAAGCCAAGCATTCTAGCAACATGATTGATTTTATCAGCATGTATAAGAGGTTCAATAACAGTAAGTAAACAGATATTGTTAATTTTACAGAGATTTCTAATACGATTACGAGCAGTGAGGGTACCAATCCCTCTAACATTTCAAATAAAAGAAATAAAC
>CM038214.1:176715245-176799378 GCA_021442155.1 Cymbidium sinense | reverse complement strand
AGGAAGTGGGTGTATTTACTAAATCACTTTAGTGCTTGTCACTTTCCACGACGAAGGGTATAAAGGTAATGTCAAATTGTGAGAGGATCTTGGACCGATGCAACGCCCGAGGCTTTGACCATGTCATGAGATCTTGTAGTTGATTCTAGAGATTAAGTTTACCTTATGAAAGCATGCGGTGTAGCTTTTGGATCAGAGATTAAAGCTAGGCAATGCTTCTCAATAGTGGATAATTAGCCTCGAGGGATTAAATGATGGCAGGTAGTAAGTGCATTTTTCTTCCTTTCATTTGGCTTGGGCCAACAAAGCACTAAGTGAGTCATCTAATAGCAATGTAAAGTATGGCTTGCACGGGATAGAGAGCTAGAGGTAGCATAATCAGTGCTTGATGTCTTCGAAGACATGCTCACACTTATCATCCTACTTGAACTTAGCATCATTTTTAACAAGTGCTGAGAATGCCTGACATCTTCTTGATAGGTTGGATATAAAGTGTCTTAGATATGCCAACCGCCCTTGGAATGATCTGAGTTGAGTTAAACTTTTATGGGGTGGCATTTCTAATATCGCCTTAATCTTCTCTAGATCAATTTTGATTTTTCTGGTGTTAGACAATAAACCCAAGGAATTTTGCTAAAGCTACTCTGAATGCACACTTCAGAGGGTTCATTCTGAGGTTAAATTTTCTTAACTATTTGAAAACTACTCTCAAGTTAAAGTGATGGTATTCATTTTTTCTAATTTTGACCACAAGATCATTGACATAGCACTCAACTTGATGATGAATGAGTTCATCGAAGATTCAAATCATAGCCCACTGGTATGTACCATCGGCATTTTTAAGGTTGAAAGTCATGACCTTATAGCAATAGATTTCGATCGGGGTTCTAAAAGTAGTGTTTCTTTCATCTTCAAGGGCCATCTTTATTTGGTTATATCGAGATGAGCCATCCATGAAAAATAAGATTGCTTGAGATGAGGCAATGTCCACCATCAACTCTGAGATTGGTAGTGGAAATTCATCTTTTGGACATGCCTTATTTAAATCCCTAAAATTGACACGTATGTGAATTTGGCCATTCTTTTTATTAACTGGGACCATGCTGGCTAACCAGTTAGGGTATTTTTCTTTTCAAATGATGCCAACATCGATTAGTTTCTTGACTTAATAAATGACCTATTATTCTATGCTGCATCTAGGAGCTTCCTTGATAGGGTTAGTAGGCTCTATTGCTAGTTTATGGACCACTACGTCAGGAGTTAATCTATGCATCACATCATAACTCCCAGCAAAGCAATCCTTACACTCAATCAATAGCCTTACTAAGTCATTGGTTTCAATTTCATTCAACAAAGAATTGATGTATGTCAAGCGTGGATATTCTTCAGTTCCTAAGTTGAATTCTTTGAGCTTATCGATGGTTGACTTGATCTGTTCTTTAAACTCTGGCAATGCATCCTTGATTTCAAAATCATCTAAATCATCTGAAGTTTCTAAGCATAACTTCTCATATGAGTTAATGTGATTTGAAAAAAACCTATCGATTCCAAATGATTCGTGATGACTAAGTAGTAATCATCATCATCAATTAGACCCACTATCTATCCTAGTCCGATCTTGATTGAGAGCTTTTGCATTTATTCTTCCATATTCTTTCAAAGTAGTCGACCCATGCTTTTTGAAGTATGTGGGATTAACCCTTTCTTTGCTAAATTATGGACACAATGCAAGTACCAATCAAAAGGTAATTCTAAATATTTATATGAATCATCCTCAAGTTCTACATAATCTTCTTAACTTTAGGATGATGCTCCCGAAAGAACCTCACGAGTCTTCACACTGGATGACTTAGGGGCTTCCTTAACTACCCTCTTTTGGAGACGAAAGTGGGGTTAGAGCTAAGGTTCCAAACTAATGCCTAACTATTTCACATATAGACTTTGATACACTTATGCTTTTCTTTAGATCTTGGTCTTCATCACTACCTAGGTCAAGTTTCACCTCCAAAGGAATCCACTGCTGAGAAGAGCTAGCTGGTGTGATAATCGTATAAGACTCATCCTATGAACTAGATTCTAAGTCTATATGGATAGCGTGTACTCACGGTATTTGCATATGTTCTATTGGGTAGCCAATAAGAAGGTTTTCACCCTAGGGACGCCTCACGCGGCCTCTTCCTTTCTTTTGGTGGAGGTCAAGTCATCCTCCCATATGTTTTAATGGAGAAATGAACTGAGGATGAAATCTAATGTTAGGCTCTACTTCTTTCTCTAAGTCTATTTTCGCTCCCTTTTATTTTCTTTTTATTTTCTCTTTTCTTTTCTTTTTTTTTTTCTCTTTCTTTTTTCTTTTTATTTTTATATTTCTTTTATTTTTAAACTTTGGCCAAGTTTATGAGAATATAATTGTTGATTTTGAGGGAGGTAGTAAGCCTCATCCTCATATATACTGACCTCGTGAATTATAAATTGCTTGAGATCTCCTTTGACACAGTAGATTATCCCACCTCTCATGAACTTCATACACTGATGCAGAGAGGATGGAACTATGTTGTTCAGTTGTATGCATAGTCTCCCAAGCAAAGCTTTGAAAGATGTATATGAGTCTAATATGAAACTTGGCATCTTCCAATCATTTATCTCTGGGGACCACTATGGAGCCTAAGGCACATTGACCTCACTTTTAGTGCAATTCTTTCTTCCCATATTAGACTTGAGTCTTCTAGACACTAAGACTTACATAGTCATAAGACACTTCTAACAATTAGGTAAACACTTAACCTAAGCCTAAAAACTTATAAGGGTTAACCATAGAACTATGTTATGCTTTAGGGATTAGGATAATCCACATACCCTACAATCCAAATCCATTCCATGTTCACCTTCTCAAACCAAATCTCAAGTTCAATTCAAACATCAAATTGAAATCCAAATCCAAACCAAAATTCCAAAACCAAGTGATTGAAGCCCATGATTAAATCCAAACTTGAAACCCTTCCTAAGCCCCATGATCTATCCCATGGACTTAGCCAAATATTAATCCAAATCAATCCAAAATCAGTTAATTTTTCCAAAATGAATTTATATGTTCAATCATCTTCTTAAATATAAATCAAATCTACATTAAAATGATCAAAACTAAATCAAACCAAATCAAATTAAATCAAAACCCTTATTAAGCCATATGACCAATCCCATGGACTTAGCCAAATCTTAATCCTACTCAAGTCAAACTCAATTGATTTTCTCACAAGTCAATGATATTTTCAATCATATTCACAAATTTAAATGAAATATGCATTTAAATCAACAAAACTAAATCAAACTAAAAATACAAACCACATGACCTAACTCCATGGACTTAGCCAAATTCCTTCATTCTAAAACCCAAATTCAATTGATTTTCTCATGAATCAGAATCAAACATACATTCAATCATATTCACAAATATAAATGAAATCTACAATTATCAAGCTAAACCAAGATAAACCCAAGTTAAACTAGACTTAACCCTTTTTACTTGAAATGTTCAAATGAACCAAAACCAATTTGAATGCAAGCCAATTGCAATTGAATTTTTATATCAATCCCAAATCCATATATAAACTCAACTAAATCAAACTCAACCCAAAATCAAGTTAACTAAACCCAATTAGTCCACTTGACCCAAAGTGGCCAATTTGACCTATTTGAGCTAAGTTCTAACCTACTCAAATTGGATTGAACCAAGCCCATCAAAACCTCCCATCATGATTGTTGATCACCCTAGGTTGATCAATTGTCCAAATTGGGTCAAACTTGGTCAACTTGGTCATTTGACCAAGTCAACCTATCAACCCATATGAACCCAAACTAAGCAAATTATAACCTAAGACAAATCCCTTGAAACCAATGATTCATACCACATAGTGGATTCAATTGTAGGGGATCCGACATAGTGGATTCAATTGTAGGGTAAGATGTAGAATTGGTTGTGTAGCCTCACACTGTATTTGACATTGATGGCATTACTTAGTCATTATCCAACAATCTTTGATCCATGACCAATAAGCTAGTCTCATCTTGGCTTTCATCTTGGGAGAATTAATTTCCTTCACATAAACTCGATCATGATCTTACGGCTTCATGTCTAAATAATAACCACATGTGATCGAAGCTCGGTATAAGACACAATCCACAAGAGCATATGAAAGTGCTCTCTACTTCATGATGGGCTTGGGACTTCTCTTGGTAATTTTCTTTTATTTAGTAATCCATGAATGGTTGCCTCTAATCTAACTCTTCATCCTTCTTGACAATGGCAACCTCCCTTTAAAAGTAGTTTGAAGAGTTCAATATCAATAGGGATAATACGTTCTATTTTGACCATTATTGATATGGACTCATCCTCGAACTTGAACTCCTTGATATCTTAACCTTATGGAATGATTTGGTTGATGGTTGGTATTTAAGAATCCCAAATGTTGATATTACGGATGCTTGAGTAATGGCTAACTCAGATTGGATCGAGCCTAATATTTAGCTTCATTGTTGGTGCAAGGATTAGATGATATGAGAATGTCATCACATTGTGGTCGAGTTAAGAGAACTATTCCACCTTTCCTAGAATAATAGATGGTTCTTTTCCTCAGAGGAAGTCACACCATGAAAGTACATATCAATGATGAATGAGTATCCCATAAGTTCATGATTTGTTCATGGAGATCATCACTAAGCAGTCTCAGAAGTGGGTGTGTTGCAGAAATCGCTGCTTGTCCTTTCACCACATTGAGGGCATAAGTCAAATTGTGAGGATCATGGACCATCTTACAACCGCTTGGGCCTTACCATGTCATGAGATATTGTAGTAGATTGATTCTAGAGATTAAGTTTACCTTATGAGAAAGCATGTAGTGCTGTGGATTTTTGGATGCAAAGATTGAAGCTAGGAAATGCTTCTCAATGAGTGGATAATTACCCTCGGAGATTAGATGATGGCTGGTTGAGTGCATTTTCTTCCTTCATTGCTTGGGCCAACAAAGCACCAAGTGAGTCATCTAATGTAGCAATATAATGAGCTTGCCCGATAGAGTTTTAAAATTGGAATCATCGTGTAATTGATGTATTGAAGGCATGCTCACATCATCCCACTTGAACTTAGCATCATTTTTAACAAAGAATGTCTAACATCTTCTCGATAAGTTGGATATAAAGCGTCTTAGATACGCCAACCAACCTTGGAATGATCTAAGTTGAGTTAATCTTTTAGGGGTGGCATTTTTAATATCTCCTTAATCTTCTCTAGATTGATTTTTATTTTTAAATGTCGGAATAAGAGAATTTCACTAAAGATACTCCGAATGAAAACTTAAGGCGGTTCATTTTGAGGTTAAATTATCTTAACTATTTGAAAACTACTCTCAAGTCAAAGCGACGGTATTCATTTTCTCTAATTTTGACTACAAGATCATCGACATAGAACTTAACTTGATGATGAATGAGTTCATCGAAGATTCAAATCATAGCCCGCTGGTATATTCCATCGGCATTTTTAAGGTTGAAAGTCATGACCTTATAGCAATATTCGATGGGGGTTCTAAAAGTAGTGTTTCTTTCATCTTGAGGGCCATCTTTATTTGGTTATATTAAGATGAGCCATCCATGAAAGGCGCATGAGATGAGGCAATGTCCATTATATCATTGGATTGGTAGTAAATTCTTTTGGACATGCCTTAATTAAATCTAAAATTGACACATATGTGAATTTGGCCATTCATTTTCTTAAATGATGCTAAGTAGGGTATTTTTTTCTTCTTGAATGATGCCAACATCGATTAGTTTCTTGACTTCATAAATGACCATTGTTTTATGTAATATGTCGCGTGCATCAAGGAGCTTGATATTAGTAGGCTCTATTGCTAGTTTAAGGACCACTATGTTAGGAATAATCACGCATCTCATCATAACTCCCATTAAAGTCCTTACACTCAATCAATAGCGACTAAGTCATTGGTTTCAATTTCATTTAACAAAGAATTGATGTATGTCGAGCATCGATATTCTTCAGTTCCTAAGTTGAATTCCTTGAGCTCATCGATGGTTGACTTGATCTCTTCTTTGAACTCTGGTAGTGCCTCCATGATTTCAAAATCATCTAGATCATCTAAAGTTTCTAAGCATAGCTCCTTATATGAGTTAATATGATTTAAAAAAAAACCTATCAGATTCCAAATGATTCGTGATGACGAAGTAGTAATCATCATCATCAATTAGACCCACTGTACCGAATCCTAGTCCCGGTCTTGATTGAGAGCTTTTGTATTCGTTCTTCCATATTCTTTCAAAGTAGTTTGACCATGCTTTGGCCAGTATGTGATTAATCTTTAAATTATGGACATGCAAGTACTAATCAGGTAATTAAAATCTTTATATGAATCATCCTCAAGTTCTACATAAACTTCTTAACTTTGGGATGCTAAAGAACCTCGAGTTTTCACACTTGTGGATGACTTAGGGCTTCCTTACCAAACCCTTAGCTTTTGGAGATGAAAGTGGGGTTAAAGCTAAGGTTTCAAACTAATGCCTAACTGTTTCACATATAGGCTTTGATACACTTATGCTTTGCTTTGGATCTTGGTCTTCATCGCTATCTTGCTCAAGTTTCACCTCCAAAGGATTCCAATGCTGAGAAGAGCTGGCTAGTGTGCTATATAAGACTCATCCTATGAACTAGATTCTTGATATGGATAGTATTCAGTAGTTGTGACATATGTTCTATTGGGTATAATAAATTTTTTTCAGGGCCTGAACTAGCCTCTTCCTCTTTGTGGAGGTCAAGTCATCTACCCATATGTTTTAATGGAGCAATGAAGCTGGATGAAATCTAATGTTAGGCTCCACTTCCTTAGCTAAGTCTATTTCCGCTACCTTTTATTTTCTTTTTATTTTCTCTTTTCTTTGCTTTTTCTTTTTCTCTTTTCTTTTCTTCTTCTTTTTTTATTTCATTTTTCTTTTTCTTTTCTTTTATTTTTAAACTTTGTAGTTCGAGAATACAATTGTTGATTTTGAGGGGTAGTAAGCATCCTCGATATAAACCTGTAAACTATAAATGGAGATCTCCTTTGACTAAGTAGATGATCCCACCTCTCACGAACTTCATACTCTGTAGAGGATGGAACTATGTTGTTCTTATGTATCCATGGTCTCCCAAGCAAAACTTTGAAAGATGTATATAAGTCTAATGTGAAACTTGGCTTTTTCTTTATCATCTATTTGAACACTATGGAACCTAAGGCTTGACCTCACTTTGAGTGCAAATTCAATCTTCCCATCTTAGACTTGGGAGTCTTCACTAAGACTTTTAGTCATAAGACACTTCTAACAATTAGGTAAACACTTAACCTAAGCTTAAAGACTTAGAAGGGTTAGCCATAGGACTAGGTTATGCTTTATGGATTCGGATAATCCACCAACCCTACAACCCAAATGCATTCAATGTTCACCTTCTCAAACAAAATCTCAAGTTCATTTCAAACATCAAATTCAAATCCAAATCCAAAATTCCAAAACCAAATGATTGAAGCCCATGATCAAATCCAAACTTGAAACCCTTCTAAGCCATGACCTATCCCATGGACTTAGCCAAACTTAATCCAAATTAATCCAAAATCAATTAGTTTTCCCAAAATGAATTTATATCTTCAATCATCTTCTTAAATATAAATCAAATCTACATTAAAATGATCAAAACTAAATCAAACTAAATCAAATTAAATCAAAACCCTTAAGCCATATGACTATCCACGGACTTAGCCAAATCTTAATCCTACTCATGTCAAACTCAATTGATTTTCTCAGTCAATCATATTTTCAATCATTAACAAATTTAAATGAAATATACATTTAAATCAACAAAACTAAATAAATCAAAAAATCAAACCCAAGCCACATGACCCAACTCCATGGACTTTGCCAAATTCCTTCATTTCAAAACCCAAATTCAATTGATTTTCTCATGAATCAATCGTACCTTCAATCATATTCACAAATATAAATGAAATCTACAAGCATCAAGCTAAACCAAAATAAATGCAAGTCAAACCAAACTTAACCCTTTTGACTTGAAATGTTCAAATGAACCAAAACCCATTTGAATCCAAGCCAATTGCAATTGAATTTATATATCAATCCCAAATCCATATATAAACTCAACTAAATCAAACTCAAAAAATCAAGTAAACTAAACCCATTGGTCCACTTGACCCAAAAGTGGTTTGACTATTTGAGCTAAGTTCTAATCCTACTCAAATTGGATTGAAAACTTCAAAACCTCCCATCATGATTGTTGATCACCCTAGGTTGATCAATTGTCCAAATTAGGTCAAACCAAACCAACTTAGTCATTTGACCAAGTCAACCCGTTAACCCATATTAACCCAAAGTAGCCAAATTGTAACCTAAGATAAATCCCTTGAAACCAATGATTCATACCTAATCAAAATCAATATTTGAATATGACTTGACCTTCAATTGAGTCAAACCAAACCCAATTTTCTTGACCTAAGTTGACCCAAATTGACCTAAATAAATTGAGTCAAATCAAAATATAAACCAAATTGATTGCAACCAATGGCTCAAGTTCATTCCAAATTGATTGTTGAACTTGGAAAGCCATGATTGGCCTAATTAAACCCAATTGACCAACTTAGCCCTAAGTGACCTCAAGTTAGCCTATATCAATACCAAATCCAAATTAATTGAAACCTGACAATCATCTTCAATTGGTCAACTAAAGCCAAACCAACACCCAACCGAATTTGGCCAATTTGGTCAAATTGGTCAACTTCATTTTACCCAAATGAATTCAAATGAGCCAAAATCTAACCTAAACTAAACCAAACCAATTGAACCAAAACATCCAATAATCATATGAACTTGACCTTTGGTTTGACCCAATTTGACCAATTGGCCAACTTGACCCAACTAACCTAATTTGACCTAAATGAGTCAAATTGAGAAAAACCTACCCAAATCAAGTCCAATTGGCTAGAAATTTGAACCCACTTTAGCTCATTTTAAATCTACCCAAATCAAATCCAATGCCAAATGAGCATTCTACCCTTAGGTCAAGGGCATAACATGCAACAAATCACCCATTTAATTGGTCATTTCCTTGGCCACTTTGTACTCTCTCAATGGTCCATCTAAGCACAAGACACACCCAACTTGGTCCAAGGGGTGGTTGGGCCATGACCATGGGAGGTGAAATCACCTCACCCTCCCATTGGAGAATTTGAAACCCATAGGACACCCATGATTCCTCCTTGGCAACCACCTCCACACCTTCAACCAACAAAGAAAAGCCAACTCACTCCTCCACACCCGACTCCACGAGATGGTGACACTAGAAGACAAACATAATCCCACCGTTGATTAAGATGAAGGGGGGTATACGCAAAAATCATTCCTTAGAGCCTTATCCACCCAAGATGAACCGCTAGAGAAATTTCTTAAGCTCCCAAGATGGTTCCTCATTAGAAAATACCATTTCCATCAAATTAGCACTCCCATTTTAGACCTAACTTCTCATTTCTCCATCAAACTCAAATTAACTTTGCACCTTCCCTAGGCCTCATCGAAAGAAGAATCATCTCTCAAACTTGGAGGTGGGACTTTGATCAAAGAGCCAAATCATCAATTGTGGCCTTAGCGAGCGTCGATGAATTGATTGCTGCTCATGGGGCTTCATCTCCACTAAGTGAAGCTTCCTTAATCATTTGAGCGCTAGTCTTGAGCTCGGTGAGGTATGCTTCCAAAGATCCTTAAGCAAGAATGGGTTGGAGCTTTTGAAGAAAACTCATGTGATCTTGACTGGATCCCCTCGATGTTGTGAAGGTGTGGGATCCTTTTGGAGTTGATCTAAGCTCAGGTTAGCTTGGATCAAGCGAGCAATAGTGGATGGACTCGAATCTCCCTCACTCGCATGCCGTTATATCACACACATTCCATTCCACATGATCGGAATAGACAGTCGTGATTAGATCTACTAGATCAATTTGATTTAATCCTAATAAGATGTAGGATTAATTGTAGCCATCTGATTTTAAATTGGATGATGAACAAGAAATCACGTCCATTAGACGAGAAAGCCCATTCGTCGCCGCCACATAGGGGCTGAGTCAGATAAGTTTTAAGTAGCCAATCCCATGGTGCCAAGTGGAAAAGTGCGCCGCGTTAGTGCGCCATGTGGCGTCAATAGGATTAGGCTTTAATTAGGCTTAATCAATCATTTTTAATTGTCAAAACTTCTAGAAATTATAAAAAATCATAGAAATAAAAAATACAAATAAATACTCATTTTAGAGGTATTTTTGAGGAGAATTAATTAACAATGATTTTAACTATATTTGAATATTAATTAATGTTTAATTAAAGTTTAATTGAAAAATTAATTAGCTTAATTACTCATTAATTGCTTGAGCAATTAATCGTAAATTTTGTGGGTTAATTTAATGGGATGACCTATGCCTCCCATGATTGTCTTGGGATTTATTGCTCACTTAATTAGAAAAATTGACTAATTAAACCTTAACTATTCTTTTAAGTTAATTAATGATTAATTAATCCCATAAATAGTAACAAATTGGTTAATTAAGTTTATTAATCATTGATCAAATAACAAAGGAATATGGTTGGGACCCCTTTCACTAAGTTCATTTCACCCTTTTTTTTAAATGAAATTAATTAAGATTTAACTAATTAATTAAATCACTTGATGAAATTGAAATCATAATCACATCATACCTTAATTAATTAAACCATGTGGTAGATCTTTGGGTGTTTAATAACCTAAAGGAGTTTAATGAAATTAGGTTAGTCCACATGTGTGGGAAAACCATAAGAGTAATTAATTAAGTCCCTTAATCAAATTAACTATTAATCATGAGCCAATTGCATTAGGCCCCATTTTCTAGGATCATTGCAAGTTTATGTTCCATGCATATCATGTTGGATCATAATTATTTGTTAACTACTTTAAGGTGACATAGGTAAGGGTAATTAATTCATCTAATTAAGGGTTCAACTTAATTTACCCATCAACTTCATTACATTTCCTTAAATTAAATCAAATCACTAATGTGTGAATGTTTAAAACAACAAGTGATGATTTCTCTTCTCCTCTTTAAATCAAATCAAATCCAAAACGTAATTAACAAAGAAGCTTTGGTTTTCTTTCAATAATCTTATTTGATTTTATTGTCCTTAAGAACTAGCTTGGTTGAATGAATCACATGCATATATTTGATTCTCCTCTTTCTAATCATGCTAAATTTGGTATGTCATTTGAATTCATGCATCCATCTTTTCAAAATCAAGTAAAATAAAATGGACTTCCTTTATGTAAGCTTGCATGTGTTGATTTAATTTAATATAGGCATGGCTACTATCACTATTAAATCCAAATGTATTTTTCAAAAGCTTATAAATGAATAATAATATGTGTTATGATCTTAGTTATAAATACATAAGAAATGCATGTGCTTATAGCTTAATATGTTGATTTATATAAGACTGAATGCTAATGAGTATATAGTCTGGACTTCCTAAGAACACAAGGCTTTAGCTAGACCACAGAAGGTCATTTGATTACCTCACTTCCCTAGTTTGTTACTTGGTTGATGAAATCGAAAAGAATAAATGTTGAATTTGAATTTGTTCTCAATTAAAAAAAAACCAAAGACCCTAAACCCTAAATTAAAACTTGAAATCTAAAAACCTAAACCTATAAACCCTAAAAATATAAACCCTAAACCATAAACCCTAAAAATGCTAAAAATAAACCACAAATCAAACTAAACTAAATAAAAAAAAAAACCTAAAAAATAAGTAAATAAAATAAAATAAAATGTAAACTAAAATCTAAACCTAAAATAAATTAAAAAAAAACTTAAAATTAAACAAAAATAAAATAAATAAAACCTAAACTAAACTAAAAATAAAACAAACCAAATAAAACTTAGATAAACTAAAAACTAATAAAATAAAATAAACTTAAAATAAAATAAAATAAAAGATAAATAAAACCTAAACCTAAAAATATACCTAAAATAAATAAAAAAATAAAATATAAACCCTAAACAAAAAACCTAAACAAAATAAACAAAATAAAATAAACATGAACTAAACTAAAATAAATAAACCTAAACCTAAACCTAAAATAAAATAAAATTAAACTAAACTATATAAAATAAAATAATCTAAAATAAACCTAAACCTAAACTAAAAAAAAATTCATAAAAATAAACCTAAAATAAAAACTTAACTTTAACCTCAAAATAAAATAAACTAAACCTAAACCTAAAAAATAATAAAACATAAACCTAAAATAAAATAAAATAAAACTAAACTAAAAATAAACATAAACTTAAACCAACCTAAAATAAACTAAGAAACCAAGATAAATAAAAGATAAATAAACTACATTAAATAAAATAAATTAAATGGATAGATTAATAAACTTAAACTGTCGGTTTGCTTTTGTTTTAAAACCCTAAAACCTAAACCCCTACCCCAAACCCTACCTGACTACTAAAAAAACTTAACTAAACAACCTAAAACTTAAACCCTAGGCACAGCGGCCAGGGACCTCTAAAACAGGCTAAAGGTGGCAGCACCTATATAGCTCTGAGCTCACCTAAACCTTACCATATAAACCTCCTAAACCCTCCTAAACCAGGCCCTGAAAGCCATGCTGAGCCACAGGCCACAAACCCTAAACTCTCCTGAGCCTGGGCCATGGGCCTACACTTGACCCTAAACCTAAACCAACCAGACATATTATGACCTGGGCCAGGCCACTGAGCTGGGCATCACTACCTGCTTCATACAAAAAGATAAAACTAAATAAACACGAGATGGATAAACCTAAACCTTAAACCTAAAAAAAATAAAATAAACTAAACTAAATAAAACCTAAATATAAATTAAAAATTAAATAAAATAAATAAAACCTAAACTAAAATAAAATGACCTAAATAAAACCTAAATAAAATAAATAAAATAAATAAAAAATAAAATAAAATAAAATAAAATCTAAACAAAAAACCTAAAAAATTAACATAAAAAAATCTAAAATAAATAAAAATAAAATATAAACCTAAACTAAAAAAACTTATACTAAAAAAAAACAAAATAAAATAACCAAACTAAAATAAACTAAATTAAAATAAATAAAGCATAAATGTAAAACTAAACTAAATAAAGTCTAAACCCTTAATTAAATAAAATAAAATAAACTAAAATGAACATAAACCAAAACTAAAAAACCTAAAATAGACCTAAGAAAACTAAACCTTAACCTAAAAAGAATAAAATAAAAACCTAAACTTAAACCTAAAAATGAAAAATAAAACCTAAACCTTAAAAATAAAATAAAAAAAAATAACTAAATAAAATATAAAAAAAAAAAACCTAAACTAAAATAAATAAACTTAAATAAATAAAAAATAAACTAAAATAATTAAAAATAAACTAAATAAACCTAAACTCTGGGTTCATAATTTTAAGAAAAACACTAAAATCCTAAAAAATACATACAACCCTAAAATCAGTCAAAACCACTAAACCCTAAACCCACAAACCTAAAACCCTAAACCCAACCATAAACCCTAAAATAAACTGCAACCCTAAACCCACAAACCACAAACTCTAAAGCCTAAAATTAAAACCCTAAAATACTAAACCTAAACCCTAAACCTACTAACCTAATCCAACCACTAAATCCTAAACCCTAGAAAACCACTAAACCTAAAACTAAAAAAGCATAAACCCTAAAACACTAACCACAAACCCTAAACCTAACCTAAAACCCCAAACCCTAAACATCAAACTAAAGCCTAAAGTAACTAAATAAATTAAAAATAAACCTAAACCCTAAAACCAAATAAACCTAAACCTAAACACTAAGAATGGTGGGAACCTTGATGGCGAACATCGCAGTGTGCTTAGTCTAGATCCATGGAGGTATTGCGGTGGTGGTGGGTGATTTGGAGGTCTTGGTGGATATGGAGGTGGTGGTGGAGTGGTGGTTTGGAGGCTAGAGGAGGCGGCGAGAGGTTACAGTCGTGGTAGCGGAGGGAGAGAGGGGATATGATGGTGGATCTCATATGGAGAGCGATGGTTATGGGCTGGAGAAGAAAGAGATCAATCCCACTTATGTCTTTATAGTAGTGACAGTTCTAATTATCTAGGGTTATTGATTTGCTATATGCATGCAAATTTTTAATCTATGATGTATCTTGTGTCTTAGAATACTTGATGTGTTACTTAGTTGATGAAATCAGAAAGATGAAATGTTGAATCTAAATTTGTTCTATGTTTAAAAAATATCAAAACCCTAAATCCTAAACTAAAACGAACCCTAAACCTAAATCCTAAAACTAACAGAACCCTAAACCCAAAACACTAAACTTAGAACCACAACCCTAAACCCTAAAACCCTAAAACCTAAACCCTAAACCTACAAACCTTAAACTAAAAACCAACCCTAAAACCTAAACTTAAAATTAACTAAACCTAAACTAAATAAAATAAAATAAACTAAAAATAAACCTAAACCTAAACTAAAAAAAAACAAAATAAAACAAAAATAAAACATAAACTAACACTAAAAAAATAATATTAAACTAATCATAAATGGAAAAAAATAAAACCTAAACCTAAAAATAAAATAAAATAAAAACCCAAACTAAAATCAATAAACTAAACTAAATAAAATTAAAAAATAAACATAAAAAATAAATAATAAAATAAACTAAATAAACCTAAACCTATCACTTTACCTAATTTAAAAAAATCCTAAACCACAAAGGTTAAATAGTATGAAACCTAAAAAACTAAAATCCTAATACCCTAAACCTTAAAACATAAACCCTAAACCCTAAACCCAAATCCTAAAACCTAAACCTAAAAATAATATAAAAAAAAAAACTAAATAAATAAAATAAATAAATTAAAATAATAAAAAAAATAAAATAAAATAAAATAAATAAAACTAAACTAAATAAAATAAACCTAAATAAACTTAAATAAAATAAAATCTAAATGTAAAATAAAATAAACCTAAAATAAAAAAAATAAAAATTGAAAAATCTAAGCGTAAAATGAACCTAAAATAAATAAGAAATAAAACCTAAACTAAAATAAAATAAAAAAATAAACCCAAAATAAAATAATAAATAAATAAAATAAACCTAAACTTAAACTAAAATAAAATAAACTAAAATAAATAAAACCTAAACTTAAACATAAAAGTAACTAAACCTCGAAACCTAAACCTAAACTAAATAAAATAAAATAAACCTAAAATAAAAACCTAAAACCTAAACTTAAAAATATAAAATAAAAACCTAAACTAATCTGATAAAAATAAAACCTACACTTAAAAATAAAATAAAATAAAACTCAAGTAAAAAATAAACCTAAACTTAAACCTAAACCTAAAAAATAAAAATAAAATAAAAACACAAAGTAAAATAAATAAATCTAAAATAAATAAATATAAATAAACATAAAAAATAAACCTAAATAAAAATAAAAAATAAAATAAACTAAAATAAATAAAAAATAAACTAAATAAACCTAAACCAACCAGTTTACTTAATTAAAAAAAATCATAAACCCTAAATCCTACAGCATAAACCCTAAACCCTAAACCCCAAACCTAACAACCCTAAACCCAAAACCTTAAAGCATAAACCTAAAACCCTAAACCTTAAACCCTAAACCCTAAACCCAACCTAAACCATAAATCCCAAAACCCTAAACCTAAACCTAAAGTAATTAAATATATTTAAAATAAATCTAAACCACAAAACCAAATAAACCTAAAAACCTAAACCCAGAATGGGTAGAACATTGACTGTCAAGGTGAGATCTAGATAAGGCGAGGCAGCAGTTTCAGTGGTGGGGGATCTGGAGATGCTGGTGCATATGGAGGTGGTAGTCGGAGTAGTGGTGGATATGGAGGTGGGAAGAGCGAAGGATGTTACAACCGTGGTGGCTGCGGGGGGAGAGATCGAGGATATGATTGTGGATCCCACTTCTCGAGGCGGTGTGGTTATGGGGAACTAGAGAAGCAGAAGACTGTCGATCCTGCTTATGGAAATGTGTCTTTATAGTAGACGGTTCTAGTTATCTAGGGTTTTGATTTACTCTGCGTGCTCATTTTTTATCTCTCATCATCTTAGAAAACTTGGTGTGTTACTTGATTGATGAAATGTTGAATCAATTTGTTCTCTATTAAAAAAAACTAAAACCTAAACACTAAACTTAAAAGCTAAACCTAAAAGCGTAAACCCTAAACCCTAAAAACAAAACCACAAACTCTAAACCCAAAATCTAAACCACAAACCTAAATCCTAAATCCTAAACCCCCTAAAACCTAAACCCAAAGGAAAACCTAAATCCTAAAAAACCTAAACCCTAAACCCTAAACTTCAAAATAAACCTAAACCCCACAAAAAACAAAACCTAAACTAAATAAAACATAAAAATAAAATAAATAAAAATGCCTAACCCAAAAAACATAATAAAATTAAAAAAAAATAAAACATAAACAATGAGCTAAACCTAAACTTAAACTTAAACCTAAACCTAAAGAAAATAAAATAAAATAAAAATAAAAGTAAAATTAAAATAAAATAAAAAAATCTACTAAACTAAAATATAAAACCACGAAATAAAACCTAAACAAAAGATAAATAAATGTAATATAAAAAATAAACTACCTAATTAAATAAAATAAAACTAAATAACTAAACCTAAACAATAAACCTAAAATGTAACCTAAAATAAATAAAAAATGAAATTTAAATACAAACTAAAAAAACCTAAAATTTAAGTTAAAATAAGCATAAAGCTTAAACTAAAATAAATAAAACCTAAACTGATCTAATAAATAAACCAAAATCCTACTAAATAATAAAATAAATTAAAAACATGAACCTAAACTAAAAACATAAAATAAACCTAAAAATAAACTAAAACCTAAACCTAAAAAATAAAATAAAACCTAAACTAGTCTAAAAATAGATAAAATCTAAACCTAAAAAATAATAAAAAAAAAAAATAAACTAACTAAAACACAAGAAAACTAAAATAAAAATCTAGATTAAAATAAATATAAAATAATAAACTAAAACTAAAATAAAATGGAAACCAGTTTACTGATTTTAAAAGGCTCAGGCGGACTCACTGAGCCCACAAGATCCAGGCCAGAGCTCAAATCATAAACTTTAAAAGACCTACACTGAGCCATGGGCTACAACCCAAACCTGAGCCACTAGGCCATGAGCTCTGAGCTGACAGGCCTGAGCCCTGACCACAGAGCCTGGATCATGAGCCACACCTAATCTAGGCCACTGAGCCAAGGCCAGGCTGGGACCCAGGCCCTAGGCTGACCACAAACAGGCAGCCAAAGGCCCAGGGTCTAGGCACCTGAGGCCAGGGCCAGAGACCTGAGGCTCACTGACCATGAGCCTGAGCCAAAGGCCCAAGAATACAAGGCTGAGTAATAGATCCTGTGGGCAGACCACTGGCCCCAGACCTGACCCAGACCCAGACCTGGGCCCTGAGCCCCTGAGGCTGAGCCATGACCTGGGACTGGGCCCTAAGCTGCTGACCCTGGGCCCTGGGCCTGGAGGCTGATCCTGCGTGGGCCAGCCAGGCCCTGGGACTGAGCCTGGGCCAAGATGCTGGCCAGGCCTGGGCCCTGAGTACTGGTGGGTCATGAGGGGCTGAGCCACTGTGCTGGGCACATCTGGTGACAGAATAGGCAGCTGACCCACTGGGCTCAGGCTGGGTGACCTTGCCAGGCCCTGGCTGCTGAAACTGTCTGAGCTGACCCAGGCCCCCAAAGGCCCTAGATGATACACCTGGTGCCTAATACAAGGCCTGGGCTCTAGACCTGAGCATAAACTTGCTAAGGCTAACTCTGGCCTAGGCCACAGGCCACAGGCCCTGGAGTCTATCCACAGGCCACCCTGAGCCACCCCCAGGAGAGGCCCTGATCCTGGGCCCAGACCCAAACTGGGCCTGGGCTACTGAGATAGACTTTAAAGCCTGAAATACACAAACTGGGCTACTATAAATAAAGATAAAATGATAAAGCTAGAAACCAAAATGATAAGATAAAATAAAAGAGCATAACAGAAGCGGACCTAGCTGAGCCTAGGCTTAGGCCTAAAAAGATAAAGATAAAATATAACTAAGTGGCTAAGATAAATAAAATCTAAACTAAAGATAATAAAAAATAAAAATAACAAAAAAAAGTAAATGTAATATAAAATAAACTAAACCTAATTAAATAAAATAAAACTAAATAACCTAAACTACAATAAACCTAAAAATGTAACCTAAAAAAAAAGATAAAATCTACTAAACTAAAAAAAAACCTAAACCAAATTAAGATAAAATAAGCATAAACTTAAACTAAAATAAATAAAACCTAAACCTAATCTTAAAATAAACTAAACCAAACCTAAAATAAAACTAAAATAAAATAAATTAAAACATGATAAACTAAAAAAATAAAACATAAAATAAATCTAAAATAAACTTAAAAAAAAACACAAACTAGCTAAATAAAAATAAAATCTAAACCTAAATAAAATAAAATAAAACTAAAGAATAAACTTAAACTAGGAAGACCTAAAAAAAAAAAAACTTAAATTAAAATCTAAACTAATTAAATAAACATAAAATAAATAAATAAAATAAAGAACTAGGTTTGCTTAATTTTTAAAAAAAAAAAACTCCAAACCAGACTCTAATCCTAAAGCTGCAATCTAGGCAGGCTCTATCATGGGCTCTAGAGCTAACCTGACCCGGGGACCTGAGCCCTAGGCCACAAACCACCAAACCTGAGTGAACACGGATCATGAGGCACACTGACCTGGATCCTGACTGTGCCTGAGGCTGGGCTGGGCTTAGGCCCACTGACCCTGGGCTGACCTGAGCCTGATGGGCCCAAAGGCCAGGGGTCTGAGGCTGGCTGGGCCTGGCCGGGATCTGACCTGAGCTCTGGGGTGACCAAGCCCTGAGCCAAGGCCCAGACTGAGGCTAGATCCTGGGCCAGAGGCCCAGGACCCTGGGCCCCCAGGACCTGAGACTGGGCCCAGAGCCCTGGGCCACAGGCCTGGGCCTGAGCCCTAGGCCCTGGGGCAGGCCCTGGGCCACTGGTGAGCCCTGGGCCCACAGGCCTAGATCAGGCGTGGGCTTGGGCCTGGGCCTGAAGCCATGGATCCTGGGCCTGGGCCGGCACTGCTGGCCCTGGGCCCTAGGCCCTGGAGTGCTTCTCTTGGGCGCGGGCCACTGAGCGCTGGGCCCATGACCTAAACCCTAAGACCTGAGCCCTAAGAGCCTGGCCCTGAGCCTGGGCAGGTGACAGGCCCTGATCTGACCTGAGCTTGAGGCTGGCCCACAGGCCCAGGCCAGCCAGGCCCTGCTGAGCCTGCCTGGGCCACTGACTGACCTAAAGATGAGATACAGACCACTGGGCCCTGGGCTAAGGCTGAGCCTGGGGCTTAGAGTGACCTAGGCCTGGGCCCTAGGCCACCAAGACTAGATCCTGAAGGCTGAGCCTGGGCCCTGAGCCACTGGGCCCTGAGACCCAGGACCTGACTGAGCCACTGGGCCTGACACTGAGCCATGGGGACCAGGCTGGAGCTGGGCCAAAGTGTGACCTATAAAGTAAGACCTGGATAGATAATAAAATGCCTGGGTTTAAACAAATACTGAAGCAGGCTGAGCCTAAAGGTGTGCTAAGAAAAGAATGAGCCTAGGAGGCTAAATAAATAAACATAAAAGATGGAAGATCTAGATGGGCTAAAGTATGTAAGATAAATAAAATAAAGGCTAAGATAAAGATGATAGAGCTAAATAAAGATCCTGGCCTAAAGAATAAAAAAATAATAAAAATGATTTAGGCCAGAGAAAGGCCTGAGCTAGATACATATTAATAAGCTGATCTAAGATATAAGGCCTAAAAGGCTGATCCTGAGCACTGAGCCTTAGCCAACCTAAATGAGCCATGAGCACCACACTAGCACAGATCTGATCTAAACACTAAGGCCTGGGCGGTTGGACATTAGGCCCTATGGCTGAGCCCTGGGCCCAGAGCCACCAAAAGCTGGGCTGAGCCCTGGGCCAGAGCAGAGGCCACAGGCCACCCCACTGAGCCAGGCCTGGCGTAGGCCACTGAGCCAGAGCCCAAGATCCTGAGGCTGGGCATTAGGCCCTAGTCTTTGGCCCAGGCTGGTGTACTGAGCCCATACTAGGCCCAGACCTGAGCCCTGACACGTAAAGGCCCCAACTGAGCCATGAGTCTAAAATGAAACATAAACCCTGATCACATTACTGGCCCTAAAATAGGCCACAGACCCTGAGTCTTGGGACCACTGACTAGCTAGGCCAAAAATCTTGGACTACCACTAGTATAAAACCTAAGACCACTGGATACTGAGCCATACCATGAAAACGTGGGCTTTTACCCTAGACCTAAAACCCACAAACTGAGCTAAATAAAGACCAAAGATTTAAAGATAAATTAAAAGGCTTAAAAATAAAATAAATTAAAAAAGAGCAAACCTACATAAAATAAAACTGACTAAACCTAAAAAAATAAATATAATAATAAATAAAGAAACTAGAATTAAAGATAAAATAAATAATGCAACTAAACTAAAATAAAATAAACCTAAATAAAAGGAAACTAAACATATAAAATAAAATAAACATAAATTAAAACTAAATAATAACATGCAAAATAACCCAAAATAAACCTAAAAATGATTAAAGAGACTAAACCTAGCCCTAAACTAAAAAAAACCTAAGCTAAAGATAAAACAAAGAGAAATAAACATGAGCCTAAAATAGATAAAATAAATTAAAGATAAATAAAACTTAGGAATCCTAAAGCTCAAGACTCAGAGCCTAGGCCTAGGCCTTACCCGGACCCACTGAAACAAGCCCTATCCACAAACCCTGAGCCCTAAAGCCCAGGAGCCCTGAGCCCCAGATCCTAAATCCTACAGGCCACTGCCAGGCAAAAGGCTAGCCACAAACATAGAGCCTAAACTGAGCCTTATATAAATATTAAATAAAAGGCTTGAGCCTAAAATAAAATAAAATAATGAAATAAAATAAACCTTCTAAAATCTAGGCTAAACCTAGGCCTAAGACAAATAAAATAATAAAACTAACTAAGATAAAATAAGTAAAACTATGCTAAAGATAAAACAAACCTAAAATTAAACCTAAACATAAAAGAAATAAAATCAATAAATAAGAAACTTAAACCTAAAATAAACCTAAAATAAATAAAAAATATATAAA
Organism: Cymbidium sinense; assembly: GCA_021442155.1. Lineage (NCBI taxonomy): Eukaryota > Viridiplantae > Streptophyta > Magnoliopsida > Asparagales > Orchidaceae > Cymbidium > Cymbidium sinense. Next base: position 176,778,006 of record CM038214.1, on the reverse strand, counting down.
CCTAAAATAAATAAATAAAATTAAACCGATAAAATAAACTAAGCCAAAATAAATAAAACTAAACTAAATATAAAATAAACTAAACCTAAAGAAACCTAAAAGATAAAATAAAATAAAATAAACTAAAATAAACCTAAACCTAAAGAGATAAACCTAAAAGATAAAACCTAAAACCTAGGCACAAAAAGTAAACTAAAAACCTAAACATAGGCCTTAAAATAAAAATAAATCCTAAACCTAAAATAAAGTAAAAATAAAACTAAAGGAAGAAAATAAGCGTAAACCTAAGCTAGCTTAAAATAAACTAAAATAAAAACCTAAACTAAAATAAATATCTAAAACAAAATAAAAGTAAAAATAAACCTAGGCTAAAGATATAAAGATAAGCTAAATGAGCTAAACCTCTCTGGGTTAATTAAAGATCCATGCTGGAGCCCTAGGCCCTGACCCTGATCCTGGGCCAAGGCTGGAGTCATGAGGCTAAAGCAGATCCTCCCTAGGCCTGACCCTCCCTGAAAGGCGTTGACCCCGGGCCCTGGGCCACAGGCCACTGAGCCATGACCTAAGGCAGATCTGATCCTTGGGCCACTGGGCCTGGCAGCCTGACGTCCCAAACACTGATCCGTTTGCTGTGGGCTTTGACCCTGAGCCTGGGCCACAGATGAACCCTGAGCCCTAAAGAGATGAGGCCAAGGCCTGGGCTAGCCAGGCTTTGACCCAGGCTCCTGAGGACCAGGGCCACTGAGGCTGACGCTGGGCCAGGCTAGAGGCCCACAGGCCCAGGCCCTACAGATCATGGGCCTAGGCCCTGGGCCCTGGAGTCTCCAAGACCTGCAGGCCTGGGCCACAGGCTACAGGCCATGAGGCCATGGGCTAGATCATAAACAAACCAAAAGTTAAAAGAAACTAAAATAAAACCTAAAGATAAAATGATAAAAAAAAGATCCTAAATAAAGAAAACTGAAGCTAAAATCTAAATAGTATAAAAACAAGGATGCAAAATAAAACAAAATAAACATAAAATAAAATAAAAAAAACTAAGAAAATAAATACCAAAAAAATAAACCTACAAATAAAACTTAAAATAAATAAAAATTAAACAAACTAAAAAGGAACCTAAAATATAAAATGAAAAAATAAAATAAACATAAAATACATTTAAATAAACTAAAATAAATAAATAAAAACTAAATACAAAACCTAAAATACAAACCTAAAACCTAAAGCCAAAGACCTAAATTAAATAACCAAAATAAAATAAATAAAAAAACTAAACTTAAAATAAGAATAATAAAACCTAAACTAAAATCTAAACTGAGCCTAACCTAAAGGCTAATAAAATAAAATGAAATAAAAATATAGATAAAATGAAATGACCTAAGCTAAACCAAAATGGGTCGACCTAAGATTAAACCTAAATAAGTGACCCTGAGTCATGAGTACACAAGGCCAAGATGGGTGTAGTGGAGGGATCATGAGCCTGACACTGACCTGATCCTGGGCCCTAGGCCATGAGGCTGAGCGGACCCAGCCCAGGCCAGACCCAGGCCAGGGCAGAGCCAGTGCTGGGCTGGGTGAGTACTAGGCCCCCAGGCTTGATCTGACCATGGGCCACTGGTGACCTGAGCCCCAGGCCAAAGACCTGACCCTGGGGCTGAGCGCTAGGCCACAAGCTGAGCCACTGACCTGAGCCCACCCTGGGCAGAAGACCAAGACCATGCCAGAGCTGAGACCTGGAGTCCTGGGCCAGAGCCCTAGGCCCAGGGCCCTGGGCCACACAGGCCCTGGGCCCTGGAGTCTGAGGCGTGAAGTGTTAAGGCCTGGGCCACTGAGCCATGGGCCACAGGCCTAGGCCATGTACTGCCACTGAGCCGGAGACCAGGCCTGACTGAGCCACGGACCTGACTCACCTTAGCCATTTGCTGAGCCCTAGCACATAGGCATAAGCTTTCCCTGGGTTAACCCTGAGCCACAAGGCCCTAGGCCACTACAAACCCTAAGTATGACCATAGGCAGCAAACCCCAGAAAGATTAAAAGCTAAACCAAAGACTAAATAAACCTAAGATAAAATGATTAAAGAAAGCAAAACCTAAATAAAAAAACTTGAACTAAAACCTAAACTAGGCTAAGCACGAGAGATAAAGATAAAATAAAATAAAACTAAATTAAAATAAAATAAATAAAACCTAAACTAAAAAAAGATCAAAGATAAACCTAAAAATAAAAAAAACCTAAATAATATAAAACTGGTTGCAAGATGAAAATAAAATAAACTAAAATTAAAATAAATATAATAAAATAAACAAAAAAAATAAACCTAAAATAAAACTTAAGAAATAAAATAAATCAAATCTAGGAAACTAAATGATAAACTAAACTAATAAATAAAATAAAATAAACATAAACACTTAAAATAAACTAAACTAAAATAAATGAAACCTAAACCTAAACCCTAAATCCTAATCCTGGGCTAGGCCAACCACTAAATCCTAAACCCTGATCCATGACTCTAAAGACCACAAAGGAAAACTAAATAAAACCTATAAAATAAATAAATAAGATAAACTTAAATAGATAAAATAAAACTAAGATATGAAACTAACTAAAGATAAGATGAATAAAAAATAAAATAAATAAAATAAATAAATGACTTAGAAAGGATTTAGAGACTTAAATTAAAGCTTAGATAGTGACCACTGAGCCTAGGCCATGAATGCAGGATCATGGGTGGACTAACACAGATCCACAGGCCCTAGGCCAAGGCTGGGCCGGACAGGCCCCTAGGCCTGAGCCACAGGCCAAAGGCCAGAGGCTGAGATCGAGCCTGAGCCCCGGCCATGATACTGAACCACTGAGGTAATCTAGGCCAGGCCAAAGGCCAGACCCTAAGGGGCTGAGCCTGAGAGCCACTAGGCCCTGACCTGGGAGACCATAGATGCAGGCCCAGGCCACAGCCTGAGCCTGACCCCAGGGCTAGATAGGGCCCTGGGCCACTGGGCAGACCCTGGGCCCTGAGCCTGGGATCTAGATCCTGGGGCACAGGCTGTGCAGGCCCTAAAGGCTGGGCCCTGGGCCATACTTCCTGGGCCACTGATCAGGCCTGGGCCCTGAGCCCAAGGCCCAGACCCTGAGCCCAGGCCACTGGCACAGGCACGGGACCCTGGGCCACAGGCCACCATGACTCACGGATCTTTGGGCCAGCCAGCTGACCTGAGCAGTAAGAGGCAGGCCACCCCACTGGGCCCTAGGCCCAGGCCACCATGCATGGGCCTGATCTGACCAGCCCAGGCCCAAAGGCCCAAGACCACAGGCTGGGCGCTGGAGTCTGGGCCACCAGGCCACTGACACTGGGCAGAATAGCAAAGGCTAGGCCCAAGGGCCAGGCCCTGGGCCCTGGGCCCTGAGCCCTGATCTGGGCCAGATCTAAGACCCTGGGCCACTGAGCCTGGCCAGGCCACTGGGCCCAGGCCCTGATCACAGATCCTGGAGTTGGAGGCAGCCCACACAGAGGCTAGGCCACAGGCCACTGGGCCCTGAGCCCTAGATCCTGGGCAGGCCCTGAGCTGGGCCACTCTGAGGCCACAGACCAGGCCCTGGGCCCTTGCTTTGGGCGCGGGCCACTAGGCCCTGGCCATGGCTCAGGCTTTGGGCAGCCCAGGCTGACCTGATGCTAAGGCAGCTGGAGCCTGGGCCCTTGACCATGAGCCTGATCTGACCCTGGGCCACTGGTGGGTGACCTGAGCCACAAGGCCCTAGGCCTGGGCGCTGGGCCCAGGCCACTGGGCCACTGACCAGAGTCTGAGCCCTGGGCCCTGGGCAGGTGGGCTGAGGCCCTAGGCCTGCAGACCAGGCTAAAGGCCCTGGCCCTGAAGCTGGGCCCTGAGCTGCTGGGCCACGGACCCTGGGCCCTGGCTCAGGCCTGAGCCATAAAAGCATGCCACTGGACCTGGACCCTGATCGCAAAAGCGTGCTGAGCTATATAGACCTAGATAAATATATAGGCTGCCAAGGTTTAAAGAAAATGGCTAGCTTAGGCTGACATGGAATATAAAAGATAAAGATAAAGAAATGTGAGCTACAAATGATTAATAAAGCCTCAAACTAATAATAAAATAGCATAAAATAAAGAAACCTAAAATGGGCTAAAGGCTAGGTTAAAGATGGATTTAAAGATAAGGCTAGATAAAATAAGATGGGAGAACAAGATAAGATGCTAGGACAAAGAAACCTAAAGATAAATAAGATAAAGATCTAGAGCCAGAGCTAAAAGCCTAGGCCTAAGATGAGCATGGCCAAGGTTAAAGATAGGGCTAAACTGTTAGATAAGGCCTGAGCCCTAGGCTGAGCCCTAGGCCATGAGCCTGACACTGACCCTGGATCCAGGCGCAGGAGCCACTGGAGGCTGGGCAGTGAGCTGGGCTGGCCCAGTGCCCTGAGGCCCAAGGCCCAAGATGCCTAGGCCTGGGCCACCAGGCCTAGGCCAAGCCCTGGAGGATCTGACCCTGAGCCCTGGGCTGAAACTGACACCAGGCCACAGGCCAGAGGCTGGAATCCTGAGGCTGAGCGCTGGGCCCTGGGCCACTGAGCCCTGACCACAGGCTGGTGACCCTGGGCCATGGGACGCTGGGCCCAGAGACCATGGGCCTAGGCCAACTGGGCTCTGACCACTGGGCCCTGGGCCCAGACCACTGAATCAGGCTACAGGCCCAGACCCAGCCAAGATCCGTTTTGGCAGATCCTGGGCACTGGGCGGCCACTGAGCCACTGGATCAGAAGGCTGCCCTGGGCCAGCAGGCCTGACCTGGGCAGCTGGGCCCCAGGCCAGGCTGGGACCCCTGGGCCAGACCATGGGCCACAGGCCTAGGCCCTGAGCCTGACACAGCCACTGACCTGGGGCGGCAGGCCACTGGGCCTGTGAGCCCCAAGGCCCAGGCCAATCCGTTTGCACCAGGCCAGGCCCAGGCCAGGCCCAGGCCCTGTGAGGCCACAGGCACTGAGCCACTGCTGACCTGGCATGCAGGCACGGGGCCACTGTCCACATGACCTGAGCCACTGAAGTGACGGACCACAAGTGCTAGGCCACTGAGGCTGAGGCCTAGCCCTGAGGCAGTCTGTCAGTGAATACTGGATGACTCAGGCCCTGAGCCACTGAAACCACTGGCTCTGAGGCCTGAATAGGCCACTGAGGCCTGACCTGAATAGGCCCTGGGCTGGGCCAGGCTCAGGAACCTGGGCACTGAGTGACCACTGGGCCCTAGGCCCTGGGCCATGACTGACCCTGACCATGGGCCCTGCTCTGAAAATGGTTAGGCCACGGACACTGGATCCTGGGCCCTGGGCCACTGAGCCATAAGCAGACTGCCTGGACCTTGGGCCACGGAGTGTGAAAGCTATAAGACCTAAAGATAAGATAAATAAAAGGCCTAAATCTAAATAAATATAACCTAGGCTTAGGCTGACCTAAAATAAAATGGATTAAATAAAACTAAACTAAGATAAGATAAATAAAACCTAAACTAAACTAAAATAAAATACATAAAAGATAAAAACTTAAATAAAAAAAACTAAGCGTGAAATAAAAAATAAAATAAAAATAAAATAAAATAAAATAAAAAGTAAATAAAATCCTAAACTTAAAAATGAAACCTAAAAATAAATAGAAAATAAAACCTTAACCTTAAACTAAAAAAAAAATGTAAGCCTAAAATAAAAATAAATATAAATTAAAATAAACTTAACTAAAATAAATAAAACCTAAACCTTAAACACTAAACCACAAACCCTGACCCAGACTAAACCACGGACCTTAAACCCTAGGAAACCCTAAACCTAAACCCTAAAAGCCATAACTAAACTAAACTATATAAAACACAAATAAAATAAATAAGAAAACTAAACTTAAATAAAATAAAATAATAAATAATAAAACCTAAACTAAAACTAAAAGGCTATACCTAAACCTAAATGTAAAATAAAATTAAATAAAATATAAAAGCTAACTAAAATAAAATAAATAAAACCTAAACTAAACTAAATAATAGATAAACCTAAAAAAACTAAATGTAAATTAAAATAAAATCAACCTAAAATAAAATAAATTAGAACAAAATGAAGCCTAAACCTAAGCAATAAACCCAAAATAAAACCTAAAATAAATAAAATAAAACATAAACCCTAAACTAAAAAAACCTAAACCTAAAATAAAAAACAAAATAAAATAAAACCTAAAGCTAAATTTAAATAAACTAAACTAAAATAAATAAAACCTGAACCTAAACTAAAATAAAAAACTAAGCCCAAAGCTAAACTAAATAAAATAAAATAAATGAAAAAAAACCCAAACCTAAAAATAAACCTAAAATAAAAACCTAAAACCTAAGCATAAAAAAAAGTAAAATAAAAGTAAGACTAAAAAAGTAAAAATATAAAATATAAAAAAAATAAAAAAACTAAACCTAAAAATAAAAAATAAAACATAAACTTAAAAATATAAAATAAAACTTAAACCTAAAAATAAAATAAAAGTAAGACTAAACAAAAAAATAAACGTAAACATAAACCTAAACCTAAAAAATAAACTAAAATAAATAAACATAAAATAAATAAACTAAACTAAAAAATATAGCCAATAAACATATAATATAAATAAACCTAACCTATCGGGTTCCTTTTTTTTTTAAACCCTAAACCTAAACCCTAAACACTATATCACTAAACCCTAAATGACCTAAAATGGTGTGCCTACCCTAGGCCCTTCAGCCCAGGCCAGACCCCAAAACCAAGGTGACCCCTAGGCCATGGGTAAGGCGTTAGCCATGACCTGATCATTAAACCCTTCTGACCCTAGCCCTGACCACAGGCCACAAGGCTGAGGCTGAGGCAAACCCAAAATTAAACCCTGGGCCACTAAAGCCACTGAGGCAGTGCCACAAGGCCAGCCAAGAACTGAGCCTCAGTCTGACCTGAGCCACTGGTGACCCTGGGCCCAAATAATAAAGGCCTGAGCCATGAAGCCAACACTAGGCCAAGATCCTAAACCTAAATCCTGTGCTAAATGCTGAGCCCTACAGGTAAAACCCTGGGCCTAAACCTGACCCTAAGCCCCAAAGACCCTAGGCTGACCTAACTATAAACTTTTACCCTGACCTGGGCCCTGGGCCTGACCCCCAAACCTGGGCAAACCAAACCCTGGGCCACTGAGGCCTAAACCCTGGACCTGAGGCCACTAAAGGCAAACCACAAAACCTGGGCCACTGAGCCCCAGACCCAAACCTGAGCTCTAAACCATAAATGGTAAAGTAAGGCACTAAAACCTAAAAATAAATAAATAAATTTCTACACATATAATTAAAAACTAAACTAAAACTAAACCTGACATAAACCTAACATAAAAATAAAGATAAAATAATAAATAAAACTAAATTAAAATAAGATAAATAAACCTTAATAACCTAAAATAAAATAAACCTAAGATAAAACCTAAATAAATAAATACTAAATATAAAGATAAATATAAAATAAACATAAAATAAAGACTAAATAATAACCTGTACCTAAAAAATGGCCAAAAATAAATAAAAAATTAAAGACTAAACCTAACCCTAAACTTAAAACCTAAACCTAAAATAAATAAAGAAAATAAACATAAACCTAAACTAAAATAAACTAAACTAAAATAAATAAAAAATTACATGATCCTAAATCCAAAACCCAAACCTAAAGATCGTACCCTGACCCTAAACCACAAAACCACTAAACCCTAAACAAACCTAAGTGAGCCCTAAAACACAAGACTTACAACCATGCCCTTGGCCATGAGCCCTAACCCCAGACCCACAGACCCTAAACCCTAAGACCTAAAAGCATAAACCTAAACTAAATATAACCTAAAATAAATAAAAAACTTAAACTAAATAAAATAAAATAATAAAATAAAATAAAACCTAAACTAAAACACCACAAAATAAAATAAAATAATAAAATTAAATTAAAATAAAGGTTAAATAAAACCTACACTAAACTAAAAACAAAAATAAACCTAAAAGTTAAACCTAAACATAAAAGAAAAATAAATTCAACCTAAAATTAAAACTAAATAAAAACCTAAACCTAAGCAATAAACTTAAAAATAAATAAAAAATAAAACCTAAACCTAAAATAAATAAATAAAAACATAAACCTAGACTAAAATAAACTAAGCCAAATTAAATAAAACCTAAACCTAAACTTGAAATAAACTAAACCTAAACAAAACCTAAACTAAATAAAATTAAAATAAACTAAAATAAACCTAAACCTAAAGATAAACCAAAAGTAAAACACAAACCTAGACTAAAAAAAAATAAAACCTAAACCTAAACCTTAAAAAATAAAATAAAATGTAAACCTAATAAATAAAATAAAATGAAACTAAACTAGAAAAATAAGCGATATAAACCTAAACTTAAAAAAATAAACTAAAATAAAAAACCTAAACTAAAATAAATAAGATAAACAAAATAAAATTAAAAAATAAACCTAAACAAAAATATAAAATAAACTAAATAAACTAAATAAACCTAAACCCTCTGGGTTTCATCAGTTAAAAAAACCTACGCTAAAATACTAAACCCTAAACACCAAATCCTAAACCATAAACTAAAGCTAACTTAATCCTAAACCCTAGCTGCACCCCTAAACCCTAAACCAACAATGGCAGAACCACCCTAGGCCACTGAGCCACCTAGGCCCAGTCAGTGAGCCCTCCACTCCCCAGCCACTGACACCTTGGACCTGATCACTGGCTATAGGCCTTAAGACCCTGGGCGGCCAGAAATGATAAATCTTGACCCTAGGCCCTGAGCACTAAGAATACAGCCCAGGTCTAAATGGCCCTGGGCTTTGAGTGACCTGAGCAGGATGACAGACCATGGGCCCCAGAGCCACTGGACAAGACTGGCCCAGGCCATTAAAGGCCTGAAACACTAAACCTGGGCCTGACTGTGGGCCAGGCCTGGGCCCCAGGCGGGACCCTGGGCACTGACCACAAGTGACACTGGGCTAACCAATGGTTTTGAGCCTAGACCCTGACCAAGAAGCCACACAGGCCCTAGGCCACTGAGTAGACCCTGGGCTATGGGCCAGATCATAAACCAATCAGGAGCTAAGCCTAAATTTAAACTAAATAACACCAAAATAAAATAAATAAAAAAAACTAAAACCTAAATAAATGACCTAAACTAAAACCTAAAAGATCCTAAAATAAAATAAAATAAAAAATAAAATAAAATAAAACCTAAACTAAACTAAAAAAAATAAAATAAACCTAAAATAAAAAAAACTAAATAAAATAAAAATTAGATGCACAATAAAAACAAAATAAACCTAAAATAAAATAAAATAAAAACTAAAAAAACTTGAACCTAAAATAAACCTAAAATAAAACTTAAAAATAAATAAAATTAAACCTAAAGGCCCTAAACTAAAAAATCCTAAACAAAATTAACAAAATAAAATAAACATAAACCTTTACTTAAATAAACTAAACTAAAATAAATAAAATCTAAATCCTAAACCCAAAACCTAAACCCTAAACCCTAAACCCTAAACCCTAAACCCTAAACCTAAATACAACCACTACTCAAAACCTAAAAACAAAACATAAACCAAATAAAACCTAAAAATAAAATAAATCAAAAACTAAACCTAAATAAAATAAGATAAAACCTAAACTAAAATCTAAATCTAAACTAAACCTAAAAAATAAAATGAAATAAAAAAAAATAAATAAACAAAATAAAATAAATAAAAAAACTAAACTAAAAATAAAATAAACCTAAAAATAAAAAACCTTAATAAAACAATATTTAAATGTAAAATAAAAATAAAATAAACATAAAAAATTAAAATAAAAGCTAAATAAAAACCTAAACTTCAAAAATAAACCATAAAGAACCTAAAATTAAATAAAAAATAAAACCTAAACCCTAAACAAAAAAAAACCAAACCTAAAGCAAAAATAAAATAAACCTAACCATAAACTAAACTAAAATTAATAAAACCTAAACTGAAACCAAAAATAAACTAAACCTAAACTTAAACCTACACTAAATAAAATAAAATAAACTAGAAATAAACCTAAACCTAAACTAAAAAATAAACCTAAAAATAAACCTAAAATAAAAAACTAAAACTTAAACCTAAACTAATGAGATAAAAACCTAAACCTAAACCTAAAAATAAAAAAATAAAACATAAACCTAAAAAATAAAATAAAAATAAAATTGAACTAAAAAATAAACATAAACCTAAACCCAAACCTAAAAGATAAACTAAAATAAAAAAATCAAAACTAAAATAAATAAACCAAAAATAAATAAACTACAATAAATAAAAATAAAAAACAAATCTAAATAAAAATATAAAATAAACTAAATAAACTAAATAAACCTAAACATACCGATTAAATTAATTTTTCTAGAAAAAAATCCTAAACCCTAAACCCTATGCCCTAAATACTAAATCTTAAACCCTAAACCTGCATAAACTTATAACCCTACTAATGCTAATCTAAACTAAACCAAAACCTACAAAGCCTGGAATCTCAACCATGAGGCTGCTAATCTGACCTAAATCCAAAACCTAAGGCTGGCTAGCACTAGGACCCTGACCCCAAGGCCCTAATACAGGCCTGGGCCACTGGGCCATAAACCTGGGCCCTAAATCTGACCACAAAACCATGACCTGGGCCCTGGGCCAGGCCCTGAGTAATGAGGCGTATGACCTGACCCTACTCCCCAGACCACTCTGGGCCAGGCCAGGATCAAAAGCCAGACTGTGCCCTAAAACCTGAGCTAAACCTAAAAAGATAAATAAAGAAAGCTAAAAGATAAATAAAATAAAATAAAATAATAAACATAAACTAAGGCATAAACTTTATCAAAACCTGGGCTAAAATAATAAAATAAAATAAAACTAAACCAATAAATAAAACTAAACTAAACTAAAGATAAAATAAACTTAAAAGTAAACATAAACATGACCTAAACCCAGACCCTAGGCCCTAGGCCACAGAGGCCTGAGACTAGGCCCTGGGCCACCCTGAACTGGGCCAGGCCACTGAGCCATGGGACACTAGGCCCAGAATGGCAACCTACCACTGAGCTCACCTGGGCCTGACTGGGCCACTGAGCCACTGGGCTCTGGGCCCAAGACCCCACAGATCAGGTGCTAGATCTGAGGCACTACCCACTGAGCCTAAAGCCCTGAGTCCTTAGGCCCTGAGCCTGGCCCTAGCCAGGCCTGACCTTGCTCACTAGGCCATGGGACACTAGGCCCAAAGGCCACCTGACTGGGCCCTGACCTGACCTGAGCCCTTGGGCCTGGGCCAGGCCACTGGGCTCTGGGCCCAACCACCCAAGATCCGTTTGGCTGGGCCCTGAGCCTGGGCCAGAAGGGCCCTGGGCCTCAGGCCCTGGGCACTAGGCCTGAGCCTGACTAGGCAGGAAACCCTGGAGCCACACTGAAGGCCACCCCAGGCTGACGGCTGACCAACTGGGGAGGCTGAGGCCCTGGGCCAGGCTGATCTGTCATGAGCCACAGGATGGCTCTGAGGCCCTAATACACAGGCTCAGGCTGAGCCCCAGGCACTGAGCCACTGAGCCTCAAATCTGGGCTCTAAGACCCTGAGGCCTGAGCCTGGCCTTAACACTGAGGCTGACCCTGGGCCCTGGGCCACTGAGCCTATGAGGACCACAGGCCATCCCTGGGCTCTAAACTGGAGACTTTAGATCCTGGAACCCTGGCCACTGAGCCATAAAACCTGACTGGACTTAAAAAAATGTGAGCCTAAAATAAATAACCTAAAATAAAATAAATAAAAAACCTAAATCTAAATAAAATAATAACCTAAACTTAAACCTAAACCTAAAATAAAATAAATTAAAAAAAAATAAAAACTAAACTAAAATAAAATAAATAAAAACCTAAACTAAACTAAAAAATAAAATAAACATAAAAATAAAAACCTAAATAAATTAAAAACTAAACGTAAAATAAAATTAAAAATAAAATAAAATAAAATAAAATAAAAGTAAATAAAATCCTAAACTTAAAATGAAACCTAAAATAAATGAAAATAAAACCTTAACTAAAAAAAAAAATGTAAGCTAAAATAAAATAAATATAAATTAAAATAAACTTAACTAAAATAAATAAAACCTAAACCTTAAACTAAACCCTAAACCCTAAACCCCAAACCCTAAACCACGGACAGACCCTAAAGTGAAACCCTAAACCCTAAACCTAAAACTATAAACTGAGCTAAACTATATAAACACAAATAAAATAAATAAGAAAACCTAAACTTAAATAAAATAAAAATAATAATAAATAATAAAAACCTAAACTAAAACCTAAAACTATACCTAAACCTAAATGTAAAAATAAAATTAAATAAAATATAAAAGCTAAACTAAAATAAAATAAATAAAAACCTAAACTAAACTAAATAATAGAATAAACCTAAAAAAGCTAAATGTAAATTAAAAATAAAATCAACCTAAAATAAAATAAATTAGAACAAAATAGAAGCCTAAACCTAAGCAATAAACCCAAAAATAAAACCTAAAAATAAATAAAAATAAAACATAAACCCTAAACTAAAAAAAACCTAAACCTAAAATAAAAACAAAATAAAAATAAAATAAACCTAAAGCTAAATTTAAATAAACTAAACTAAAATAAATAAAACCTGAACCTAAACCTAAAATAAACTAAACCTAAAAAAGCTAAACTAAATAAAATAAAATAAATGAAAAAAACCCAAACCTAAAATAAACCTAAAATAAAACCTAAAACCTAAGCATAAAAAAAATTAAAATAAAAAGACTAAAAGTAAAAATATAAAATATAAAAAAATAAAAACTAAACCTAAAAATAAAATAAAACATAAACTTAAAATATAAAATAAAAACCTAAAATAAAATAAAAGTAAGACTAAACAAAAATAAACACATAAACCTAAACCTAAAAAATAAACTAAAATAAATAAACATAAAATAAATAAACTAAACTAAAAACTAAGCCAATAAACATATAAAATAAACTAAATAAACCTAAACTGTCGGGTTCATTTTTTTTTTTAAAACCCTAAACCTAAACCCTAAACACTATATCCTAAACCTAAACTCAAGTAACATATGGTGTGCCAAACCCTAGGCCATGACGACCCTGGACCAACTAAACCACCTAGCCATACCCTACTATAACTGATCGTTCCTAAATGAACCCTAACCCTGACCCCTAACCTGAGCCTGACTCTACCCAGGCATTACCACTAAACCCTAAACCCTAAAGGCCATTCCCAAAGCCACAAACCAAACCTCATCTGACCTGGGCCCCCAAAAATGACCCTGAGCCATAATAACACAGGCCCAAGAACTCTTCTAAACCTAAATCTAAACCTTAAAATTCCCAGGCCTGGGCCCAGGCCCAACCCTCACACATGGGCTTATTGACCTCTGAGCACACCTGGGCCCACCTGGGCCCCAACCCTGGGCCTAAACCTGAGCCACAGGACTTACTAAACAAACCACCTGGGCCCAGGCCCTGAGAAACAACCTACATGGGCCATGAATGACCTAAAAAGATAAATAAATATTCTACTAATAATAAAAAGCTAAAACTAAACTACATGACCTACATAAAATAAAATAAAATAATAAATAAAACTAAATTAAAATAAATAAATAAACCTCCTAAAAAAATAAAATACCTAAAATAAAAACCTAAATAAAATAAATACTATATAAAATAAATATAAAATAAACATAAAATAAACTAAATAATAACCTATAAAAAATAACCCAAAATAAAACCTAAAATGATTAAAGAACTAAACCTAAAACCTAAATAAAAATAAAAATAACATAAAACTAAAATACTAGATAAATAAATTACCATGATCCTATCCAACCCAAAATAAAATCAGTGACCCTGACTAAACCACAACCCCCTAAACCTACTAAAAACCACAAACTTACCCACATGCATATAACCATCCACTAAACCCTAAACCCAACCACTAAACCTAAACTAAATATAACCTAAAAATAAAATAAATAAAAAAACTTAAACCTAAATAAAATAAAATAATAAAAATAAAATAAAAACCTAAACTAAAACCTAAACCTAAAACAAAAATAAAAATAATAAAAATTAAATTAAAATAAAGTTAAATAAAAACCTACACTAAACTAAAAACAAAAATAAACCTAAAAGTTAAACCTAAACATAAAAAAAATAAATTCAACCTAAAATTAAAACTAAATAAAACTAAACCCAAGCAATAAACTTAAAATAAATAAAAATAAAACCTAAACCTAAAATAAATAAATAAAAACATAAACCTAGACTAAAATAAACTAAGCCAAATTAAATAAAACCTAAACCTAAACTTGAAATAAACTAAACCTAAACAAAAACCTAAACTAAATAAAATTAAATAAACTAAAAATAAACCTAAACCTAAAGATAAACCAAAAGTAAAAACCTGAAACCTAGACCTAAAAAAGTAAAATAAAAACCTAAACCTAAACCTTAAAAAATAAAAATAAAATGTAAACCTAATAAATAAAATAAAAATGAAACTAAACTAGAAAAATAAACGTAAACCTAAACCTAAACTTAAAAAAATAAACTAAAATAAAAAACCTAAACTAAAATAAATAAGATAAACAAAATAAAAATAAAAAATAAACCTAAACAAAAATATAAATAAATAAATAAAATAAACTAAACCTGGGTTTCGTCATTAAAAAACCTAAACTACCCTACCACTAAATCCTACCATGAGCACTAACTAATCCTGAACTGCGCCTACACTAACTAAACCTGACTAAACCTAAACCGCACCTGACTGTAAATGACCCCAGTCAGTGAGCCCTGAAAACTGACCTCAGCTGACACTGATCCTACTATGGGCCTTACCCTGGGCCACCATAAATAAATCTTGACCCTACTAAACCTTATAACCCTAACCATATAACTTTTTGAAACTTATAACCATGCCCCAACACTGAGAAACACTCAATAAGGCCTCCCTGACCTCCACAAACCTAAACACTGAGCCACTCAGGCAACCCTGGGCTGACCCTAAACCTAACCACTACCAATGTTTTAAAAACTGCCATAAAGACCCTGAGCCCTGACCCTAAACCCTAAAACCCTACTATGGGCCTATCATGACCATCCAGGCTAAGACCTAAATTCTAAATGGCACTAAGATAAAATAAATAAAAAAAACTAAACTAATAAATAAAACTAAACCTACCAGATCCTACATAAGATAAAATAAAATAAAATAAAATAAAACCTAAATAAACTAAAAATAAAATAAACCTAAAATAAAAAAGATAAATAAAAAGATGCATAAAAAAAACCTAAAATAAATAAAATAAAACTAAAAAGACCTAAAAAATAACTAAAATAAAACTTAAAATAAATAAAATTAAACCTAAATAAACTAAAATCCTAAACTAATTAAATAAAATATAAACCTTTTAAATAAACTAAACTAAAATAAATAAAATCTAAATCCTAAAACCCAAACCCTAAACCCAAAATAAAAAACCTAAACCTAACCACGAGACCTAAACTCAAAACCTAAAAAAAACAAAATAAAAAATAAAACCTAAAAATAAAATAAATCAAAAAAAATAAACCTAAATAAAATAAGATAAAACCTAAACTAAAATCTAAATCTAAAACTAAACCTAAAAAAATGAAATAAAAAATAAAATAAACAAAAATAAAATAAATAAAACCTAAACTAAACTAAAAATAAAATAAACCTAAAAAAAACCTTAATAAACAATATTTAAATGTAAAATAAAATAAAATAAACATAAAAATTAAAATAAAAGCTAAATAAAACCTAAACTTCAAAATAAACCATAAAGAACCTAAAATTAAATAAAAATAAAACCTAAAATAAACAAAAAAACCAAACCTAAAAAAAATAAAATAAACTGACCATAAACTAAACTAATTAATAAACCAAAATAAACTAAACCTAAACTTAAACTACCTAAATAAAATAAAATAAACTAGAAATAAACTAAACCTAAACTAAAAATAAACCTAAAATAAACCTAAAATAAAAAACTAAAACTTAAACTAAACTAATAGATAAAAAACCTAAACTAAACTAAAATAAAAAAAAAATATAAACCTAAAAAATAAAATAAAATAAAATTGAACTAAAAATAAACATAAACTAAACCAAACCTAAAGATAAACTAAAATAAAAAAATCAAAACTAAAATAAATAAACCAAAAATAAATAAACTACAATAAATAAAAATAAAAAACAAATCTAAATAAAAATATAAAATAAACTAAATAAACTAAATAAACCTAAACATGCCGATTTAATTAATTTTTCTAGAAAATCCTAAACCCTAAACCACATGCCTAAATACTAAATCTAAACCACAAACCCTAAACATGTGACCCTAAACTTATAACCTAAACCCTGTGCTAACCACTCTAAACCCAAAACCTAAAACCACAAGCCACAAAATCCTCAACCATAAATGCTAAATAAACCCTAGTCAAAAACCACACCAACTGAGCACTACCTACCCAAACCCTGTGCAACCCTAGGCAACCATGAGCCCTAATGCTAAACTAAACCTGAGCCACAGGCCCTATGGAGTGAAGCGTATGAACCTGAGCCTGACCCTGGGCCCCAGACCTCCACTAACCATGATCACCATACCATGAGCCCAAAAAAACCTGCTTAAATACCTAAAAAATAATAAGTAAAACTAAACCTAAATAATAATAAATAAAATAAAATAAAACATGACTAACATGACTTTAATCAAACCTAAACAAAATAAGATAAAATAAAATAAAACTAAAATAAAAAATAAATAAAACTAAACTAAACTAAAGATAAAATAAACTTAAAGTAAAACATAAACATAAAATAAAAAATCAACTAAAATAAAACTAAATAAAACCTAAACCATAAACTTAAAATAAAATAAAATAAAACCTAAAATCTTAAGCGGAAAAAAACTAAATCTAAATTAAATAAATAAATACTTAAACCTAATCTAAAATAAAACTAAACTAAATAAATAAAACTTTAAAATTAAACTAATTAAAATAAAATAAACTAAAATAAGCCTAAATCAAAAATAAACCTAAAATAAAACCCCTAAACCTAAAAAAGATAAAATCACATGCCTAACAAATCAAAATAAAACCTAAACCTAAAAAGTAAAAATAAACTAAACTAAAAAAACTAAACTAAAAAATAATCTAAATAAAACCTAAACTAAAATAAATAAACTAAATAAAAATAAAATGGACTAAAAATATAAAATAAACTAAAACCAAAACTTGGTTTCTTTGTTTAAAATGACCACTAAATCCTAAAGACCACAAACCTAAATCTGACCACAAACCAACCCTAGGCCCCAAACCTATAACCTTAACCCTAGGCCAGGCCTTAGGCCCTAAACTCCACTGAGCGCTAAATGTTGACTCTGATCAGGAGTCGTGGGCCCTACCTGACCCTGACCACCTGGAGTCTTGGGGCCTGAGCCATGAGCCATGGGCAGCCCAGGCCCTAAACCTGGGCCTGGGCCCAGGCCAGCAGTCTGTAGGCCCTGGTGACCCTGGGCCCTAACTGAGGCTGATGATGGGCTTGGGACCCGGAGCCTGGGCCCCTGGGCCCTACTAAGACCACAGGCCCAAAGGCCACTGAGCCCACAAACCTGGGCCCTGGGCCATGGGCTCAGGCCATGCATATGACACTGGGCCTGGGCCCAACCCCAGACCCTGGGCCCAGGCTGGACCATGGGCCACTGAGGCGTGGGCCAGGCCACAAGGCCTAGGCTAAACTACTAAATAAGACCTAGGTATAAAATAAAATAAGAGAGCCTAAAAGATCATAATCCAAAAAACAAATATAATAAGATAAACCTGATCTAATGGACCTAAAGATAAAGATAAAATAAATAAATAAACCTTAACCTAATAAAAAAAAAAAACCTAAACCTAAAAGATAAAACAAAATAAAATAAACATACACTAAACTCAGACAAACTAAACTAAAGATAAATAAAAACCATAACAACCCTAAACTAGCCACAACTCTAAAACTTAAAAAACAAACCTAAAACTAAATAAAACCTAAAAAAAAATAAATAAAAAAATCTAAACCTAAATAAAATAAAAATAAAATAAAATAAAACCTAAAACCAAAACTAAAAACTAAACTAAAAAAATAAATAAAATATAAAATATAAATTAAAAAAATAAAAAATAAGAACCTAGATTAAACAAAAAATAAAATAATATCTAAATGTAAAATAAAAATAAAATAAAATGAAAACTAAATAAAAACCTAAACCAAAATAATAAACATAAATAAACCTAAACCCTAAAAAAAATAAAAAAAACTAAACTTTAAAAAAAAACTTAAACTAAACTAAATAAATAAAATCTAAACTAAACCTAAACTGTATAAATAAAACTAAAACCTAAAATTAAAATAAAATAAACAAAATAAACTTAAAACCAACATGAACCTAAAATAAAATGAAAACTAAAAAATAAAAATAAACCTAAATGTAAAATAAAATAAAACTAAACTAAAAATATAAACTTAAACCCAAACATAAAATAAACTAAAATAAAACTTAAATTAAAATAAACATCAAAAAATAAAATAAACTAATTAAAATAAACTTAAATAAAATATAAAACAAATAAATTAATAAACATAAACCTGTTGGTTTGATTTTTTTAAAAAAAACTCTATACATCTTGCCTAGCACTAAATCTAAACTCCATAAACCCAAACCTAAACATATGACCTACATGGCCCCAGGCCAACCCCACCAAAATCCACACCCTAAACCACACTAAACTTTGCCAGACCCTCCCTTAAACCTGATCTGACCCTAAAAACTAACAACCCCACCCTGACCCCAACCTAAACCTAAACCTAAACCTGATCCTGAGCCACAAACCACAAACCCTAAATCTAAAACAAAAACTAAAATAAATAAACATAAAATAAAATAAATAAAACTTAAACCTAAATAAAAATAAAATAAACTAATGCCAGTAAGATTAAATATAAAACCTAAAACTATAAATAAAATAAAATAAAATAAAAAATAAAATAAATAAATAAATAAAATTTTAACTAAACTAAAATAAAATGAATTTAAAATAGAAAACCTAAATAAAATATAAACTAAATGTACAATAAAAATAAAATAAACCTAAATGAAATATAATAAATAAAATCCTAAACCTAAAATAAACCTAAAAATAAAGGAAAATTAAAACCTAAACCCTAAACAAAAAAAGCCTACACTA
Organism: Cymbidium sinense; assembly: GCA_021442155.1. Lineage (NCBI taxonomy): Eukaryota > Viridiplantae > Streptophyta > Magnoliopsida > Asparagales > Orchidaceae > Cymbidium > Cymbidium sinense. The sequence goes on along the minus strand of CM038214.1, from coordinate 176,758,622 downwards.
AAGAAAATAAAATAAACTAAACATAAAAGTAAAATAAAACCAAAACATAAACCTAAAATAAAATAAAACCTAAACCTAATAAATGAAATAAAATAAAACTCAAATAAAAAAATAAAAACTAAAATAAACTAAAATAAAAAGCCTAAACTAAAATAAATAAACCAAAAATAAATAAAATAAACTAAATAAAAAATAAAAAATAAACTTAAATGAAAAAAGAAAATTATCTAAAATTTTAAATAATTAAACTAAACTTAATATACTAAACAAACTGTCGGTTTACTTAATTTAAACCCCTAAAAACCATAAGCCCTAAACCTAAACCATAACCTACACTTAATCCTAAAAAGTATAAACTTTATAATCTTAAACCCTAAAATAAAACACAAACCCTAAACTCTAAACCCAAAACTAAAGCATAAACCTAAACCCCAAAACTAAATCACGACCTAAAGTAATTAAATAAATTAAGATCTAAATCCTAAGCACGATAAACCTAAACTAAAAACTAAACCCTTAGAATAGGCGAACCTTGACAATAGGAACATCACCATCAAAGCTTAGTTTAGATCTGGTAGTGGAGGCAAAGGAAGAGGTGGCAATTATCATTATGGTGATGGGAGATCTGGATGAGCTGGGGGATATGGAGGTAGTGGTCGGGGCAGTGGTGGTTATAAAGGCGGGAGGAGCGATGGAGGTTACAACCATGGTGGTGGCGGAAGAAAAGATCAGGGATATGAATGTGGATCCTGCTATTTGAGAGGCTGGGGTGGTTCTGATGGGAATTGGAGAAACTAAAGAACGGCCGATCCGATCTGCTGCTTACGAGACTGTGTCTTTATTGTAAAGATGGTTCTAGTAATCTATGGTTCTTGATTTGCTTAATGTTTGCACATTTTTTATCTATATCATCACTTGTGTCTTAGAAAACTTGGTATATTACTTGGTTGATGAAATCATAAAGAAGAAATATTGAATATGAATTTATTCTCTGTTAAAAAAAATCCAAAAACCCTAAACATAAAACCTAAACCTAAACCTAAACCTTAAACCCTAAAAAACCCTAAACCCACAAACCTAAAACCCTAAACCACAAAACCACAAAACAAGCCTAAACCCAAATCTAAACCCTAAACCTAAACCCAAAAAACCTATCCTAAAACTTAAACCCTAAACCAAACCCTAACTCTACCCACAAAATCTAAAACCTAAACCCAAACTAAATAAAACCTAAAATAAATTAAATAAAACCTAAACCAAAATAAAATAAAATCAAGCATAAAGAAACATAAATCTAAACCTAAACCTACTAAACCTAGCCTAAAGAAAATAAAATAAAATAAAACTAAACTAAAATAAAATAAATAAGCTAATAGATAAAGAAACTTAATAAATAAAATAAACTAGATAAATAAAAAAAATCTAAAATAAAATAAAATAATAATAAAAATAAAATAAACATAAATAAAATGAAATAAATAAATAATAAACTAAATAAAAAGGTTTGTTGGTTTTAAAGATATAACCATGCCTACTCCAGCCACAATCTACTGACCCTAAACCAAAAAACCCTAGCCACAGGCCTACCTAAACCACAAACTAGGCCCTAAAACCCTAAAAGAAACTCTAAACCTAAAAACACAAAATGAGCCAAAACCTAAAAATAAAATAATAAAAAAAAAAAAACTAAAATAAATATAATAACCTAAAATAGGCTAAAAATTAAATAAATCTGAAGTAAAAAAACATAAAAAAAATTAAATCTTAAAAAAATAAAAATAATAAAACCTAAAATAAAATAAAATAAAGAAATAAAAAACTTAAACCTAAAGATAAACTAAAATAAACCAAAAATAAAAAAAAATAAAAAGAATTAACTTAAAAAAGAACCTACACTAAAATAAACAAACTAAAATAAACTAAATTTTAAAAAATAAAATCTGAACATAAATCTAAAATAAAAAAACTCTAAACTAAATAAAATAAAATAAACTAAACCTTAACCTGTTAAAAATAAAACCAAAATAAACCAAAAATAAAACCAAAACCAAAACCTAAAAAAAAAAACACTAAACCTAAGAATAAAAATAAACCTAAACCTAAAAAATAAAATAAAAATAAAACCAAACTAAAAAATAAGCATAAATCTAAAATAAACAAACTAAACTAAATAAAATGAAAAAAAAAACTAAAATAAATAATAATAACCTAAATAAACCTAAACCTACTAGTTTTCTTAACTTTAAAAATAAAACTCTAAATAAACCTAAACCTAACCTAATGTAACTAAATAAATTAAAAAATAAATTAAACCTTAACCTAAACCTAAACCCAAGAATAGGCGAGAACCTTGTGGCCAAAACATCACATTAACTAGGATCCGGGTGGTGGAGGCGAAGGTGGAGGTTCGCGATGGTGTTGGGGATGGAGGTCTTGGTGGATATGGAGGTGGTGGTCAGGGTAGTGGCGATCATGGAGGTAGGAGGAATGATGGAGGTTACAGCCTTGGTGGTGGCTGAGGGGAGAGATCGAGGATATGATGGTGGATCCCACTACTCGAGATGTCAGGGAGGTTGTGATGGGAACTGGAAAAATTGATGAACGGTCGATCCGATCTGTTCCTTACTTAATTGTGTCTTTATAGTAGAGATAATTCAACTTATCTATGGTTTTTGATTTACTCTATGCATGCTCATTTTTTATCTATGTCATCGCTTATCTTTAAAAACTTGGTGTGTTACTTGGTTGATAAAATCAAAAAGAAGAAATGTTGAATCTAAATTTGTTCTCTATTAAAAAAAAACTAAAACCCTAAACCCTAAACCTAAAACCTAAATCCTAAACCTAAACCTAGCCATAAAAAAACCCCACTAAACCTTAAAACAAAACCTAAAAACCCTAAACCATAAAACTAAGCTATAAACCCAATCTGCTGACCCCAAACCCCTAAAAACTAAATGTAAACCAAAATTGTAAACCCTAAATCCTAAAACTAAACAAACACAAATCCAAAAATCAAAACCCTAAACCTAAACCCACAAACCCTAAAACCACTACCCTAAAGCATAAACCCTAGGCTTTGGAAACCCTGGCTAACCAAACCACAGGCTTAGGCAGCCCAGGCCCTGAGCCCTAGCCATAATACTGAGCCATGATCAAACTGGGCCACAGGCATTAGCCTGACCCTGGGCCCTGGGCCCTGACCATGAGCACTTAAAACTAAACCAGAGCCTAATCTACTAATAAAAGATTAAAGATGATTAAAGGCACTACTAAGATAAAATGGGATAAACTTTAAATATGTTAAATTAAAATAAATTAAAGCTAAATTAATTAAAAGATTAAAATAAAAGAATAAAAACCTAAATAAAATAAAACTAAACTTAATAAAAATAAAATAAAATAAAATAAAATAAAACTAAATAAAAAAAAAAAAAATAAACCTAAAATACATAAAAATTAAAATCTAAACCTAAACTAAGAAAAACTTAAAAAAATAAACAAAATAAATAAACTTAAACAAAACTAAATTAAAATAAATAAAACTAAACTAAACTTAAAATAAACTAAACCAAATAAACTAAATAACATAAAATAAATTAAAATAAACATAAAGTAAAAAAAAATCTAAAAAATAAACCTAAAACTTAAACTAAATGAAACCTAAAAAAATAAAATAAATAAAAAACTTAAACTAAATAAAAAATAAAATTAAAATAAAACATGAACTACAACTAAACCTAAACCTAAACCCAGGAAGAAAATAAAATAAAAAATAAACACTAAACTAAAATAAAATAAAACTAAAAACATAAACTAATCTAAAAAATAAAAAACCTAAATAAAATTAAAACAATTCGTAAATAAAAGAAATAAAGCTAAAAATAAAAATAAAACTAAATAAAACTAAACCTAAAAATAAAACCTAAATCTAAACTAAAAAATAAACCTAAAATAAAATAATAAGAAAATATGGTAAACATAAACTAAAATGAACTAAACTAAAATAAATAAAATCTAAACCTAAATCTAAAATAAATTAAACCTAAACATAAACTATATATAAAATAAAATAAATTAAAATAACTTAAACTAAACTAAAATTAAACCTAAAATTAAACATAAACAAAATAAAAATAAATTAAAACCTAAACCTAAACTTAAAATAAAAATAAAATCAAACTAAAAATAAAGTAAAAATAAAACTAAAGTAAAAAAAAAACATAAACCTAAACTAAATAAATACTAAAATAAAAACTAAGCTAAAATAAATAAACCATTAAATAAACAAAACTAAATAAAAAATAAATGAGTTCAAAGATAAAAATAAAATAAACTAAAATAAAATAAAGATAAACTAGATAAACTGAGACACATGTGTGTTTGTTTAATTAAAAAAAAACAGGCTTGGCCCAAAGCTAACGGACTTGAGCCAGGCCACTGAGCCCTGATCCTGGGCTACTGACCTAGGCCTGCCCAGGCCCTGAGCCCTAGGCCACAGGCAGCACCACCTGAGCCCAAAGATAAGATAGATAAATAAAAGATAAAAGGCCACTGGCGCCCACTGAGCCAGCAGAGCTGACCCACTGTGGCCAGAGCCCCAGGCCCTGGGCCTGACTGGGCCCTGGCCCTGAGGCCCAAGATCCTACAAACCCTACTGACCCTCCCTGGCCCTAGGCATCAGACCATGAGCCTAGGCCTGGAGGTAAGACACAAGGTTTTAAAACTGAGCTAATAAAATAAGACCTAATAAAATAAATAAGCTGAAACTAAAATAAAGATAAAATAAAATAAAAACCTAAACTAAAACCTGACCTGGTCCTACTAAACCTAAAACCTAAACTTAAATATAAAGATAAAATAAAACTAAAACTAAAACTAAATTAAAGATAAAGATAAATGAAACCTAAATTAAACTAAACTAAAATAAACATAAAAATCAATATATAAAAAAAATAAATGTAAGATACAAATAAAATAATCTAAAAAATAAAATAAAAACTTAATGTAAGATATAACTAAAAAATAAACCTAAGCTAAAAATAAAATAAAATAACTAAAACTAAACCTAAAATAATAAAATAAAACTAAACTTAAACTAAAAAAAAAAAAAAAAAATAAACTAAAAATAAACATAAACTAAAAAAAAGCGAGAATAAAAATGTAAATTAGAATAAATAAACCTAAAATAAATAAACTAAATAAAAATAAATTAAATAAAAATAAAATAAAATAAATAAAATTAAAATAAACTAAATAAATTTAAACATATAATTTTTTTAAATAAAACCTAATACAAGCCTGACCCTAAACCTTATGTCCCAAAACCCTAAACCCTAAATCTAAACCTTTAAAACCAACCCTAAACTACACTAAAATAACACTAAACCACTAAACCATAAATCAAAAAATAAACAAAATAAAAAAATCTTAACCACTAATCCCTAAACCAAAAGACCAAAACCATGACCATGATCCCATCCCCCAGGCCCTGCCTAAGACCTGACACCTAAGCAACTACTGATAAATGACCAAAATAAAAATAAATAATGACCAAAATAAAGATAAAATAAAATAAAACATACAAACCTAAACATAAAGAGATAAAATAAACTAAACTAAGATAAAATAAATAAAACCTAAACTAAACTAAAAATTAAAACTTAAATAAAACTAAAACTAAAATAAAATAAAATGGACCTAAAATAAAATAATATAAAAAAAAATAAACACAAAATAAATAAAAATAAAACCTAAACCATAACCAAAATTACTTAACCTAAAATAAAATAAAATAAACCTAAACTAAAATAAAATAATATAACCTAAAATAAAACCTAAATAATAACCTAAACTCTGGAGATAAAATAAAAATGAAACCTAAACCTAAAATAATAAATAAACCTAAAACCAAAATAAAATAAAATAAACTAAAAATAAACCTAAAAGATAAAGTAAAATAAAAAACCTATACTAAAATAAATAAACCTAAAATAAATAAACTAGACTAAATAAAATAAAAATAAACCTAAATAAAATCAAAGAAAAATAAACTAAAATAAATAAACAATAAGTAATTAATAAACGGACTGGTGGTTTACTTAATTTAAAAAAAAACCATAAACCCTAAAACCTAACTGACCCAAAACCACATACCCCACTGAGCACTACCCGCCCCTAGGCCACAACAAACCTGAGTCTGACCTAAACCACACAAGACCCCAAAACCACCTAAACCCACTGACCCCTGAGCCACAAGCCCTAGCTAGACTAAACCCTCCTAGACACCTGAGCCTATACAAGTAAAAAGTAAACCAACCATAAAATCTAATAAACCTATACCTAACCTAAAAACCTTAGAATGGGCAAACCAGCGGTAGAATATCACCATCAAATGCTCAATCTAGATCATGGGTGGAGAAAGATGTCTGATGATTATCACGGTGGTGGTGGGGGATGCTGGAGGTTACGGTGGATATGGAGGTGGTGGTGAGCAATGGTGGTTATGGGCGAGAGGAATGATGAAGGTTACTGATGGTGGTGGCGGAGGAGAGATTAGGGATATGATGGTGGATTCTACTCGAGAGGTGGGGTTATTATGAAGCTGGAGCGAAGAACGGTCAATTTGATCTGCTTCTTATGGAACTATGTCTTTATACTAGATATGATTCTAGTTATCTAGGGTTTATTATTTTCGATGTCAGTGCTCCTTTTTTATCTATGTCATCCCTTGTGTCTTAGAAAACTTGGTGTGTTACTTGGTTGATCAAATCGAAAAGAAGAAATGTCGAATCTAAATTTGTTCTTTGTTAAAAAATCTTAAAACATAAAACCCTGAACTAAAATCTGAACCCTAAACCTAAAATGAAAATGCCAAACCCTAAAACCCCTAAACCCCAAACCCTAAATAGTAAACCTTAAAACCCTAAACCCTAAACCTTAAACCATAAATCTTAAACCTTAAACCGTAATCCTAAACCGTAAACCCAAAAAACAAAAAAACAAAAAAAAGAAACCTGTAAACCCGAAACCCCAAACCTTAAACCTTGCACTAATCTTAAACCCTAAACCCTAAACCTTAAACCCCAAACCTTAAAACCTATACTAACCTTAGACTCTAAACCCTATACAAAAACCTAAACCTTAAAAATAAACATAAAAATAAAACCTATAAATAAATAAAAAAATAAATCCTAAACCCTAAACTAAAAAAAAACTAAACCTAAAATAAAAATAAAATAAACCTAAACCTAACCTAAAAAGTTAAATGTAAAATAAAACCTAAAATGTAAACCTAAAAAAAATAATAAAATAAAACCTAAACTTAAACTGGAATAAAAATAAACTTAACCCTAAAAAAAAAAAAAAAACTAAACTAAAAAATAAAATACTTAAAATAAACTAAAATAAAACCTAAAATAAAATAAGTAAATCTAAAATAAATAAACTAAAGTAAATAAAAATGAAAATAAACCAAAATAAATTTAAAAATAAAATAAACTAAAATAAATCAATAAAATAAACTAAATAAATATAAACCTACTAGTTTACATAGTTTAAAAAAACCCCAAACCCCAAACCCTAAAACTATCCCTAAACCCTAAACCATAAACCTTAAACATACAACCTTAAACCAAAAACCCTAAACCCTAAAACCCTATACCCTAAACTCTAAACCCTAAACCATAAAACCCTAAACCATAAATCCTAAACCCTAAACCCTATACCCTAAAACCTACAACCCTAAACCCAAAACCCTAAACCTTAAACCCTAAACCCCCTAATCTCTAAACATAAAATCCTGAATACTTAAAAACCTAAACCTAAACTAAATAAATAATAAAAATAAAATAAAGAAAAGAGCAGAAACCTAAATAATATAAAATAAATAAAATAAAATAAAAACATAAACTAAAACCTAAACCTAAACATTAACTTAAACCTAAAAGAAAAATATTATAAAATAAAAAAATGAAAACTAAATTAAAATAAAATAAATAAAAACCTAAACTAAACAAAAAAAATAAAATAAACTTATAAATAAGAAACCTAAATAAAATAAAACCTAAACGTAAAATAAAAATAAAATAAATAAAATAAATTTAAAAAAAACTAAATAAAAACCTAAACCTAAAAAATAAAACAAAAAATAAAATTTGAAATAAATAAAAATTGAAACCTAATCCCTAAACTAAAATAAAAAACATGCACCTAAAATAAATAAAATAAAATAAACCTAAACCTAAACTAAAATAAATGAAACTAAATAAATAAAGCCTAAAATAAACCTAAAAATATAAAACCAAAATAAAATAATAACTATACGAAAAATAAAAATAAAATAAACCTAAAATAAAATAAAATAAAAACTAAATAAAATCCTAAACCTAAAAAATAAAACTTAATACTAAATAAAAAATAAAACATAAACCATAAACTAAAAAAACCCTAATCCTAAAATAAATTGAAATAAACAAAATAAAATAAACCTAAACTAAAATAAACTAAAAAAAAAATCTAAACCTAAACTAAATAAAATAAAATATAATAAAATAAACTTAAGTCTAAATAAAATAAAAAAGCTAAAAATAAACTAAAATAAAACCTAAAACCTAAACTTAGAAATAAATGTAAAAAATAAAACCTAAACAAAAAAGAAATAAAATAAAACCAACTAAAAATAAACTTAAACCTACACATGAACTTAAAAAATAAACTAAAATAAAAAACCTAAACTAAAATAAATAAATGAAATTAAATAAAAATTAAAACAAAAAATAAAATAGGCTAAAATAAATAAAAAATAATCTAAATAAACCTAAATCTACATGTTTACTTAATTAAAAAACCCTAAACCTTAAACCCTAAACCCTAAACCCTAAAAATCCTAAAAACCCTAAACCCTAGAGCCTAAACACTAAACCCTAAACCCTAAACCCCAAACTCTGATCCCTAACCCTAAACCCTAAACCCTTAACCTAAAAATAAAATATTTTAAAAAACTTAAACCTAAATAAAATAAAAAAATAAAATAAAATAAAAACTTAAAATAAAATATAAACCTAAACCTAGAAATAAAAAAATAAATTAATAAAAATAAAAATAAACTAAAAAATAAGCAAAAACCTAAACTTAAACCTTAAAAATAAACTAAAAAAATCTTAACTAAAATAAATAAACATAAAATAAATAAACTAAACTAAATAATAATAAAAAAATAATCCTAAATATAAATAACACAAAAAATAAACAAAATATAATAAATAAACCTAAACCAACCAATTTACTTAATTTAAAAAAAAACCTAAAACCATAAATCCTAAATCCTAAACCTTAAACCCTAAACACTAAACCCTAAACCTACAACCCTAAACATAAAACCCTAAACCCTAAACCATAAACCTTAACCCTAAGCCCTCAACCCTAAAACCTAAAACAAACACTAAAATAAACCTAAACTAAAAATAAACCTAAACCTAAACCTAAACCTAAACCCTAAGAATGGGCAGAACCTTGACGGCAAGAAGATCACCATCAACCAAGCTCAGTCTAGATTTGGTAGTGGAGGCAAAGGTGAAGGCGGTGGTTATCGTACGGGTGGTGGCAGATTTGGAGGAGCTAGTGGGTGTGGAGGTGGTGGTCGGCGTAGTGGTGGTCATGGATGCAGAAGGACTGCCGGAGATTACAACTGTGGTGGTGGCGGAGGGGAGAGGTCGAGGATATGATGGTGGATCCCACTACTCAAGATGCCAGGGTGGTTCTGATGGGAGCTGGAGAAACAGAAGAACGACTAATCCGATCTACTGCTTATGGAACTGTGTCTTTCTAGTAGAGATAATTGTAGTTATCTAGGGTTTTTGATTTGCTCTATGGATGCTCATTTTTGTTTTATGTAACTGCTTGTGTCCTAAAAAACTTGGTGTGTTACTTCGTTGATTAAATCAAACAAAAGAAATGTTGAATATGAATTTCTTCTCTAATAAAAAAAAATAAAAACCCTAAACCCTAAACGTAAAACCTAAACCCTAAACCCTAAGACCTAAAACCTAAAATAAACTAAAAAAAATCTAAACCTAAACTAAATAAAATAAAATATAATAAAAAATAAACTTAAATCTAAATAAAAAAAAAAATCTAAAAAAAAAAATAAAAACCTAAACCTAAACTTAAAAATAAAAATAAAACCTAAAAAAAAGAAATAAAAATAAAACCAACTAAAAAATAAACCTAAACCTACACATGAACCTAAAAAATAAACTAAAATAAAAAACCTAAACTAAAATAAATAAACAAAACTAAATAAAAATTAAAAACAAAATATAAAATAGGCTAAAATAAATAAAAAATAATCTAAATAAATCTAAACCTACATGTTTACTTAATTTAAAAAAACCCTAAACCTAAAATCCTAAACCCTAAACCCTAAAATCCAAAAAAACCCTAGGCCAAACACTAAACCCTAAACCCTCCAGACTCGATCCCTAACCCTAAACCCTAAACCCTAAACCTAAAAATAAAATATTTAAGAAAACATAAACCTAAATAAAATAAATTAATAAAATAAAATAAAAACTTAAACTAAAACATAAACCTAAACCTAGAAAAAAATAAACTAATAAAAATAAAAATAAACTAAAAAATAAGCATAAACATAAACCTAAACCTAAAATAAACTAAAATAAATAAACATAAAATAAATAAACTAAGCTAAATAAAAATAAAAAATAATACTAAATATAAATAACATAAAAAATAAACAAAATATAATAAATAAACCTAAACCAACCAGTTTACTTAATTTTAAAAAAACCTTAAACCATAAATCCTAAACCCTAAACCTTAAACCCTAAACAGTAAACCCTAAACCTACAACCCTAAATATACAACCCTAAACCCTAAACCCTAAAACCAAACCCTAAGCCATCAACCCTAAAACCTTAAATCCTAAACACTAAAATAAACCTAAACCCTAAAACCTAATAAACCTAAACCTAAACTTAAACCCTAAGAATGGGCAGAACCTTGACGACAGGAACATCACCGTCAACCAAGCTCAGTCTAGATTTGGCAGTGGAGGCAAAGGCGAAGGCGGCGGTTATCATAGTGGTGGTGGTGGATCTGGAGGAGCTAGTGGATGTGGAGGTGGTGGTCGGGGTAGTGGTGGTCATGGAGGCAGAAGGACTGACGGAGTTTACAGCCGTGGTGGTGGTAGAGGGAAGAGGTCGAGGATATGATGGTGGATCCCTTCTACTCGAGATGCGGGGGTGGTTCTGATGGGAGCTGGAGAAACTAAAGAACGACTGATCTGATCTGCTGCTTATGGAACTGTGTCTTTCTAGTAGAGATAATTCTAGTTATCTAGGGTTTTTGATTTGCTTTATGTATGCTCATTTTTGTTCTATGTCATCGCTTGTGTCTTAAAAAACTTGGTGTGTTAGTTGGTTAATTGAATCAAAAAGAAGAAATGTTGAATATGAATTTCTCCTCTAATAAAAAAAATAAAAACCCTAAACCCTAAACAAAAAACCTAAACCCTAAACCCTAAACCCTAAAATCTAAAAACCCTAAACCCTAAACCCTAAATCGTAAGCCATATAGCCCTAAACCCTAAACCCTAAACCCTAAAACTTAAACCCTAAACCCTAAACCCTAAACTCTAAACCTTAAACCCTAAGAATAAAAAACCTAGATAAAATAAAAACTAATTGTAAAATAAAAATTAAATAAATGTAAAATAAACCTAAAATAAAATAAAAAAATTAAACAAAAGATAAACCTAAAAATAAACCTAAAAGAAACCCTAAAATAAATAAAAATAAAACTTAAATCTAGACTAAAAAAAAATAAACATAAAATAGAAATAAAATAAGTAAAAAAAACTTAAACCTAAACTAAAATAAACTACACTAAAATAATTAAGCCAAAGCAGAAACCTAAAATAAACTAAACCTAAGCAGTAAACTAGATAAAATAAAATAAATTTAAAATAAACTAAACGTAAACTAAATAAAATTAAAACTAAAATAAATAAAAAAACCTAGACCTAAATAAAATAAAATAAAAAAAGTAAAATAAAAACATAAACTACAACCTAAACCAAAACCTAAACCTGAAAAATAAAAATAAAATAAAATAATAAAAACAAAATAAAAATAAAATAAATGAAAACCTAAAAAAAAAAACTTAAATAGAATAAAAACTAAACCTAAAATAAAAATGAAAACCCAAAATAAACTAAAATAAAAATTAAATAAAACCTAAAATGAAAAATAAAACCTAAAATAAATGAAAATAAAAGCTAAACCCTAAACTAAAAGAAAGCTAAAATAAACTAAACTAGAAATAAAATAAGCCTAAACCTAGACTAAAATAAACTAAACTAAAATAAATAAAACCTAAATTTAAACTAAACTAATCCTAAACCTAAACCTATATTAAATAAAATAAATAAACCTAAAATAAACCTAAAAGTAAACAAAAAAATAAAACCTAAAAATAAACCTAAAATAAAAACCTAAAACCAAATCCTAATATAATAAAATAAAAACCTAAACCTAAACATAAAAATAAAAAATAAAACCTAAACCTAAAAAATAAAATAAAAAAACTAAAGTAAAAAATAAACATAAACCTCAAAAATAAACTAAAATGAAAAACCTAAAATAAAATAAATAAACCTAAATTAAATAAACTAAACTAATGATAAATAAAAATAAACTGATATAAATAAAAATAAACTAAATAAACATAAACCTACGAGTTTCCTTAATTTTAAAAAATAAGAAAAATTAAAATAATAAAAAAACCCTACCTCTAAACCCTAAACCCTAAAACTAACCCTAAACCTATAACCCTAAACCTTAAACCCTAAACAGACTAACACTAAACCATAAGCCCTAATCCTATAACTGACTACAATAAAAACCCTAAACCCTAAAGTGTAAACTAACCATAAATCTTAAATCTTAAACCCTAAACCCTAAACAAAAATAAATAAATAAATAAAAAAACCCTAACCTTAAACTCTAAACCCTAAATCAAACCCTAAACCCTAAAATCTTAACTTATAACCCTAGACCCTAAAATTCTAAACCCTAATCCCTAAACCCTAAACCCTAAAACCAACAACCCTAAACCCGAAACCCTAAACCTTAAACCTTAAACCCTAAACCATAAACCCTAAACCTTAAACCCTAAACCCCAAACCCTTAAAACTTAAGCCTATTTTAATAAAACCTAAAAATAAAATAAATAAAAAAAGCATAAACCTAAATAAAATATAAAAAAAGTATATTAAATAAAAACCTAAACTAAAACCTAAACCTAAATGTCAATCTAAACATAAACCTAAACCTAAAAATAAAATAAAATAAAAAAAATAAAAACTAAATTAAAAATACCTCAAAAAAATCTTAATTAAACTAAAAAAATAAAATAAACCTAAAAATAAAAAACCTAAATATAATAAAAATTAAATGAAAGATAAATAAAATAAAATAAAATAAAAACTAAATAAAAACCTAAACCTAAAAAATAAATCGAAAAATAAAATCAAAAAATAAATAAAAAATAAAACCTAAACCATAGACTAAAATAAAAAAATATAAACATATAATAAAGAAAATAAAATAAACCTAAACCTAAACTAAAATAAACTAAACTAAAATAAATAAAACATAAACCTAAACTTAAGATAAACTAAACCTAAACCTAAAACTAAATAAAATAAAATAAACTAAAAATAAAACTAAACCTAAACCAAAAAATAAATCTAAAAATAAACCTAAAATAAAAATCTAAAACCTAAACCTAAAAAAAAATAAAATAAAAACCTAAACCTAAACCTAAAAATAAAAAATAAAACCTGAACCTAAAAAAACTAAACTATAAAATAAGCATAAACTTAAACCTAAACTTAAAAAATAAACTAAAATAAAAAATGTATACTAAAATAAATAAACTTAAAATGAATAAACTAAAATAAATAAAGTAGAAAATTAACCTAAATATAATAAAAAATATAATAAATGAAAATAAATAAATAAAAGCTAAATAAACCTAAACCTATTGGTTTTGTTAATTTAAAAAAAAAAAACCCTAAACCTTAAACCCTAAATCCTAAACACTAAATCCCAAACTATAAACCCTAAACCCTAAACCCTAAACCTTAAACCCAAAACCTAAAACCATAATCCTTAAACTAAACCTAAACCCTAAATAAATAAAAGTTAAACAAAAAACCTAACCCTAAACACTAAACCCTCCCTACCTTAAACAAACCCTAACCCAACCACAACTCAACCCTAAACCCTAAAATTGACAACCTTGAACCCCAAACCCTAAACCCTAAACCCTAAATAACTAAATGCTAAACCCTAAACTAAATAAAACCTAAAAATAAAATAAATAAAAGAACCTAAACCAAAGTAAAATAGAAAAAATAAAATAAAATATAAACATAAACTAAAGCCTGAACCTAAACCTAAACTTAAACCTAAACCTAAAATGAAAAAAAAAACTAAATTAAATAAAATAAATAAAAACCTAAACTAAACTAAAAATTAAAAAACCTAAATAAAATAAAAACCAAATTTAAAATAAAAATAAAATAATGCAAATAAAAATAAATTAAAAATTAAATAAAATCCTAAACCTAAAAAAACCTAAAAATAAATAAAAAATAGAACCTAAACCTTATAATAAAAAAACATAAACCTTAGGTAAGAATAGAATATAGCTAAACCTAAACTAAAATAAATAAAACCTAAACCCAAACCTAAAACCAACTAAACATATACCTAAAGCTAATCTAAATAAAATAAAATAAACTAAAAATAATCCTAAACCTAAACTAAAAAATAAAACATAAAAAAACCTAATGTAAAAATCTAAAACCTAAACCTAAGAAAATAAAATAAAAACTTAAACCTAAACATAAAAATAAAAATAAAAACTAAACCTAAAAAATAAAATAAAAATAAAAATAAAACTAAACTAAAAAATAAACCTAAATAAAAAACTTAAACTTAAATAAATAAACCTAAAATAAATAAACTAAATTAAACAAAAATTAACCTATATAAAAATAAATAATAAAAGAAACTAAAATAAATAAAAAATAAACTACGTAACCTAAATAAACCTAAACCTACCAATTTACTTAATTTAAAAAAACCCTAAACCTAATTCCTAAACCCTAAACCCTAAACCCTAACCCTTAAAAAACCCTAAACCATAACATTAAACCCTAAACCCTAAACGCCAAACCCTAAACCCTAAACCCTAAACCCTAAACCCTAATGCTTAAAAAACCCTAAACACTAAACCCTAAACCATAACCTTAAACTCTAAACCCTAAACGCCTAACCCTAAAACCTAAACTCTAAACCCTAAGCTCACCCTAAACCCTAAACCCTAAACCATAAAAAGCTAAAAACCTAAACCTGAACAAAATAATACCTAAAATAAAATAAATAAAAAGACCTAAACCATAATAAAATAAAATAAATAAATGAAATAAACATAAACTAAAACTTAAACCTAAACCTAAACCACAAAAGAAAACAAAAAATAAACTAAAATTAAATAAATAGAAACCTAAATTAAACTAAAAAAATAAAATACCTAAATAAAGTAAAAAACTAAACCTAAAATAAAAATAAAATAAATCTAAAATAAAATAAATTAAAAACAAAATAAAAACTTAAAAAAATAAAATTAAAAATAAACCAAAAAAATAAAAATAAAATAAAAAAATAAAAAAAATAAACTAAATAATCCAAAACCTACAAGTTTACATAATTTAAAAAAAAACCTATACCTAAACCCTAAACCCTAAACCCCAAATCCTAAACATACAACACTAAACTGTAAATCCTAAAACCCTAAACCCTACACCCTAAACCCTAAAACCTAAACCCTAAAAACCTAAAAACCTAAACCTAAACTAAATAAAACATTAAAAATAAATAAAATAATAAACTGAAACCTAAATAAAATAAAAGAATAAAAGCAAATTAAAACCTAAACCTAAACCTAAACCTAAATTTAAGCCTAAAAATAAAATAATTTTAAAAAATGAAATTAAACTAAAATAATATAAATAAAAATCTAAACTAAACTAATAAAATAAAATAAACCAAAAAATAAAAAATCTTAAAAAAATAAAAACTAAACATAAAATAAAAATAAAATAAACATAAAATAAAATAAAATAAAAACCTAAATCGAAAGATAAACCTAAAAATAAAACCTAAAATAAATAAAAAAACACAAACTAAAAATATAAGAACTTAAACCTAAAATAAACAAAATAAAATAAACCAAAACCTAAACTAAAAAAAACTAAAATAAATAAATAAAACCTAAACTTAAATGCCAAACTAAATAAAATAAAATAAACTAAAAATAAACCTCAACTTAAACTAAAAAATAAAACCTAAAATAAAACCTAAAATAAAAATCTAAAACCTAAACCTAAGAAAATAAAATAAAACCTAAACCTAAACCTAAAAATTAAAAATAAACCTTAAACCTAAGAAATAAAATAAAAATAAACTAAACTAAAAAATAAACATAAACTGAATATATAAACAAAAATAAAAAACCTAAAATAAATGAACTAAACTAAATAAAAATAAAAAAAATAAACATAAATAAAAATTAAAAATTAAATGAACTAAAATAAATAAAAAATAAACTAAATAAACCTAAACCTACCAGTTTTCTTAATTTTTTTTTAAAAAAACCCCTAAACCCTAAACCCTAAACGTAAAACCTAAACCCTAAACCCTAAGACCTAAAAACCCTAAAATAAACTAAAAAAAAATCTAAACCTAAACTAAATAAAATAAAATATAATAAAAATAAACTTAAATCTAAATAAAAAAAATAAAATCTGAAAAAAACCTAAAATAAAAACCTAAAACCTAAACCTAAACTTAAAAATAAAAAATAAAACCTAAACAAAAAAAAGAAATAAAAATAAAACCAACTAAAAAATAAACCCTAAACTACACATGAACCTAAAAAATAAACTAAAATAAAAACCTAAACTAAAATAAATATGAGAAACTAAATAAAATTAAAAAACAAAATATATAAATAAAAATAATCTAAATCTAAACCTACATGTTTACTTAATTTAAAAAAACCCTAAACCTAAAATCCTAAAAACCCTAAAATAAAACTAAACCCTAGAGCTAAACACTCTAAACCCTAAACCTAAACTCTGATCCCTAACCCTAAACCCTAAACCTAAACCTAAAAATAAAATATTTAAGAAAATAAACCTAAATAAAATAAATTAATAAAATAAAACTTAAACTAAAACATTAGAAATAAACTAATAAAATAAACTAAAAATAAGCATAAAATAAACTAAATATATAAACATAAAATAAATAAACTAAGCTAAATAAAATAAAAAATAATACTAAATATAAATAACATAAAAATAAACAAAATATAATAAATAAACCTAAACCAATTACTTTTAAAACCTTAAATATAAATCCTAAACCAAAACCTAAAGAAACCTAAACCTATAAATATACAACCTAAACCCTAAACCCTAAAAACCTAAAACCATCAAACCTTAAATCCTAAACACTAAAATAAACCTAAACCCTAAAACCTAATAAACCTAAACCTAAACTTAAACCCTAAGAATGGGCAGAACCTTGACGACAGGAACATCACCGTCAACCAGGCTCAGTTTAGATTTGGCGGTGGAGGCAAAGGCAGAGGCGGCGGTTATCACAGTGGTGGTGGTGGATCTGGAGGTGCTAGTGGATGTGGAGGTGGTGGTGGGGGTAGTGGTGGTCATGGAGGCGAAGGGCCGGCGGAGTTCACCTGGTGGTGGTAGAGGAGGTCGAGATATGATGGTGGATCCCTTCTACTGAGATGCGGGGTGGTTCGATGGGAGAAACTAAAGAAAACGATCTGCTTATGGAGCGTGTCTTCTAGTAGAGATAATTCTAGTTATCTAGGGTTTTGATTTGCTTTATGTATGCTCATTTTTGTTCTATGTCATCGCTTGTGTCTTAAAAAACTTGGTGTGTTAGTTGGTTAATTGAATCAAAAAGAAGAAATGTTGAATATGAATTTCTCCTCTACTAAAAAAAAAAAGAAAACCCTAAACCCTAAACAAAAACCTAAACCCTAAACCCTAAACCCTAAAATCTAAAAAAACCCTAAACCCTAAACCCTAAATACATATAGCCCTAAACCCTAAACCCTAAACCTAAACAAAACTTAAACCCAAACCACCCTAAACTAAACCTTAAACCTAAGAATAAAAAAAACCTAGATAAAATAAAACTAATTGTAAAATAAAAATTAAATAAATGTAAAATAAACCTAAAATAAAATAAAAAAAATTAAACAAAAAGATAAACCTAAAAAATAAACCTAAAAAGAAACCCTAAAAATAAATAAAAAATAAAACTTAAATCCTAGACTAAAAAAAACCCTAAACATAAAATAGAAATAAAATAAAAAAAAAAACTTAAACCTAAACTAAAATAAACTACACTAAAATAAATTAAGCCAAAACAGAAACCTAAAATAAACTAAACCTAAACCGTAAACTAGATAAAATAAAATAAACTAAAAATAAACCTAAACGTAAACTAAATAAAAATTAAAACTAAAATAAATAAAAAAACCTAAACCTAAATAAAATAAAATAAAACAAAGTAAAATAAAAACATAAACTACAACCTAAAACCTAAAAAAAAAATAAAATAAAATAAAATAATAAAAACAAAATAAAAATAAAATAAATGAAAACCTAAAAAAAAAAAACTTAAATAGAATAAAAACTAAACCTAAAATAAAAATGAAAAAACCCAAAATAAACTAAAATAAAAATTAAATAAAAACCTAAAAATGAAAAATAAAACCTAAAATAAATGAAAAATAAAAGCTAAACCCTAAACTAAAAGAAAAAAGCTAAACCTAAACTAGAAATAAAATAAGCCTAAACCTAAACCTAGACTAAAATAAACTAAACTAAAATAAATAAAACCTAAATCTAAACTAAACTAATCCTAAACCTAAACCTATATTAAATAAAATAAATAAACCTAAAATAAACCTAAAAGTAAACAAAATAAAACCTAAAATAAACCTAAAATAAAACCTAAACCAAATCCTAATATAATAAAATAAAACCTAAACCTAAACATAAAATAAAAATAAAACCTAAACCTAAAAATAAAATAAAAAAAAAGTAAAAAAATAAACATAAACCTCAAAATAAACTAAAATGAAAACCTAAAATAAAATAAATAAACCTAAATTAAATAAACTAAACTAATGATAAATAAAATAATAAATATAAATAAAATAAACTAAATAAACATAAACTTCTGGGTTTCCTTAATTTTAAAAAATAAGAAAAATTAAAATAATAAAAAAACACTACCTCTAAACCCTAAACCCTAAAACTAACCCTAAACCTATAACCCTAAACCTTAAACCCTAAACTGTAAAACTAACACTAAACCATAAGCCCTAATCCTATAACCCCAAACCTACAATAAAAACCCTAAACCCTAAAGTGTAAACTAACCGTAAATCTTAAATCTTAAACCCTAAACCCTAAATAAAAATAAATAAATAAATAAAAAAACCCTAACTAAACTCTAAACCTAGCCCAAACCCTAAAATCTTAACTTATAACCCTGGACCACAATTCTAAACCCTAATCCCTAAACCCTAAACCTAAACCAACAACCCTACCACCCTAGGCCAAACCTTAAACCACAAACCATAAACCCTGACCCTAAACCCAAAACTTAAGCTATTTTAATAAGACCTAAAAAATAAATAAATAAAAAGCATAAACCTAAATAAAATATAAAAAAATGTTAAATAAAACCTAAACTAAAACCTAAACCTAAATGTCAATCTAAACATAAACCTAAACCTAAAATAAAATAAAATAAAAAAAATAAAACTAAATTAAAAACCTCAAAATCTTAATTAAACTAAAAATAAAATAAACCTAAAATAAAAAACCTAAATATAATAAAAATTAAATGAAGATAAATAAAATAAAATAAAATAAAACTAAATAAAACCTAAACCTAAAATAAATCGAAAAATAAAATCAAAAAAATAAATAAAAAATAAACCTAAACCATAGACTAAAATAAAAAACATATAAACATATAATAAAGAAAATAAACTAAACCTAAACTAAAATAAACTAAACTAAAATAAATAAAACATAAACCTAAACTTAAGATAAACTAAACCTAAACCTAAAACTAAATAAAATAAAATAAACTAAAAATAAAACTAAACCTAAACCAAAAAATAAATCTAAAAATAAACCTAAAATAAAAATCTAAAAAAACCTAAAAAAAAATAAAATAAAACCTAAACCTAAACCTAAAAATAAAAAAAAAACTGAACCTAAAAACTAAACTATAAAAAGCATAAACTTAAACCTAAACTTAAAAAATAAACTAAAATAAAAAATGTACTAAAATAAATAAACTTAAAATGAATAAACTAAAATAAATAAATAAATTAACCTAAATATAATAAAAAAAATATAATAAATGAAAATAAATAAATAAAAGCTAAATAAACCTAAACCTATTGGTTTTCTTAATTTAAAAAAAAAAACCCTAAACCTTAAACCCTAAATCCTAAACACTAAATCCCAAACTATAAACCCTAAACCCTACCATAACCAACCCAACGTAAAAATAATCTAACTAAACTAAATAAATAAAATAAAAAAAACTAAACCCTCACTAATGCCTTAACCACCCTACCCCAAAACCCTAAAACTCAACCCTAAACCTAAAATTGACCCCAGACCCTAAACCCTAAACCCTCTAAACTACCACTAAAAACTAAAAATAAAACTAAAAAAATAAAACCTAAAAATAAAATAAATAAAAGAACCTAAACCAAAGTAAAATGAAAAAATAAAATAAAATAAACATAAACTAAAGCTGAACCTAAACCTAAACTTAAACCTAAACCTAAATGAAAAAACTAAATTAAATAAAATAAATAAACCTAAACTAAACTAAAATTAAAAACCTAAATAAAATAAAAATTTAAAATAAAATAAAATAATGCAAATAAAATAAATTAAAATTAAATAAAATCCTAAACCTAAAACCTAAAATAAATAAAATAGAACCTAAACCTTATAATAAAACATAAACCTGAATGAATATACTAAAATAAATAAAACCTAAACCCAAACCTAAAACCAACTAAACATATACCTAAAGCTAATCTAAATAAAATAAAATAAACTAAAAATAATCCTAAACCTAAACTAAAAAATAAAACATAAAACCTAATGTAAAATCTAAAAACCTAAGATAAAATAAACTTAAACCTACATAAAATAAAATAAAACTAAACCTAAAAATAAAATAAAAATAAAATAAAACTAAACTAAAATAAACCTAAATAAAACCTAAACTAAATAAATAAACCTAAAATAAATAAACTAAATTAAACAAAACTATAAATAAATAATAAGAAACTAAAATAAATAAAAATAAACTAATAAATAAACCTAAACCTACCTTTACTTGATTTAAAAAACCAGCCTGGTTCCTAAACCTACCTAAACCCTCCCCAACCCTGACCTAATTAACCCTGAGCCCTAAAGCTAAACTACCCTAAACCCTAAAACCACCTGGCAAACCCACTAAACCCTACCATGACACTCTACCCTAAACTCTGACCCTAAACCCTACTCTAAACCCTAAAACCCTACTCCCTAAACCATATAAAACCTAAGACAAAATAACCTAAAATAAAATAAATAAAAGACTAAACCATAAATAAAATAAATAAATGAAATAAACATAAACTAACTTAAACCTAAACCTAAACCACAAAAGAAAAATAAACTAAAATTAAATAAATAGAAACCTAAATTAAACTAAAAAATACCTAAATAAAGTAAAACTAAACCTAAAATAAAATAAAATAAATCTAAAATAAAATAAATTAAAAACAAAATAAAACTTAAAATAAAAAAAATAAAATAAATAAAAAATAAAACAAAATAAAAAAATAAACTAAATAATCCAACCTACAAGTTTACATAATTTAAAATACCTCCCTAAACCCTAAACCCCAAATCCTAAACCTACAACACTAAATTGTAAATCCTAAACCCCACCCTACCTAAACCCTAAAACCTAAAAAACCTAAACCTAAACTAAATAAAACATTAAAATAAATAAAATAATTGAAACCTAAATAAAATAAAAGAATAAAAGCAAATTAAAACCTAACCTAAACCTAAACCTAAATTTAAGCTAAAATAAAATAATTTTAAAATGAAATTAAACTAAAATAATAAAATAAAATCTAAACTAAATAAATAAAATATAAACCAAAAAATCTTAAAATAATAAAATAAAAAATAAAATAAAATAAACATAAAATAAAATAAAATAAAACCTAAATCGAAAGATAAACCTAAAAATAAAACCTAAAATAAATAAAAAACACAAACTAAAATATAAGAACTTAAACCTAAAATAAACAAAATAAAATAAAACCTAAACTAAAAAAACTAAAATAAATAAATAAAACCTAAACTTAAATGCCAAACTAAATAAAATAAAATAAACTAAAATAAACCTCAACTTAAACTAAAAATAAAACCTAAAATAAAACCTAAAATAAAATCTAAAACCTAAACCTAAAAATAAAATAAAACCTAAACCTAAACCTAAAAAAAATAAACCTTAAACTAAGAAATAAAATAAAATAAACTAAACTAAAAAATAAACAAAACCGAATATATAAACAAAAAATAAAAAAACCTAAAATAAATGAACTAAACTAAATAAAAAATAAAAAAATAAACATAAATAAAATTAAAATTAAATGAACTAAAATAAATAAAAAATAAACTAAATAAACCTAAACCTACCAGTTTTCTTAATTTTTTTTTAAAAAAACCCCCTAAACCCTATGCCCTCAATCATAAACCCTAAACCCTAAACCTAACCTAAAGTAAATAAATAAATTAAAAAAGAATCCTAAACCTTAAAACCTAATAAAACTAAACCTAAACCTAAACCCTAAGAATGGGCATAACCTTGATGGCAAGAACATCACTGTCAACTAGGCTCAGTCCATATCTAGTGGAGGTGATAGTTATCACAGTGCTGGTGGGCAATCTGGAGGTGTTGGTGGATATGGAGGTGGTGGTTATGGAGGCACGTGGGTCGACGGAGGTTACAACCGTGGTGGTGGCGGAGGGGAGAGATTAGGGATAAGATGGTCGATCCTCCTACTCGAGAGGCTGGGGTGGTTTTGATGGGAACTAGACAAACTGAAAAACGCCCGATTCAATCTACTTATGGAACTTTGTCTTTATAATAGAGATAAATCTAGTTATCTAGGGTTTTGATTTGCTCTATGCGTGCTCATTTTTTATCTATGTCATCACTTGTGTCTTAGAAAATTTTTGTGTTGGTTGGTGAAATCAAAAAGAAGAAATGTTGAATTTAAATTGTTTTCGTTAAAAAAAAAAAAACCCTAAACCTAAATGTAAAACTTAAACCTAAACCCTAAACCTAAACTCTAAAACCAACCCTAAAATCTTCCCAAACCCTAAACCCAAAACCTAAACCTAAACCCTACTCTACCTTAAACCACAAACCTAAACAAACCCCAACCACAAATCCTAAATCATAAACACTAAAACCTAAACCTTGAGCACTAAACCTAAACCCCTACCTACCCCACAAACCTAAACCCTAAACCTAAAATCCTAAACCCTAAAGCCCAAACACTACTAAACCCTAAACTACCTAAACCCTAAAGCCTAAACCTTTAAAAACCTAAACATTAATCATAAACCCCTCAAATAACCTAAAACCTAAACCTAAACTAAATAAACTTAAAAAATAAAAATAAATAAAACCTAAACTAAACCTAAAATAAAATAAACTAATAAAATAAATTAAATGAAATAAATAAAAACCTAAACTAAACTACAAAAAATAAAATAAACTTAAGAATAAAACTAAATGTAAAATAAGAATAAAATAAACCTATAATAAACCTAGAAGAAACTAAAATAAAAAATAAAGAAAAACCTAAACCTAAAAAAAATAAACCTACAATAAAACCTAAAAATAAATAAATAATTAAATCTAAACCCTAGACTAAAAAAACATAAACCTAAAGAAAAATAAAATAAATAATATAAAATAAACCTAAACCTAAACTAAAATAAACTAAACTAAAATAAATAAAACCTAAACTTAAACCTAAAATAAACTAAACCAAAACCCTTAAACAAAAAATAAACCTAAACCCAAATTAAAAAAATAAAACCTAAAATAAACATAAAATAAAACCTAAATCCTAAAAAATAAAACCAAAAATAAAAATAAAAAACTGAAACTTAAATATAATAAAAAATTAAAATAAAATAAAACATAAACTAGATCTAAACCTAAAACTAATCAAAAAATAAAATAAAATAAAAAAAAAACTAAAATGAAAAAATAAATAAAAAAAAAAACCTAAAAACAAAATAGAAAACTAAATAAAATAAAAAATTAAAGCTAAAATAAATGAAATAACCTTAAAATAAAATAAAATAAAAACTAAATAAAAACCTAAACCTAAAAAAATAAAACCTAAAATAAATAAAAAATAAAACCTAAACCCTAAACTAAAAAAAACCTAAAATAGAATAAAATAAAAAACCTAAACTAAAATAAAATAAACTAAAATAAATAAAACCTAAACCTAAACCTAAAATAAACTATCCCTAAACCTAAACCTAAACTAAATAAAATATAACAAATCAAAAATAAACCTAAACCTAAACTAAATAAAATATAACAAATTAAAAATAAACCTAAACCTAAACTAAAAAATAGAACCTAAAAATAAGCCTAAAATGAAAACCTACATGATAAACCTAAGAAAATAAAATAAAATTCTAAACCAACAAAATAAAATAAAACCTAAACCTAAAAAAAATAAAATAAAACTAAAGTAAAATAAACATAAACCTAAACCTAAACATAGAAAATAAACTAAAATAAAATAGCTAAACTAAAATAAATAAACCATAATCAAATAAACTACACTAAATAAAATAAAACTAAACCAAAATCAAAATAAAAAATAAAATAAAACTAAACCAAAATCAAAATAAATAAATAATAAACTAATTAAAGCTAAACCCTTCTAATTTTTTTTTAAAAAAAACCCTAAACTCTAAACCCCCTAACCCTAAACACTACCACTACAACCCTAAGCTAACACTAAATCAAAACCATAAATTAAAATTTTAAGTTAAAAAACCCTAACCTAACCAACCTCTAGCACTAAAGCCTAAACCCTGACCTAAACCTATACCCTAACCCTAAACTAAACCCTAAAACCTACAACCCATCTCAGAAACCCTAAATCCTAAACTGTAAAAACCTAAAAACCTAAACCTAAACTATTTAAAACCTAAAAATAAAAGATATAAATAAACCTAACCCTAAATAAAATAAAATAAAAAACTAAACTAAAACCTAAACATAAACCTAAAAATAAAATATAATAAAAAATAAAAACTAAATTAAAATAAAAAAATTAAAAACCTAAATTAAACTATAAAATAAAATAAACCTAAAATAAAAAAGCTAAATAAAATAAAAACTAAACGTAAGATATAATTAAAATAAACCAAAAATAAAATAAAATAAAAAC
The DNA here is from genome assembly GCA_021442155.1 of Cymbidium sinense. Classification (NCBI taxonomy): domain Eukaryota; kingdom Viridiplantae; phylum Streptophyta; class Magnoliopsida; order Asparagales; family Orchidaceae; genus Cymbidium; species Cymbidium sinense. The sequence goes on along the minus strand of CM038214.1, from coordinate 176,732,894 downwards.
TAAGTAAACACATAAACCTAAAAAATAAACCTAAAAATAAATAAAAATAAAATGAAATAAAACTAAAAATAAAATAAATAAATAAACCTAAACTTAAATATAATAAAAAAAATAAAATAACATAAAAACATAAACTACAACCTAAACCTGTACGTAAACCCAAAAGAAAAAACAAAAAATAAAACTAAACTAAAATAAAATAAATAAAACCTAAACTAAACAAAAAAACTTAAATAAAATAAAAATTAAACTAAAATAAAATTAAATTAACCTAAAATAAAATAAAATATAAATAAAAAACATAAACTAGTAAATAAACCTAAAAGTAAAACCAAAAATAAATAAAAAATAAAACCTAAACCTTAAACTAAAAAAAACTTAAACCAAAATAAAATTAAATAAACAAATAAAAATAAACCAAAAGCTAAAATAAACTAAACTTAAACCTAAACCTAATCTAAATAAAATAAAATAAACTAAAAAATAAACTAAACCTAAAAAAAATAAAACTAAAAAATAAACCTAAAATAAAACTAAAACCTAAACCGATAAAAAAATCCTAATCCTAAACCTAAAAATAAAAAATATAACCTAAACCTAAAAGAAATAACAAAAAATAAACTCTAAAATGTGAACCTAAAAAAATAAACCAAAGTAAAACCTAAACTAAATAAAAATAAAAAAATCTAAAACAAAAAAAAAAAAAGTAAACTAAAATAAATAATAAATAAACTAAATATACCAAATAAACTAAACCCATGGGTTTACTTAATTAAAAAAAACCTTAAACCCTAAAACCTAAACCCCTAAACCTAAAAAATAAACCCTAAACTTAAACCCTAAAAAACCACACAATCACTAAACTCTAAACCCAAAAACTCAAAACCCTGACACTCTAAGCCTAAACCCTAAACCCTAAAAGCATGAACCCTAAAACCTCTTAAACCTAAACCCTAAACTAAACCTAAACCTAAACTAAACCCACTAAACCCTAAACCCCACCTAAACCTAAACCTAAAGTAACTAAATAAATTAAAAAAATAAAACTAAACCCTACTAATAAATAACCTAAACCTAAACCTTAAGAATGGGAAGAACCTTGACCAAGAACATCCATCAGCAGGGGTCTAGATTTGGTGGTGGTGAAGGCGAGGTAGCATTATTGCGTGGTTGTATGGCGATCTGGAGGTGCTAGTGGATATGGAGGTGGTGGTGGGCTAGTGGTGGTTATGGAGGCAGGAGGAGCGATGGAGGTTATAGTCATGGTGGTGGCAGAGGGAGAGATCTGGGTTATGATGGTGGATCCCTCTACTCGAGAGCCCAAGTTGTTTTTGATTGGAACTGGAGAAACTGAGGAATGGTCGATCCGATCTACTAGTTATGGAACTATAGCTTTATAGTAAAGATAATTCTAGTTATTTAGGGTTTTTGATTTACTCTATGTATGCTCATTTTTTATTTATGTTGCCACTTGTGCCTTAGAAAACTTGTTGTGTTACTTGGTTGATGAAATAAAAAAAAAGAAATGTTGAATCTGAATTTCTTCTCTATTAAAGAAAAACTAAAAACCCTAAATCCTAAACTAAAGCTTGAACCTTAAACCTAAAACCTAAACCTGACAATTTGCTAGAGCCTTTTGTTGTGTTGGCTGAACCTTTGTTGATCATTTTGAATGGGACTTTTTGGTTTTTATTGGTTGGTGGTTGCCTTTGGCCCCCTTTTGTGTGGTTGTTTTGTCTTCTGGTGATTTGCACTGGTTGTAGCTTATGTTTCCTTCATTGATGGTTTCATTTTCAATTTAGTCAATTGTGGTTGCTCACCCTAGTTTAGCTTGGTGAATGCTTATTGTTGGGACTTTGGCTTGAGGGATCCTATCTTGGTTTTATTGGCTATTTCTCAATTAATTGGCATTGGTCTGGTGCTTGCTGATGGTTGGTTTTAGTTTTCTTTAGTTTAAAGCTTGGATGGGTATTTGGTTAATGGCTATTGTTGGTGTTCTGACTTTGTTCTAGCCTTTCTTTGGGTTATTGTGATTAGTCTGTTGTGGTTTTTGTTTGGTGGTTTGCTAGCTAGTTCTTGGTGGGTTGCTTTTGTTTAATGGTGATGGATCTAGAACTCAATGGGTGGTTTGGATGTTTACTTGTATGGTATGTTATGATGGCTTTAATGTTACTCACATCTTCTCTCTAGTTGGTAGCATTACATATGATTGTAACCCTTCTTTATGAAGTTTGGATGCTCATATGTATTATTGCCCCTTAAGATGATCCTAACTGAGCTTGATCCATTTTTTCTAAGCTCTCTCCTTTTCCTCTCTCTATCTTTATCATTTCTAGCTATGACTTTTACCTTTGTAGTTTTTTACAAATTTTTTTTGTAAGTTGGAACTTTATAGAGGGAATGGTCATTGCTAAGTCAACCCAAGTGATGTTGTTGTGGATATTGCTTATCCTGCTTTTCCAAATGAATCATGAACTGCTGCTGACTCATCCTTTTACTATTTTTAGGATTTGTTTATCTTACTCTATGTATTATTCTCTTATGCCTTTTAGGCATTGTATTTGCTCAATTATTTTCTTTTCTTTTTCTAATGTACTTAGATGGGGGTTTATCTCTATAGATTTCTTGTAGCTCTTTAATTTTTTTAAATTTTAGAGCTTTAACCCTTTTAAGGACATTGTATCTTTTCCTTTTATGGTAATAAAATTCTAACTTTCCAAAAAAATACACTAAACCCTAAACCCTAAACCTTAAACAACCCTAAACCCTAAAACCATAAACCCTAAACCCTAAACCCAAACCCAAACCCTAAACACTAAACCCTAAACACAAAACCCAAAAACCTAGACCTAAACTCTAAAACACTAAACCCTTAACCTTAAATTAACCAAAAATTGAAAAGCCTAAACATTAAACCCTAAATACTAAACCATAAACCTTAACCCAACCTAATCACAACCCTAAAGCATAAAACCAAAATCCTAAACCCTAAACCTAAAAAAAACCAAACTAACCAACCTAAATTAAATGAATTAAAATAAACTTAAATATTAAAACCTAATAAACCTAAAACCTAAACCTTAAGAATGGATAAAACCTTAACGGTAGGAACATCACCAACAACCGGCTAGTCAGATGGTGGGTGGGTGGAGTGGTGGTTGCAATTACAGTGGTGGTGGGGATTTGGAGGTCTTTGGATGGAGGTGGGAGGAGTGAGGTCTGTCATGGTCTTGGTGGAGGGAGAGATCGGGATATGATGGTGGATCCGCTTCTCAAGAGGTCGTGGTTACGATGGAAACTAAGCGAATGACATATTAGATGCTACTTATGGAGCGTGTTTTACATAGAGATGGTTCTAGTTATCTAGGGCTTTTGATTTGCTTAATGCGTGCTCATTTTTTATCTATGTCATCGCTTGTGTCTTAGAAAACTTGGTGTGTTACTTGGTTGGTGAAATTGAAAAGAAGAAATGTTGAATCAAAATTTATTATTTATTAAAAAAAACCAAAAACCCTAAATTGTAAACTAAAACATAAACCTTAAACCCTAAACCCTAAACCTATAATCGTAAACCCTAAACCCTAAACCCTTAAACCATAAACCCTAATCCCTAAAATGCTAAACCCTTAATCCTAAACCTTAAACCCTAATACCTAAACTCTAAACCCAAACAAACTCCCCTAAACCAAAGTCCCCACTAAACCCTAAACCTTAAACCCTAAACCCTAAACCTAAACCTAAACTTAAAACCTAAACCTAAACTAAATAAAACCTAAAATAAAATAAATAAAAAAACCTAATCTAAATAAAATAAAACCCTAAAACCTAAACCTAAACCAAATGATGAAAATAATAATGAAAATTAAATTAAAATAAAATTAATAAAACCTAAACTAAACTAAAATAAAATAAGCTTGAATAAAACCTAAATAAAATAAAAACTAAATGTAAAATAAAAATAAAATATACTTAAAATAAAATAAAATAAAAACCTAAACCTAAGAAATAAACCTTAAAATAAAATGTAATCCCTAAACTAAAAATACCTAAACCAAAAGTAAAAATGAAATAAACTTAAATTTAAACTAAAATACACTAAACTAAAATAAATAAAACTTAAACCTAAACTTAAACTAAATAAAATAAAATAAACTAAAAATAAATCTAAACCTAAAATAAAAAAAATAAAACCTAAGAATAAACCTAAAATAAAAACCATAAACTTAAGCCTAATAAAATAAAATAAAAACCTACACCTGAACCAAAAAATAAAAAATAAAACCTAAACTTAAATAATAAAATAAAAATAAAACTCAACTAAAAAAATAAACCTAAGAAACCTAAACTTAAAAATAAACTAAAATAAAAAAAAACTAAAATAAAGAAACTAAACTAAAATAAAAATAAAATAAACCTAAATAAAATATAAAATAAAAGAAACTAAAATAAATAAAATATAAACTAAATAAACCTAAATCTACTGGATTACTTAATTAAAAAAAATAAACCCTAAATCCTAAACCCTAAACCCTAAACCTACAACCATAACTCCTAAACCTTAAACCCTAAACCCTAAAAGCATAAATCCTAAAACCCTAAACCTAAAACCCTAAACACTAAACCCTAAACCTTAAACCCTAAACCCTAACCATAAACCCTAAACCCTAAACCCTAAATCTAAACCTAAAGTAAATAAATAAATTAAAAATTAAACCCAAACCTAAAACCTAATAAACCTAAACCTAAAACCCTAAGAATGATATATCCTTTTGATGGAGGTCAAGATTATTTCTTGTTGGTAATATTGAGATTTAGTTGCCCTCTAATTTTGGTGGCTCTCTCCTCTTGTTAGTCTCCTGTTGTGGTTGTTTTAAAATGGCCTGGAGATTGGCAGGCTTCGGAGCTTGCTTGTTTGCCTTTTTCCCCAGCCTCTATTTTTTCTTGTGAGGGTTTATTTGTTGGTGGTTGTTTGATGGCTAGGGATTTTTCTAGCCTTTTGGTTTTTTGTTTTGTCTATCTGGCATCATGATTATTGGTTAGGCTTAGCTGTGGGCTTTTTCCCTTCTTGGGTTGAGTTTACACTCTCTGGAGCTATTACCTACCATCTAGTTTTTGTTCCCTTTTTTGGTGGTTTTTTTGATGTTTTGTGGTGTTTGCTTATTGGTTGGATGGCCCATTGGCTTATCATTTCTCTCTATTGTGGGATGAACTATGTGGCTTTAGCTATTAGCTCTATTTCTATTTCTGATTCTAATGGTTGGTGGTGGATTTGATGGTCAGTTCGTGTCTTGTTGGTTGGTGGATCTGTTGAATTTTTGGTTCTTTACCTTTGGTATTTATTTCTTTTAGATGGCTTTGATGGTGGCTATATCTTGGCTATTGTCATATTTGGTTGGTTTCTTTGCTCTAGTTTGGCTGGATGTTTTGCTGGTTAGTTGCATATTTAATATAGATGATAAATACTGGAACTTGGTGAGCTTTTGGCAGTTGGCTATTTGGTTTAATTGAGGTAAGTTGGTTATGATGGTTTGGGATATTTCCCCTATTATCCTTTTGGCTGGTAGCACCATATGTGATTTTTACCCTTCTTATGAAGTTTGGATTCTCACATATCATGTTTCCCCTTGAGATGAATGTGACTGAGCTTGAGCCTTATCTAAGATTTTTATCATTTCATTCCTTTTGTGTACTTAGCTTGTCCTTATTTCTAGATGTTTATCCCTATCTTAAGTTCTTTGCAGGTTTGTGGCAAGTTTTAGGCCTGTAGGTGGTTTGCGCATCTCTTAGAAGATTTTGGGATATAGATAGTTTTGGCTGCCCTTCTTGGAATTTGGTGTTGTTTCCTTCTTCATTTTTGTCTTCTCTTTATTTTGCTTTGGTTTCCTTGTAATAGTTAGAAAATTTATTTCCTTAGGCTAATTGTAGCTCTTTGAGTAGTAGTTTAGAGATTTTTCCACTTTAAGGACCTTGTATCCCTTTCTTTTTGGCAATAAAATTCTCCCACTTTTGATTTAATAAAAAACCCTAAGAATGGGCAGAACCTTGATGGCAAGAACATCACCGTTAACTAGTCTCAGTCTAGATCTAGCGGTGGAGGTGAAGGCAGAGGTGGCAGTTATGATAATGGTGGTGGGGGATCTAGAGGTGCTGGTGGATATGGTGGTGGTGGGGCGATGGTGGTTATGGAGGTGGGAGGAGCAGTGGAGGTTATAGTCATGGTGGTGGCGGAGGGAGACACTGGGGATATGATGGTGGATCCTGCTCTTTGAGAGGTCAAGGTGGTTTTGATGGGAACTAGAGAAATTAAAGAATATCTGATCCGATCTGCTGCTTATGGAACTATATCTTTACAACAGAGAGGGTTCTAGTTATCTAGAGTTTTTGATTTGCTCACGTGTGCTCATTTTTTATCTATGTCATCACTTGTGTCTTAGAAAACATGGTGTGTTACTTTGTTGATGAATTCAAAAAGAAGAAATGTTGAATCTAATTTTTCTCTATTAAAAAACCAAAACACTAAACCCTAAATTAAAACATGAACCCTAAAGCAAAAACCTAAACTCTAAACACTAAACCTTAAATCTTAAAAACCCTAAATTGTAAACCCTAAACCCTAAAGCATAAACCATAAAACCTAAACCTAAACCCTAAACCCAAAAAAAATAAAATAAAAATAAAAACCACAAACCCCAAAAACACTAAAACTAACCCTAAACCCTAAACCCTAAAAGCTAAAACCTAAACCTAAACTAAATAAAACAAAAAAATAAAATAAATAAATAAAACTAAATAAAAATAGAATATAAAATAAAATAAAATAAAAACATAAATTAAAACCTAAACTTAAACCTAAAAAGAAAATAAAAAAATAGAAACTAAACTAAAATAAAATCAATAAAATTCTAAACTAAAGTAAAAAATAGAAAAGCTTAAATAAAATAAAAACTAAACTAAAAAAGAAATAAAATAAGCCTGAAATATAATAAAATAAACACTAAATAAAACTAGACCTAAAAATAAACTTAAAATAAATAAAACATAAATCTAAACTAAAATAAACAAACATAAAATAAAATAAACCTAAACCTAAACTAAAATTAACTAAACAAAAATATAAACATAAACCTAAACCTAAAATAAAATAAACCTACACCTAAACCTAAAAATAAATAAAATAAAAAAATAAATTTAACCTAAACTAAAATAAAACTTAAAATAAACCTAAAATAAAAATCACTTAAACAAAAAAAAAAACTAAAATAAAATTAAAGCCAAACCTAAAATAAATAATAAAATCTAAGCTAAAATAAAATAAAATAAAACTAAACTAAAAATAAACCTATACCTAAATGTAAACTTGAAAATCACTTAATTTAAAGATAAAAATATATAAGAATAAACCCTAACCCTACCCCAAACCATAAATGCTAAAACCTACCTAACCCTAAAACCTAAACCCCAGGCTAAAACCTAAACCTAAACTTTGATAAACCCAAACCCTAAACCCTAAAACCTAAACCCTAAACTAAAACCTAAACCCTAAACATAAAACCTAAACCCTAAACCCTAAACCTTAAAAACCATAAACCCTAAACACTAAATCCAAAACCCAAAACCTAAAACCCTAAAACCCTAAACCATAAACCCTATACCCTAAACCCTAAAACCTCAACCTAAATAATAAAATAAAATAAAATAAAGATAAACTAAACTAAAATAAAACTACCTAAATAAAATTAAAGAAAAAAAAATAAAAAAAATAAAATGAATAAAACCTAAACTAAATAAAAATAAAATAAACCTAAAATAAAATAAAATAAACCTAAGAAAAATAAAAAAACTAAATAAAAAAGTCTAAAAAAATAAACCTAAAAATAAAACCTAAAATAAATAAAAAATAACACCTAAACCCCAAACTAAAAAAAACCTAAACCTAAAATAAAAATAAAATATACAAAATTAAGTAAACCTAAACCTAAACTAAAATAACCTAAACAAAAATAATAAAACCTAATCCTAAACCTAAAATAAACTAAACCTAAACTTAAGCTAAATAAAATAAAATAAACTAAAAAAAAACCTAAGCTTAAACTAAAAATTAAAACCTAGAAAAAAGCTAAAATAACAACCTAAAACCTAAACCTAAAAAAAAAATAAAAACCTAAACTTAAACCAAAACCTAAAAATTAAAATAAAATAAATTAAAAAAAACCTAAACATAAACTTAAACCTAAAAATAAACTAAATTTAAAAAACTTAAACTAAAATAAATAAACTAAACTAAATAAAATAAAATAATCCTAAATGAAATTAAAAATAAAATAAAAAAATAAATATATAAAATAAAATAAAGTAAAAAACCTAAACTTAGGTTTGTAATTTTTTATTTAAAAACTAAACCATAAACTAAAATTAAAACCCAAAAATAAGCCTAAGAATAAAGAACCTAAATAAAATAAAAACTAAACCTGAAATAAAAATAAAATAAACCTAAAATTAACCTAAAATAAAAACTAAATAAAATCCTAAGCTTAAAAATAAAACCTAAAAATAAGTAAATAAAAAACCTAAACCCTATACCTAAAAAACTAAACCTAAAATAAAAATGAAATAAATAAATTAAAATAAACATAAACCTAAACTAAAATAAACTAAACTAAAATAAATAAAACCAAAACCTCAACCTAAACTTAAACTAAATAAAATAAAATAAACTAAAAATAATCCCAAAATCTATACTAAAAAATAAAGACTAAAAATAAACCTAAAAGAAAAACCTAAAACATAAACCTAAAAAAATAAAATAAAAACCTAAACTTAAATATAAACCTAAAATTAAAAAATAAAACCTAAATCTAAAAATAAAATAAAAGAAAACTCAACTAAAAAATACCTAAGCTCTAAAAAAAAAATAAACTAAAATAAAAAAAAACTAAAAATAAATAAACTAAAATAAAATACAAAATAAATAAATAAAACTAAAATAAATAAAAATAAACTAGGTAAACTAAATAAACCTAAATCGGTTTACTTAATTTAAAAAACACTAAACAAAAGCTCACTAAACCACAAGCCCTGCCCTAAACCCAAACCACTAAAATCTTAAAGCCTAAACACTCCCCTCTAATCTACAGAACCCTAAATCCTAAAAACAAAACCTAAACCCTAAACCCTAAACCCAAACCTAAAAACCAAATTAAATAAAAAATAAAATATATAAAACCTAAACGGATAAAAAAAAAAATAAAATATAAACTTAAACCAAAACCTAAACCTAAACCAAAAAATAAAAAAATAAATTAATAAAATTAGACTAAAATAAAATAAATAAAAACCTAAACTAAACTTAAAAATAAAATAAACCTAAAATAAAACCTAAATAAAATATAAACCAAATAAACTAAAAATAAAATAAAATAAAAACTAAATAAAAACCTAAACCTAAAAAATTAACCTAAAAATAAAACTTAAAAATAAATTTAAAATAAAACCTAAATCCCAAACTAAAAAAAAACCTAAACCTAAAATAAAAATGAAATAAATAAAATAAAATAAACCTAAACCTAAACTAAAATAAACTAAATTAAAAAAAATAAAATGTATGCCTTAAATAAACTAAACCTAAACCATAAACTAAATAAAGTAAAATAAACTAAAAATAAAGATAAACCTAAACTAAAAAATAAAACCTAAAAATAAACCTAAAATAAAAACCTAAAACCTAAACCTAAAAAAATAAAATAAAAAGCTAAACCAAAACCTAAAAATAAAAAATATACCTAAACCAAAAAGATAAACTAAAATGAAAAACTTAAACTAAAATAATAAACTAAACTAAATTAAAATAAAAATTAAACTAAATAAAAATATAAAATAATCTAAAACCTAGGTTTGCTTAATTTAAAAAAATCCTAAAATCTTGGAAACCACTGAGCCTAATCTGAGCCATGAGCCCCACTGACCTGGAGCCCTGAGCCCTAAACCACAGGCCCTAGATCTTAGGCCATGGCCACCAGACCTAAACCTGAGCCCAGAGACTAGTGACCACAGGCCCAGGCCACACCCACAAGACCCTGAGCCATGGGCCACTGAGCACTGGGCTGAGCCTGATCTGATCACCTGACCTGAGCCTGAGCCTGAGCCCAAAATCCAAACCCTGAGCCCTGAAACACTAAACCATAAATAGCTAGGCAAGCAGCCCTAAAATAATAAACCCTAAACAAGCCAAGCTAGGCCTAAAACCCAAACCTAAAACTAAATGAAACCAAACCAAACCTAAACTGGAAGCCACAAGCCTAAAACTAATCCTGAGCTGGACTAAACCTGAGCAAACCTACCCCTAACCTAAACCAAAACTACCTAAACCCCAACCCTGACCAAACCAAAACCTAAACTTAACCTAAAAAGACTCTACTAAACTGGTAACCTGGTTCTCCCTGTGCTATGTCAATTTCATTTTCCCCTTCATCAGTGCATCCCCATCTCATGTTTTTGGTGGATCCTTCATCATTCTTGACCATTTTAGGTCTTTTGAATCTCGGCTCATGATGTGTCTCTTGAATATAGTTCTGAAATCGAACCCATGGATTACATCTTCCAATTGATGATCTAGGGCATCCAATTTTTTGGGATTCTAAACCCAATTCCATTTCTATTAAATCCTTTAAGGACACACTTTAGTAAAAGTTCTACCTCTTACTCAATGATTTTGACTTCTTTTTGAGATATGCTTGTGATCATGTATTCGGATCATGATGTCAAAAAGCTTACAAAACCTTTCAAATTTACTTTGGTTGGAAAATTTGTGTTGCACCAGCTAAATTTGGAAATGATCTGATCCTTTTTCATAACTTTAAACTTTCAGGTGCTTTCTCTATTGGCTTGATCGATCTAAGACATATTTTGATTCAACTTATGAATGATTTGGATTATTCAAGGGTTTTCTTTTGTTGATCATATTTTGTCTTTAACTGTCAAATGCATTTGTTGAAGTGGTCTCCCTTTTCTATAAAGGATGAATCACCTATTATTCTGTGGTTAGCTCTTCAAATATGAGAATCTACGTTTTATTTGTTGTCGGGGCTCTTTTTTCCACTCCAAATTGATCGGTGGCTATGAGATCTGTCCCTCTTTCCTCATTATATTGGTTGAACTTGACATATCTAAAAAAAATCCTAGAGGTCTATTGGATTTAAAAAGTTTGGTTATTTACAAAAGGTCAAATTTGAAAATTTTTTAGTTTTATGTTCCCATTGCAAGATACATGGTCATGATAATTCAGAGTGTTTTGTTCTTTAGCCGCATCTTAAAAATAAAATTTTGAATGATCATAACTCAAAATTAGCTTTTGATAAAGTTAATAAAACTATTTTTATGCCTAAAAATAACTTAAATGTTGATATTAGGTCAGATTTTTTGGAATCTTCTTATGTTCCTAAAATTGTTGATTCTACTTCTCATTTCGACCATGACAAAGGTACTAATAATGTTGAAAAAGATGGTTTGCCTAATAACCTTTCTATACATGAGAATATGCCTATTATGGCTAATTCCAAATTTAAAGAGGCTGAAAAAATGATGATTCATTCTCTAATGAGTCTATTCTGCTTCTTTCTTTGGCATTAATTGATGAGAATGAGGATTTAAATGATAACTTGAATGTAGCTAAAATTCTTGAGCAAAACACGATTTTGACATTGGTAATTGTGCTTTAAATGATATAATTTCTTCTCCTTCCCTAATTCCAAGATTGATCTTCATTCTAATCCCACTTTTCAACAAAATGCTAATTTGGAAGAGGAGAAGTTGTGATTAGAGATGTTCTTGATCCTTATCCTATAATAATATTTCTAATCAATCTCTATCGATGGTGACACTTTGGATAAAAAGAAAATTCAAACTATCCTTAAAAGAATACTAAAACTCTAAGATGTAACCTCTACTCTTGCGGATCTACTAGATGCGGATCCTCTTCACATAAATAATGTGTTGTTTCAATTTTTTACTTAGAAGAGGATTTGTTATTCTTTCTCTCTCTTTATTATTATCCTTTAATTTCCTTTTACAATTTTATTTATGTTTAATTCTTTTATTTGAAATGTTAGGATTGGTACCCTCCTTTGTTCATAATCGTATTAGAAATCTCAAAATTAACAATATCTCTTTACTTATTATTATTGAACCTCTTATACATCGATAAAATCAATCATGTTGCTAGAATGCTTGGCTTTAGTAATTTTTCTCTAACATCAATAATAAAATTTGGTACTTTTAGAATAGCTTCTTAAATGTTTTAATTTTAGATGATCTACAACAAGTTGTCAATGCTCAAATTTCTTTTGGACTCTTGTGTCTTTGGGTTCTTTTGTTTATGCTTCTTGCAATAGAATTTGGTCAAAATGTTCTTTGGGAGAATTTGAAGTTTTGCTCTTTTTAACAAACCTTGGTTGGTTGGGGGGATTTCAACACTATTCTATATTCTTGAGAAAGAAGGAGTGGTTGCTCTCTAATATTCATTATATGGAAGAATTTTCTAATATGATTCTTGATTGTAATCATTTTACATTGATTTTAAAGGCTAATTATACTTGGCTGCAACATTTAGAAAGAATTCTTTTCAACTCTTATTGGATTAATCAATGGCCTCTTACCTCATTGACCATTTTAGTAGAACTTTATGTGATCATGCCCCACTTTTGGTTTATGTTAAAGAAGACTCTAAAATATTAAACATCTCTCCCTCTTTTGATTTCAAATATGTATATTCAGCATTTAGATTTTCTTAAAGTCATGGCCATTAATTGGATTGCCCTTCACTCACGATAATTCAATTAGGGGTATGAATAGATTATGGTTTAAGCTTAAAAGGCTCAAATAAGTTTGGTTTGGTGGAACAAACATTATTTTAAAATCTTTTGCTAATATAAAACATGGAACTTTTGGTTTGTGATCTTGAAAATGATGTTTTCACTCACTCTTCTAAGCTTAAGGATTTGAATGAAGCTAAAGATAAACTTGTTAATTATCAGAATATGGAAGAGACCTATTGGCAGAAAAAAAAGCTGCTAGTAAACATATTGCTAATGGGGACAAGAATACCATGTATTTTCATGCTTTATTTAATAAAAAGAGAGCTTTAAATTATATCCAAAAAATAAAAAATGATATTGGAGATTGGATCACTGATATTAATGTTATTAAAGATTATGTTATTAACCACTTTAGAAATATGCTTAATAAAAGCCACTCTTATGAAGCTTTTCTAATTCACATTTAATCCCTCTATTATTACCAATGATGATAATCATTGGCTTACTAGGTTACTAAGATGAGATTGGTAAAATTCTCAATAGCATGATCTTTGATTTTGTTGCTAGTCTGGAGGGTTATATGACTCAATTTTTCAAAATTGTTGGTCTATTAATAAGCATGACTTAATCGATGCTATTGTAGATTTTTTTATTGGTGATCCTCTCCTTAAATATTTTTCAAGCACTTCCATTATTCTCATACCTAAAAAGATAATCCAAATTCTTGGAGTGATTTCAGACCTATTAGTCTTTGCACTTTCTTTAAAAAATTGATTTCTAAAATTCTTACTAATAGACTTAGTCCTTTACTTCAAAAAATTATCTATCTCAACCAAAGCCTTTGTTAGAGGAGATCTATATCTGATAACATTGCTTGCTCAATATCTTATTCATGATTTGGATGTTCCAACTAGAGGTGGTAACATCTTTTTAAAAAGATATTTCTAAAGCCTTTGATAATATCTATTAGGATTACCATTTAAATATCTTGCATTTATTTGGTTTTTCTGATAATTTCATTAACCTTATTAAAAACTATATTAATAATGCCTGGTTTTCTATTCTTCATAATGGTGAAGCTTTAGGCTTCTTCCCTTTTTTTCATGGATTGAGACAAGGAGGTCCTTTGTCCCCTTCTTTGTTTATTATTACAGTGGAATACCTTTCTAGGAGTTTAAATGATTTATTCAATAACAATCCTAGCATGTACTTTAGAACTCCTGGTGGTATGATAATTTCTCATCTTAGCTTTACTAATGATTTCATTATCTTTTGTAATGCTTCTTTTCATCATATCAAAAGACATAAGAAATTTTTAAATAATTTTGGTAGAGAAAGTGGTCTTTCTATTAATGAAAGCAAGAATTTATTACCTCCTCTAAAATGTCTAATAATAAAATCAATCATATCTTTCACTAACTTTAAACACCAACAACTCCCTATTAAATATGGGTGCTCCTCTTTTCAAAGGTAAAAAAAAGATCCCATATTTTTTTTATGAGCTTATCAAAAAATTTCTAATAAAATTTTGGTGTGGGAACTTCACTTACTTTCATTTGGTGGTAGGCTTAAAGGAGTACTCTTAATTCGATATCTTATTCATCTCATAATAAATAATTTCTAGAACAAATAATTTAGTTAAAGGATGCATTGGACTTCTTGGCATAAATGTTGTGGTCCTCTGGGTGAAGGTGGACTTGGCTGCAAACCTATTCGTGAAGCTATTACTGCCTTCTCCCATAAACTCTGGTGGAATTTTTTATGATAGCCAAATACTATGAGGGTAAGCACCCTCTAATCTGTACTTATAAATTTGGTGACTCCCCAGTTTGGAAAAGGCTTTGCTCCATTAAATGGGAGGTTAAAACTTTGATATCTTGGGGTATAAATTGGGATCTTCTTTCTTTTGGCAAGACAACTAGATTGGTGGTGGTTCTATTGATTCTTTTTTTTATCCCATTCTCTTGCTACTAAAGTTAACTCCTTTTGGCTTAATAACAAGTAGAATGATATTAAACTTAGCAAATTTATTCCTATCTCTCTATTTGATAAATTTAGTGATATTCCTATCTTTTCCAACAAGCCTGATCAAATTCTTTTTAAGCTATACTATAATGGTAATTTTATTCTTAAAGAGGCTTGGAATTATATTAGAGATGCTCATATTTTGCCTAATGTATTTATTAAACTTTGGAATGATATCATCTCTTTCTCTTATTCTATCCTTGCTTGGAAAATTTCGAAAAACTTCATTCCTGTTGATTCCTTGCTATGGGATAAAGGATTTCATTTGCCTTCCAAATGTTATTGTTGTTTTCATTTCAAAAATGTTAATCATGTTTTTTGTCAATGGTGCTATTGGCTCCAAATTATGGGTTTGGTATGATTTTCTTAATACTAACCATTTCCATGGCTTTCTTTCTTTATATCAACTTCTTGAAGCTTGTTTCCACAAAACTGTGAAAGGTCATATCAAAGTTTTAATTGTCATTACCTTTATTTGGTTCAAATGGATGGATAGAAATGATGTTAAATATTGGTATTCTATGAATCATAAAAGGATTATTGCTAGAACCAGAAAAAATTCATGCTTTATTTAATGCTAATTTAATTAGTAACACACATTTTAGAGGTTGCAAATTTGTGGCCAAACAATTGGATCTTTACGCATGAGATCACCTTCTAAAGAAGATAGGATTATATATTGGATAAAACCTCATAATAATATTATTAAAATTAATATTGATGGCTCTCTCTTAGAAAACATTTGGTTGTGGTGGTATTTTTAGGGATTTTGAAGGTAATGTCATTTGTGCTTTTGCTTATCCTTTTAAAGCTTGTTGCTATCTATGCTAAATTAATGGTTGTAAGCTATTGACATTTGTTTGCAAAAGGTTTCTTCAATATTTGGATTGAAGTTGATGCTCTTTTACTCATTGACATGACTTCCACTAAGATGGGCAATGCAGATTTATTCTATCTTCTTAATCATACTAGAACACTCTTCTCGCAAGTATTCTCTAAAATTTCTCACATTTGGCATGAAGGAAATGTCTTTGTATATTTTTTTGGCTAATTTAGGTGCTAAATTAAATGATCTCACTCTTTATGATCATCTTAATTTACCTAACCAATTATGAGGCTTGGTTAATCTGGATAACACGGATTACCTTATCTCAAAATTAATTTTACTTTGTGTTTTTTTGGTTTTCTATGTTTTATTTGTGCATTTTCATTTGTTGCATTCTCTTTTTTACTCTCTTGTAGGTTTGTCTTGCTATAATATTTGGGAGATCTCTTTAAGGTGGTGGTTTTATTCAACCTCTGTTGTTGGAGGTGTTCTCATTGGCTGACTATTTTATTTAGGGATCTGAATGTCAATAGTTTCTTCAAGTGCTTCCTTGAACTTGTGGTGGCCTCCTTTTAGGTTATGCCTCTACCTAGGTTTGGCTTTTCCCTTTTCTTAATTGGTACTAATTTTGCCTCTAGTTTTTCTGGCTGTTTCCTTACTTAGGAAGGTTTTTCTGCTACTATTTTTGGGCTTGGTAGGTGTTGCTGTTTGCTACTACCCTCTACCTAGTTGGCTTGGGTGGCTATTATTTGATGGCTACTCTTGATCTTTTCACTCTTGAGTTTGTGCTAGGCCTTTTGGTGGTTTTTATCTCTTCATCCTTTTTAGGCTTGGTGGCTTTTGTTTGTTGGTTTCTCCCTTTATGTTGAAGGGTGCTAATTGGTGGTTGCTAGTAACCATTTTCTCTTTGGTACTAGTTTTTTTTTATCCACAGTCTAGAAGGGGCCTTGGTCTATTTTCCTTACCACTTTAGTTATTGTTGGTTGGTGGTCCTCCAGACTACAAATCTTTGTCGGTGATTACCTTTTGTTTCTTTATTGTTTTTGGTGGCTTCCTATTGTTTATCATTATGCCTATCTTTCTTTGTGTTGGGATTGCCTCCCCTTTGGGCTTTTATGGAGTTGGCTCATCTTACTTTGTTAATTATTTGGGTGGCTATGTATGGTTTGGTTGGTTTTATTTTGAACTATTATTAGCTGGTAGGTTGCCTTTTGGTGTTTTCTTTGTTTTAGTTTTGGCCTTATGGTGGTTGTTTGTTGGTTGTTGATTTTGGTTGTTTGCTCACTTGGGTTCTACTATTTTTCCTTGAGTCTTTGTTGGCTTGTTATTATTTTGGCTGAGGATTTGGATTGCTTTTGGTTTCTTTGGCTCCCTTTGTTTCTTGTGTCTTGCCTCTTGGTTTGTAGGGTGGGCTTGGTTGTTTTCCCTGCTGCTCTTGGTGGTGATTTTTTGGTGTTTTTTGGATGCCCTTTGGTCTCCTCATGGGTTCTTTTCCTCTCTTGGTCTTTCTTATTTTCTTGTGGCTATCTTTCTATCTCACGAAGGAGGTATTATGTACCTTTTTTATTTCTTGCCTCTAATGTCAGGTTGGGGTGGTTCTTGTTAGTGTTGGCCTTGTTCTCTAATCTGTTTGGAATTGCTAGTTTCTTTGTGCTAGTTGTAGGTTGATGTTTTGGTTTTGTTGCTTGTAGTATGGTGACACTAGTGGGTTTGGTTTCAATGTGGCTTTACTTTGGGTGAAATCTTGGCAGCTGCTCTTTCATTTCTATTATGGTGATTTTGTTGATGCTACTTCCTTTCAGGCTTGGTGACCTTTAGTCAATGGTGATTTATTGTGGGTTACATTTGCTTGGGTAGTACTAGAGGTGTTGACTTTCACTCTTTGGTTGATTGCCTTCGTTGAGGTAAGTGGGTGATGATGGTTGGGATGATTTCCCTATTATCTTTTGGCTGGTAGCAGCATATGTGGTATAACCCTTCTTTTGATGG